>VWND01000010.1:992500-1323842 GCA_009599575.1 Blumeriella jaapii | reverse complement strand
GAGATAGCGGCAGCGATAGCGATTGCATAATCATCAAAAAAAAAACCAAAAAAAAAAAAAATTTGCTCTACGTGGGTGGTATTGCAGCCTCCGCTCACTCACCTCACGTTCCTGAAAGGAGCAAAAGTGTGTTGACGTTTTCTCGCGTGCTTAGATCTTGAACGGGTACAGTACCTACCTACCTACTATATGTACTAGGTAAGATGTCCGCTCGCCCGCCCATATGTTCATGTACGTAAAAGGCTAGCCACAGTAGTGTAGATGAGTAGGTCAGTGAGTAAAGTACAGCGAAATGCCGTGTCCCCGTACTATGGTGAAAGAAGAAAAAAAAAAGGGGGGGGGGAAGGGGGGGGGGGGGGATGAGCATAGATGGTTAGGAATCTATCTATCTGGCATGGGGAAAAGGGGGAGAGGAAGAAGGGGAAGCAGCATGAGCCGAGAGGTGAGATGCTCAAGAAGTATGGTATATACGGGCGTCATGAGCGTGACTGTAAGCCAGCCGGCCCTTTGTTTCCCCCTTCCACCCCCAAAGATATCAACACACAGAGACCGACGAATCGTCGAGCTAGGAGGTGGTCGATCGGTCAGCCGGAGGCGCCTATTCTAAGCTTTCCATCTATGCCATCCATCGTATGCATACGTGTACAAGACCAACAAACCAAAGAAAAAGATTGCCCAGCCGTTTCCTTAACTCCCCTGATAGCCAACAACCGCTTTTTCGCATAACGCCATGGGAGCCGTACAACCCGCCCTCGTTCCCGCCCGCAAAAGACGCGCCTCACTCTTCAAGCTTCGCATACGCCTTCTTGCAAGACTCGTAGCTCTTGTATCCCGCCCCATCCACCCATTCGGTGTAAAGCTTTATGGTCAACTCGTCCAGATGTCTATTCGTCTTCGTGAACATGGTGTCGTACGGATGGAGGTTTATTCCGAAATACTGATGGGGCCCCTGAACGTCGCCCCAGCCGCCGCAGTGCTGCTGGTAATCCTTCTCCTTGTGATACGCCATCATCATCGTGTCGACTTGGTAGCCTGCCGTTTGCAGGAGACCCGTGGAGTGGACTTCCATGGACACGGCGTCCCAGTACCCGACTGGACAGGAGTTGATGCCGGGGTGTGCCATTTTCGGCACGGGTAAGTAGACGGCGTCGCCGATTGCGTCCCGGAACTTTTTGGTCAGGGACTTGGAGGGAAAGAGGAGGATTTCGAGGCCGATGCGGTCGGTGGCCAAGATCATCGACTGGAGGTGGACGCGCGGGGCGCAGTTCATGGACAAGCCGACGAGCTATCGCTTTCGTTAGCCGTGATGCCCAGATGCCCGAGACGAGTATGGGGGAAGAGGGCAGGGGATGCAAAGAAGATCTCAAGTGATAGGTACCTTTATTTTGTCCGTCAGCTTGCTCAAGTAGCGCTCACTCCAACAGTTGTCCGACCAATACGGGACAAAGGGACCCCGCAGACTCGAATTCATCAAAATGTACTTCTTGTATTTCGTGTACAAATCGTTCGTCGTCAACACCTCCGCAAAAGCACCCAGATCATAGCACTCGTTAGACCTTTTCACGTATCTGATGTTTCCCGCGCGTGGCAGCAGCGATTCCGCATCCGTTTCGCCGTTGAGAACGAAGAGAATATCGACCTCGTCGTGAAGGCCGTGTTCGAGGAAGAACATCAGATTCCTGCGCGCCGCCTCGGTGTCGAAGAAGGCGTAGAGGACCAGAGGGCGTGGGGAGACGAAGCTGCTGTCATGCATGTGGTCGACGAAGGTTTCGAAGGGCGGAAACTTGGGAGGTGTCGGGCTGGCTGTGGGCAAGGGCGATAGGACGAATTCTGCTGGGGCGCGGGTGACTGGACTCGAGTTGATGCGCTCTGCGCTGGTACGCCCTGGTGTAGCAGGACGGTCGTAGGTCGGATGAGGCTATTGTCCCCCGTCAGCCTTGTCCGTGGGAAGAGACAAGGCAGGACTTACAGTGACCAGATGCGCAGAGAAAGGATTCATCCGCACGCCCATGACCCAGAGCGACCAGATCAGTAGGACGCCGGCGACTGCTGTGAGCAGCGTCAGGCGAGCCTTAGCCTGCGAGACGAGGGCGACCATGCTGCTGCTGTCTGGGGGCGCCTCCCAGCAAGTACAGTACTGTACAGTCGATTGCGGTCTTCTGTCGGCGCAGTCCTCGTGCCGCTCGCTCTCTGGGGGGGGGGTCAAAAGAAAGAATGACTGGTGGAAAAATGAAGGAAAGGAGCACACGACGGGGAAGTGGTACTGTACAGGTTCCCGTAACGTGAGGGAAAGGAAGAAGAAGAAGAAGAAGAAGACGAGGAGGATGAGAAGTGAGAGTATCTAAAACGATCTCGACACCGTGCGTACGGGTGAAGAGAGTTCGCAATCCGAGACTAAATGCACATAGTACATACAGTACAGTACATAGTACAGTACAGTGCATACTTGGACAAGTCAAGCACCTGAGTGGCCTGTCAACCACACAGGGCGAGAGATCCCTATCCCTGCCAGAGCCGAGAGTGAGTGCAGACTCAACTTGTAGGTACAGTACAGTACCATAGTACAGTACTGTATGTATGTACAGTACAGATACAGTACAGTTGGAAAGGAATTTCTTCAAGCGAGAGAATGTCAACAAAGGCCTGGTTCGTGCTCGCCTCGAGGCAAGGGATAGGAGACCGCTCGGAGATGGGTACGGCAGAAGAGAATGTGTGTCTTTCTAAACACGTGACACCCACTCACTCATGGGAGAGGGGGAAAAAGTGCCTTTCACCGGGCTAATGCCATCCATCTACAGAGGTGTTTTGAAGACTGCACCGCACAGGCTGGTTGGGCGTGCCAGTGCCATCCTACTGAACTGTGCTCTACAGTACGGAGTACGGCCCCGTGGTTTTCTTCCGGATCATGCCAAGGGGCGGGTGCGCACATTCACGGGTGACCGGGCCGGTTTCTGGAAAGACCAAGGAGGGAGAAATCCTTCCTTGCGGAGACGTTTCCGGCTGAAGTTCATCGTCCTGGATTGGCCGTGGGCTAGACTCGATAACTAGGTACCTTGCCTGTACGCGGTGCCTCGTACAGCCTTGGGCTATCTCGACTACAACCATCTTCTGCTCCTGCGGTATAAAAAGTGATTGTACTGTACTGGGAGTGAATCTAAGAAGCCAAAATTGAGCAGTCGACACGTGGCGACGTGGAGAAGGTTTTTCTGACCGGCGTGCCGAGCCTTTTTCTTTCCTACGACTGCGTGTAATACTGCAGTACAGTACGATCCATCGGACGAAAGCATGCTTAGTGAAATTTTCAGAAGGACTGTATTGAAAAGAAAAAGCGAAAAAGAAGTACAAGATCGATATTCAAAACCCAGTACAGCACCTTTGAATAACAACCGTCTTGTCAAATCCTACGATTTGACGGAAATGGTAACGGTCAAATACCTACGACCGAAAGCTGTAAAGCTAGATCGGCGTATATGACAAACAGTTTGAGAATCAACACGGCGTCGCCAACTTTCGAGGTTCTGAACATGCTTTCAAAAACCACAAAAATTGCTGCGATACCGCGGAATCACAAATCCGGGATATTCTGTACGTGTTTAAAAACTTTCTCCTAATCGTGGGTTTTATTCTGTTCACACGTACATAATTATCCGAGTGCCTGCAGGATATTGTGGGAAGGCCCCACTGTTACGTTGTAATGTTTGAAACCATCGAAAATCATTTCACAATCACCATAAAAACCATTCCGCCTGTAAAAAGAAAGGGGCTTACTGTAAGTAACGAGCCTATTGGCCAAGCAATTTACTTTTCACGTAACTGCTTTCTCGAGGGTTTCTTAGACATCAAAATCCCCAGCTTAGCACGTCCTATGCCCTACGAAGGCTGAGCTGGCTTTGCCCCTTTTGCCGTTAAACACAATCATGATCATCATCATCATCGTACCCTGTACTGTATCGCCAACTTCGATCAATTGGCCAGTGTTATCTGAAACGGAATTTTGCTCCACTTTTGTTTCGACATTCGATGCTCCATCTTTCGCAGAGGCGAAGGTGATAACAATGGTGATTTTCATATATGCGACGCAGCTTACCTCCGTACATGCGTACTGTACCGAGACCCTGCCGGGCTTACGGGTGGGGAAGTGCAAATGCATTCTATAAAACTTCTATAAAGTTTGGAACTTTTTTCGACGCTACCCACAGGTACATACCGTCCGTAGCTTTGAGATTCTTGAAGTAAGCATTAATACACAGATGCTACTGGGTGCGCATCCCCGCATGCACTGGAACTAGAGCTGTTTGCTGTAAGCATTCGACGAGGCTTGGACTTACCTGTATCTCTGGCAGGTACCGGCAGTTACCGTGCCCGATCAGACAGAGTCTAGATGAGAGAATATTTGCTACTAGCTGTCCTGTACGCCTGTAGCGAACCGACATAGGTAAACAATTCATCAAACAGGTCGATGCCGTAAATGTAATGGACTTGAAGGCTAGATAATGTTACTCTAATATCTTCGTCAGTCGGATATGTTTGGTGAAGCTGTAGATTGCGGCAAATGTAACGTATTATTGATTTGAAGGTTGTAGGCGTAACTAGACGAAGAGCAACAAGTGACGATGCACGTGACGAGGATTGCAAGGGAAATGAAAGCTCAGCTGTCACATATACGGTGTTGTTCGATAGAACATTTTTGATGCGTAGTACAAGAGCAGTTCGTTACTTGGATTTCTGCAGTGTTTATCAGACCGGCGTCGCGTCTGAAGGCAACAGCAGTTGCATAGTGCCTTGATGACGACCTCCTATCCAGTATATCCATCCAGTATCTACAGTAGAAAGCTCACAGAAGAAGAGGTGACGCGCAATGAACGAGGAAAAGGGCTTGCGTAAGTACAGTATCTCGGGGACCGAGGCAGACAAGCAGGGAAAAGACAACAAGAAACAACATCAGATTTATGCCACACCCTCATCCCACTTTGGCGTTTCGTGGTACGTAACCCTCTCTTCATCCCTCAGTCAGAGAAAGGGGAGATCCTGGCGAGATCAACGCCTCCCCTGCGGCTCCAAACCGTTCGACATCCCGAACAAAGAACACTTGCGGAAGATCTGTATACGCAAAGGGAAAACGATCATAGTGATCCCGGGAAGATGAAAAGATTGTACTTGAGAGATGAGTCAACAATGACAACATCAACGACGACGACAACAACAACAACCACAACAACCACAACAACACCAGGTACTGCAAGGAACTACCACATGCAGCGGCGACTGTCGAAGGAAGAACGGAGTCAGATAATAATAACCCCGAGTGATCAAAGAATTCATGCGAAAAGTCCCACAATTCCGAATACATAATGCTCCTAGCAGGAGTAAAGCACGAAACCCACTGGCCCATCCTTCGTAGGAACCCGCCTCCCTCGACGGTGAGATGGGAAACAGAAGTACGTACATACAGCAGAGTACGAAGAGCAGGAGGAAAACGAGAGAACGACTCTTCGCAGCCCCTTACCGTGTTAGTGTTGTCAGAGCGCTCAAAAGATCGATCTGCTTCACGTTTCAACACCTTGAGCAAGCTTCCGCGCGTTCTCCCCCACATGCGGCGTTGGAAATCAAACAGATTGGAAAGCTTGAAAGAGAGGGACAGAAGATGATAGGGGGAGCCGGGAAGCGACCAGGGCAGCGCAGCAGCAGATCCGTCTTGGCCAACAGGAAGAGGCCGAGATATTACGACGACGGATCAGTAGACAGGATCTGATTTGCATTGAGATATATCAATGGATGAAAGCTATATGAACGTGGCTGTACTGTACTGGATAACCGCCCATCTGACCGCAGCATCTTTGAGCGAGAGAAAAGGACTGTCTGTCCATACAGTACATGCTGAACTGACCAAGGGACCTGACGAAAGGGGCCGGCGCGAGAGTCAAAAATAGAAAGGGTTGAAGGCAATAAATACTACTGGTAGGTAAGTAACAAGAAGTGATCCTCGCCATGAAAGGCGGCACCGCCACGGGAACGGCAACGCACCAGCACCAGCAGCAGCTACAACAACAACAACAACAACAACCACCACCACCACATCTATCACAACCATCGCAAGCATCGCACTCATCGCACCCATCACAACCACCGCGCTTCAAATTGCAGTGTGGCGCTGCTACTCCCTCCAAACGATACACCTACGAGCTCGCCTTCCAGGACAGCCTGCTGCATCCCACATTCCACACCAGCGCGACAGCGACCACCGCACCGACCGCAGACCACCACAACGAAGAGATGAAAGGCGTGAAGAACATGGGCATCAACCGGGTGCTGGGCTCCATCCGGCGCAAGGGTGAGCACGCAAAACAGACCCGTCCACGCTCGGCGCGTAGTGGCTAACAGCGCCATGGGTAGCGAATACCCATCATGGGCCCGTCGACAGATCCCCCGAGATAGTCCTCGATACGCCTGAAGCAAATGCGATCCGCAATGTGGTGAGTTGCGGAGCGTTCGTGATGTGGAGAGAACGAAGCTGACGATTTCCAGCGACTCTTCTGCGAATCTGGGGCCTCGCAAGGCACAGTACGTCTTCTCCCCGTCCCCCAGAGACGCACCAAGGCTAATTTGAACAGCAGGGTGAAGAAGTTCTCTATCTCCCTAGCATCGTCGAAGCCTGCGAGTCCTCTCCCACGGCCGCCAGAGAAGCTTGCGCCTTGATCCGCAAGTTCCTGTCCGGCAACAACTACGCAACGCCTTACGTGCAATACAACAGCATCATGCTGATCCGCATTCTGGCCGACAACCCGGGCAGGACGTTCACCCGGAACATCGATGCCAAATTCGTACAGACTATCAAGGACCTGGCGAGAGGGGGGAAGGACCTGAGTGTGAAGCAGCTGCTGATGGAGACGCTCGACAACTTCGGCCGCACGAAGAGCAATGACGAGGGGTTGGCTTTGCTGAACGAGATGTGGAAGAAGGAGTGTGACAAAATGAACAGGATACACGTTGGTGCCCATCTGCCAGTGTTAACAGAGAGGGCTAGCTAGCTAACCCGTTCACAGGGCCCTCAAGAGTCGCGACCCCTGTATCCACCCGCCTCTGCTGCCCAACAACAACCACTAAGCCACCAAAACTACTTTTCCCGCAGTCACTCCTCGCGCAAGCTGCCAGCCCCCCGAGAACTCGCATCCCGCATCGAAGAAGCTCGCACGTCCGCTACTTTGCTCTCGCAAGTCGTGCAATCGACCCCTCCCTCGGAACTTCTCGCCAGCGAGCTCGTCCGCGAATTCGCCGACCGCTGCCAGAGCGCCAGCCGGAGCGTGCAGGCGTACATGATCGCCGAGCACCCGAGCCCGGACAACGAAACGATGGAGACCCTGATCGAGACGAACGAGCTGCTGAACAAAGCTCTCAGCCGGCACCAGCGCGGCCTCTTGAACGCGAGGAAGGCCACTGGGCTGAGCAGTGGTGGCGAGGTAACTTCGCCAGCGAACGAATCATTTGCTCCGCCGGCTAACCCTTCCCCGGGCTCCGATGACGAGAACCCATTCTCAGATCCAGAAGACGAAGCGGCGCACAACCCGCCATTCCCCCAAGACCGACACGGTGCCGCGACAGATCAGTTCAAAGACAGGCTAGGCATCGAGCCGTATCACCCGGGCTTCAAGGAGACGCCCAAGGAAGACGAGCACAGTGGGGATGAGAAGAGGGTGCAGATCAAGGAGCCGAATTACAGGTTCTAGGTGCAATGGCTCCGAAGGAGACATGGGGGGGATTCCGATTAAGGACGATATCTTTTCTTTTGTTTGGAAAATGGTATCTCTTGTTTTCTTGTTTTTGGTTTGTTGTTCTAGCTAGGCCTTGCTTGGTTCAGAAGTGAAGATGAGTAGTTGAGAGTGGGGGCAGGGGTAGCGATCGGAGGCACGAGCGAGCAGCATGTTTTGATTGATTGATACCAGTGACAATACAGTTTTTTCCTTCCCGCTCTTTTCTTTCTTTTCCTATTCTCTTCCGTTCCGTTTGAACCTGTCCGTTGGATTTCGCGCTGCACGAAGTTGGAACGCGTGTGGTGTATTTAGCTCAGTGCTTCGCTGGGAGGTACATGCTGTACTGTATGCCGTAAGCGAATGATATTCAAACATCTCGGATTCCTCGCAATGCTGGCATATGGATAGAGCTAGGGAAACCCAATTCTCGTTTACCTACAGTACCTGCTTGAGGAACGGGGACATATCGGATATTTGCTTGTGAATACGCTGGGTGCTTACAGTCCCATCCCCGCCATTCTCGTGTGGTATGCACATACAATGCTTTCCTTTCGCCTCTGTATAGGGTGCATGCATTCTTTGGCAAAAACGCGGCATCTCCATACTTACTCTCGTCCGTCTCTGCTGATTACGCTCTTCTTATAGAGCGGGAAGCAGTACTGCAATGCACGAAGCTGTACGGGAGATGTTGTTGCTGTCCTACGATCGATCGTAGTTCGCTTTTCATGCATGCATGCGTTGCTTGATCTGACCGTCTCTGACGCGCTGGCCTCAGTCCTGGATCGGTTTTCCTTCCTGTCTGACGCAGCTGATGTTGCTCTTGAACCCGCTCTTCAAGATGCCGTCGGTCCTGTAACAGCAATTTTACAGCCTGGTTCAGGTCCGCGTGCGATGCGAAAACAGCATCAGCTGCTTAACGGCATTCAGCAACGAGGTTGGCCAAGGTACGCAATCTAGATGGGAGGCCTGGTTTTTTTTTTGCTTTTCATTAGCTCGTATATCTGGAGACAAGCAAGAAGCGCAGCTGCTTCCGGCGACTTGAGGATACCCGTTGCGATTCGCGTCGCTTTGGCAAGTGGCATTTGATTCTCGGTTGTTTGGGATGTACATGTAGAAGGCGAAAGTACCTGGAATGTGACAGCGCCCCAGCCCAAGTGAAATCTCAACGTTGCAACTGACCCTGGAGTACTGTAGGTGTAGTATATTAGAACATGGCCCATGAAAGGAGATGCTACGTCTGTGGCATATTGCAGTACCTACCTGGGATGTGCCGCAGATGTTCTGTGGCTAAGCGAGCAAACGCAGGCCTTTCTTTACTTCCCAAAAACCTCGTCGGGTAAAGATAGCAGAACCAAAAGTGTACAACGGAATCCAACACGACCGTACGAGTCGGCATGGAAATTGCTCGCTTGCGCATAGGCTTTGCTTGTAAATTATGTGTGAATCCCAACAATCAGGGACTAGATATAAAATCCAGAAGCGCCCTTTTTAGCTGCGGATACCGCAACATCGAAATCTGGTTTTCGACCATTTTGGATTTGGGTGGTGTCCTTGGTGTTAGACGTGTTCTCGACGTCGAAGGTGTTGCGTCCATTCATTGACCAAGCAGATCGAATATTCACAAATAGACTTGTGAAAACTGATACATAACGTCGTCGGCTCCTCCAGCATGGTGTCTCTAGCCAGGTCTGCAGCTGTTGTCAAAGCTTGTACAAATCTCTCGAACAGTTTCAGGCAGCATACGGGCGATCTTTTGACGACGTATACGAGCTTGTAGTCGGGGTACTACATAGGAACAGCTACGCAGTGATCCAAGGGACTTTAAACTCAGATGAAATTTCGGAGTATATACATCTGTCGTAGGTATGAGTACCTATATGTAAAGGCACTGTAAACTCAGATGAAGTGGCGTGGAGAAACGTCGTGCAAGATATTACTTTATATTTTACAATTATAAGAGATCAAATTTATGTACAGTTCCAATCTCCCCTATCTGCATCCTCCCTTGTGATACATCAGACCCCCCCCCCCTTCACAAAGAAGGGAGGCAATCCGACCAGAGAGAAGCGCCTTGGCATACGTCTTCCCCAGATCCCCAGAAACGAAGAGGCGGGGGGTTACACTAGATTCCATTCCATGTTGATTAATCCCGGGTAAAAAAGCTCAGTAGCTTGAGAGCCGACACAACGATGTCGCTCTGCGTGGAGCGGTCGAGGAAACAAGAACTAGCGAGGCTCTTGGATTCTCGGGGTTTGCATGCAATGAAGTAGAATAGATTACTCTCTGAGCGACTTCGGCTTCTGTGCCCACCAGAGCTATATAGATTCCTGCGAGTCGCGATGGCACTGTCAGGCAGTTCTTCTGACGCAGAAGTCCTGAGTCTGCCAAGCGAACAAGTTCCATATCCGTATCGCCAGCCAATCTTTGGCATGCCTTCCTCAGCGCTAAAGAGTGTTGACATAAATCTCACCCGCTTTTGGTTTAAGCACAAAATATTCAGCTTTTGTTCTTTAAATAACACACCGTGTAGCCATTCATCAAATGAGTGCTCGGGAAAAAGCGAGTAGGAATTGACCGGTTGGTTGTTCACAGCTGCGGCTGACACAAAAAGCCCAAAACGGATATACTGAGCTCCAAGCGAGGTTTCTCAACTGGATCAGGTTACAGGTGGCAGTGAAAAGGAGGCACAGGAACGGAACAAGACAAGATTAAGCAGCTGAAGACCAGCAGGTTCTTGTACATATAAGCCAGGCGTATTTCCATCCGTCGAGCACCTTAGATCTCCCTCAATTTACATCAGATTTTCTCTATTGCACAGCTCCTACTCCTCCAAGATCATATACAATGGCTCTTGCAATCGGCGCCGCAAACGTTCCCAGTCTCAATGACTTTTTCGGTCCTGGCATCGCGCCTCGATTCGAGAATGCCGCCCCGTACCATGCCCTCCAAGCACGCCAATCTAACGACACAGCTCCGACGATCAATCTGTTCATAGACTCCACAGATCCCGACTTCGAGTACGCGGCATCCATCGTCGAAGCCTGCAGCGACAGGACCGTCTTCGCACTCCAGTGCACAGCAGGTCCCAGTGACACTGGGCCCGAGACCTGTGGCCCCAATGGCGCCGTAAGTTCCACTCGCTTCGTCGGTCCACGATAACATGCTGTGTGCGGCAGCTCACCGTGAAACTAGATCGCCACGTTGACAAACGGCCCATCCACGTATGGCCTCTCCAGCGCGATCACCACTAGTACACTGGGCGTTGAGGTCAAGGCCACCATTATTGAGTCTTGCTCTCTCGCCTCCACCACTGCAGCAACTTGTAGGTACAGATGGGAGTTGAGAGCCCTGAAAGCACAGCCCTTCCTCAATGCCCTCTTCACATCCTCTTCGTCGAGCCACGGAACCGTAACTGACACCCTCAAGGCACTGCAACTGTTAAAGGCGAAGCCGACGGGACCAAGACCTCGACCTCCATCAGCACCGTGCTGTCGGGGACCGACTATCTGCGTTTCGACGTCGCCATCACCGGTGGTGCCGAGAAGACCGCAAGCGCGACCGGCTCGTGCAAGAGTGCTGCCGTAAACGTGAATGCCAACAGCCTGATGGTCTGGGTGCTGACTGGTTTCGCCGCTGCTGCTAGCATGCTCTCCATGCTGTAGATTTTATGATGGGAAGGGTGCTGGACAGTGATTTGTTGGCGTTGGGTTGCAGTGCGTGAATGCCCACCCTCTTCGAGGTCGGTTCGTGGAGCGATTTCGAGAAACTGTATCTTTGAAAGTCAAGATGTATACCCGGGAGTTATAATATGAACTGTAGTAAAGCGGCATATCTTTCATTGGGGTTTATCTTTCGATCGAGTGAAGTATGCCGTCTGCGGCATTGTTTATTATCTTAGACGAGGATTAGAGTTTCTAGGACTCGTCCTCGTAGTCGACAACCGAGTGGCCGACACTCTAGCACTCTTGCTCCTCGAATGCTGCAGTGAATCAAGCCTTAAACAAATTGGCTGTTGGGGTGATCGATGCCAACTTATCCTCTCGGCTTACATGGCTATTCGCAGAGTTGCCATTCCCTTCCAACAAGTTGCCCACAGCTCCCATGCCATGACAACTGACGCAGTCTACCTTCTACACTGACTGGCCAGCAGATTTAGCAGAATCATTCTATCAAATATTACAAGATCATTTGGATCGAGAGAAAGGCCGAGCAGTATGTCTACATAGCCCAGGGCTGGAATCTACCGACCGATATCGATCCAGTGCTGAAATCAAATCCGGACGTTCGGCCCAGACGATAGAGAAACGTGATCTGAACCCTGGTGTATTCCAGCAACTCGACAGGAATGTAAGCCATCGCCGCGAACGAGAACACTGAGTGCTTAATGTGTAAGCACAGAACAGCGGTAAGAAGGAGAACCGGGCCAGATTGAGCACGTACGATACGTACAGTACAGTACATGGGCTTTGTTCTACTATTACAGCCACTGCTACGCTCCACCACCTCCATCAAGACCGTGAAAACAAAGCGCAAAGAACGATTTGCAGACGTGGCGCCAGGCACACCTTTCTTCAAGTTATTGCCCACGAACTGATGACAAATATCCTCAGAAGAACGGGGTAAGCAACAAGCCCAAGAAAAAGAAGGTTTGGTTCCAGAATCTGTATGAGATGTCTCGATCGATACACACCGACAGATAGGGCAGGATGACATCAAATGCGATTTACAGTACAACTGGTCGATGCATGTAGCGACAGATAGGCCTGAATGACATCAAACGGGATGCCAAAGTACTTGCTGTACATATAAATCTACGAAGCAACGAACAAAATCTAAGGCAACGTTACACTGATCACTTCCCAACTCCGCAATTCCGTAAACAAGCTCATTGGTATTACTTATCGCGACTCTAACATAATTAGCGCCGTCAGGAGCCCCTGTGGCAAGTAGTAAAGTGATCTATGTGTGTATTTGGAATTCTTGCGGGTAGCGGCATGACACGGCCCAACACCCAAAACAGAATCATTCCAAATATCGACGATCCCAGCCCAATCCCATGAGCGGCTTGAGCGACGAGTGGAAATTTGATGACCACCTATCTAATTCTGCGGTGTTGGGTGATTATAGAAATAGACATGTCTTCCTACTTGCTTTGCTCTTGAATTCTCGAATGCGATAAGATACATCCCTATCTTAGCCAGGACGAGAAACAAGACATAAACTCGTAGTCTTCTTTCCACTCAAATACACGAAACTCTCGAGGCAGGTGTGTTACGTGTGCAGATATGGATATGCGGGATACTATTGTGTCGAGGACAACACGAGGAACCACCGCGATCCGGGACGGGAGAGAGGTTGTATGTATGCGGTTTGTAAATGAGTGAATGACTGAGTGATTGAAAGAATTGCTAACGTCAATGTACCTAGATTTCCCACGACCCCAGAACTCCCATCCGACTCTCGCGGACCAGCAGCAGAGCCTCGCGGACCAGCAGCAGAGCCTCGCGGACCAGCAGTAGAGCCTCGCGGACCAGCAGCAGAGCACCACAGAGCCAGTCTATAACGAGGCCAACAACGGTCAGATGTGGCGACGCTGTAGACCAGACAGGCACAATCCAACCCTCTGAAACCCCCGCCGTGACACACTCCGTCCACAACACGCTCGCGACGGCCCCAGCTGGTAAAGCAGACACCGAAAACGCGCTGCTCCCACACCCCAGGCCTTTGGATTTAGACACGATGCCAGCGCCACTTGAGAATAGACGTAAAGAGACACCTGTACCATCCAACATACAACACGAGACGGACGACGAAAGAGCGCAGATAGATGAGGAAAGCGTGCCGGAAGCTCTAGGGGAGAGCTTTGCCATGCATAGGAACGCCGAGCTCGTGAGGTTTCTGGATGCCGTGTCGAGGAACGCGACGGGGGAGATTGTGATGAAAGGAGAGCATCTGCTGGCTGCGTGGGAGTATGCGAGTGCACTGAGGGAGCTGGATGCTTATGAGCGGCGACGCGATGTGGTGAGATGGGGAGCTGGCCCGGATGCCAATGCTGCTGGGGTTTTTTATCCGTGTTAAACAGCTATATATAGGTTAACTTATAGTAAATTTAAGATATTTCTTTCATTTATTGGTAGGCGAAGTCGATAAAATGCCAAAAGCAACAGCAGTACCAACATTATTTCACCGGATATCAAAAACAGAGCAAAATGAGATTGAAGGAGAGACTGCTCGAAGGTCAAAATACATACGCTAATACAAGTGCTACAGGTCCCCTCAGCTACTGGGGAGGCATTGTATTACAAGCTGTACTGTACAGTCACGAAATTATTTGCATATCCTCAGCAGGAGTGAAGAACTCTAGTTCCTTTTTGTGTCCATGATGCCCTCGTCTCTCAAGCACCCGCTCTTGGTGCTCGGCCTAAATAACTTAGTAACCGCGAATCGAAACCCGAAAGATGGAAGACTTACATAATTCGTCTGATAACAAGGCCAAGAACAGAACGTAACATGATCCTCCTCCAAGCAAGACTCACAGACTCCAGGCTTGAGACTAGAATCACTCGGAGGACCAATTTCAGCACCGTATATGCAGTGATCAGCCATGCATCTGTGGTCATGGCTATCGTGTGCCTCCTTCCCACCATTAGCATGCATTCAAGCTTCGAGCGAACGAAGTGAGCTCACAAAATCCATCTCTGCATGCTTCGTCGAGCAGTACACCGCTCGGCCCCTCTCGCCACCCTTTCGATCAACCCATTCACAAATCGCACACTCGATCACAGTACCAGCCGCAAGATTGATCTCGACCGGGCAATCGCTATACGTGCAATTCTGTGTCATGGGACTCGGCGTCCTGTTCAATGTTCGTTGGAATCGTTCTCGCTTTTCCTCTTTCCTCTTCTTGTTCTTTGAATAAGCGCTCTGCGCCATCTTGATATCACTAAGCTTGCTTTGCAGCTCTGCAATCTTAGCCGCTTGTGCCTCTTCACCTTCTCGCCGCATAGAAGCAAGCACGGCATCGTGGGGAGCCCCCGACTCGAACATACGGGCATACTTTGCCTTGAAGGTTTTGACAATGGGCGGATCATTCCAGGCGCTGGTACAGTAGTATCGGATGTATACCTCCGCTCTCTCCTGCGGAGTGGTGGTCAGCTGTAAGACATTGACAAACTCTGTAGCATCTTGGTGACCCGTGATAATGCTGATGTGTTGGAGGTACGCGGACAAGATCTCCGACGTAGAGCGCGGATGTCTGTCCACAAACAGATCAGAGGTCTTCCTCTTGAAATCTTCGATTGTATTGTTGTCAGTGGGTTGAACCGTCGACAAATCTTGTCTTAGGTGCTCCCGCAGGGCATCATTGAAGAATCTATGGATTTCATCCAGTGACACATCTGGGTCTTGTAAACGACGGGCCATCTCTTGCTTGTATGATGGATTCTCAGCGTACCAGCTTCGCTGGTCATTGGAAAGATAGTAGTCGTAGTAGGCGCCTCGGATGTCCCGTTTCTTGGTTTGGCATCGCAAGCAAGAGGGTGGTCCCGTATGGACACCTGCTTCTGGGGTGCAGTAATGTCTTTCTATTGAAAACAGAGTATTTTCTAAACGTATCTTGGCTTCTCTGAATGCATCGCCGGCTAGGAGACGCCGGTCGAAAGAGAATGGATACAGATTTTGCATTTGATGAGATCGGATTTGCATGTCGAAGCGTCTGGGTGCTGTCAGCCGATGAAACCCAGCGAGTAGAAAGAGGGAAATGCAACGACACTATCCACGACGAAATGTGAGATCAGAAGAACCAGAACCGCTGGATCGAACAGTCACGTGGAATGTCACGTGTCGGTAATTGATCGTACATACTCCATAATCAATGTGCTTTGACGGGCGGGCGGAAAATGCAACTTGAATTGTTGAGATACCGAGACCATAAGAATTGTCACATTGGATGATGTTGTTGTTGTGGTTACGCAAGAGACACCCTCAAAATGCCTGGAGATCCTAGCGCCTCGGAACAACGTAGCGCCACATTCGGCGCAACTATATCCACACATACTTCTACCGAATCTTTGTTTTTCAGCTCCCTTGCTGTTTCATTCAGAAAAGATGGTGTGTTCCTCCCAAATTCCAAATCCCGTCTTGTGACATATCATACTAACACATACGAAGGCAGACAAATTACGCGCGCAACAACAACTCGAGGCCCTGCAAGCCCGTTACGTAGGAACTGGGCACGCCGACACGACAAAGTTCGAGTGGACATCCAATATCCAGCGCGACAGCTACGCGAGTTATGTCGGACACCCACCGCTGCTGAGCTATATGGCTATTGGCATGGGGGAGTGCAGGGAGAAGGTTCGCGCTCAGATGATTGAGGTGAGCTTTTCTTGGTGAGAGGCGAAGCGGGCTGATGGCGACAGAAGGCATGCGAGGAGTTGAGAGACCGAGGCTGACGGTAAACAGAAAATGATACAACCAGTTGGGAAGCCGCCCGAGGTTCAGGATTAAGGCGCTGGAGACATGTTGCAGCAGAGTGTGAGGTGACCTGGTGAGGTTACCTAGCTCACATCCGCGATGGACGAGGTGACATTTGGATGTTGCGTTTCAAGAGAGCCGCATGGCAGTCAGCAGTACCGAGCATGGCAACGATCCATGTCGAGCCTTGGACTGGACTTTACATCTGACCAGGCTTGAGGGCGGGCTTTGGAGGCTACAGAGTCAGTGCATACACAAATGTAGACTACTCATACCGATCGTAATGATCCTTTTGCAAGTAGGCATGCAAAATCCACCCCTCTAAAATCTCTGCGAAGTAAGTCTGGGGCGACCGCGCCATACAGAACTCGAATCGCAGATAGTGGCTCATTTCCTGCTCTGACTTGGGCCCAGGTCAGGCGCCTATTCTTCCTCTTCTTCCTCTTCTTCCTCAACACCTTTCTCTTCGATCTCGTCCAGCTTCCTGACTTCCATCCCTAAACTCCTCTGCAGCCTCTTATCTAAATCATTGGGCGCTACGTCTCCATAAATCCCCCTCACAAAACCTTGAATCCCATTACTGCCAATCTCAGCCTTACCCCTTGCAGCTACTCGCCAGTCTATCTGCTCATCATCCATTGTCTTTTCAATCGTCTTGTAGATGTAGCCGTCCTTCGCCATCTTGGCCAATAGTTGCTCCGTCTTCCCAAAACCTGGAGTATGGACGTCTAAGTTCAGCAGCCGCAGGTATTGCATTAATTTGTGATCCGGGACGCAGTCGTTGGGACTGAGAGCAATAAGAGAGACGACCGTGGTACATATGCCTATGTAAGAGGCTTCCTTCTCTTCACTTTCAATGTTCGAGGCAGGCATTATGTCCGGGATGCGATATTCACTTGGGAGGATTGTCGTGAGTATGTAGGAGTCGGGTGCTTTAGATGTTGTTTTGGCCTTGGATGCAGCTGAGAGGATCAGTCTGGGTTACATCGAGCATGAGGATAGTGTATACCTCGCTTCTCCTTCATCGTGATCTTCTCCTTAGAGGCGAGTTGCACCATCTCCATTCCAAACTTCAGTCTCAAATCATGTTGCGCCGAGTCGAATACCCGCTTGAAAGCCCCGCCGCGCTGTTGCTTCCCAATCACTGACCGGTGAGCACTTCAACGAGAGTAAAGATTAGGTATTGGACATGCCTTTCTCCATGATCTCTGCCCTCCTGATGTATCTCCGCTGGAACTCGCAGGCGAGTGCGTACCGCACAAGTTTTTTTACGGCCTGTCTGTGCCCATCATCACCATCCACTTCCATGGCGTCCTCCACTGGCCCAGGGTCCTCGGAGTCGTCTTCATCTTCGGGTTCCGCTTGAACTCTGCGTCGTTGGGTGTTGCGGGGGGCCTCTTCTTCTGAGCTCTCTTCGGCCTGGGCCTTTCTCTGTCAGTCAATAAACGCATACCAGGGGAAGTTTTAACGTACAGTCCGACGTCTTCGCGCAGCTGAAGGCATCGTTTCGAGATCTGCTACGTTGTTGCGAGCGCGAGTATATCAGAGGTGGAGGGGGTTGTAGCTGGGAGACGCGTTGGTTCGGAGACGCGACTTTGACGTGTTTCGGTGAAATTCTGCTTTAACATCCGATCCCCAAAACTACCATAACAGCCTTTCGACCCAAAGAGGCCAACAGCCAACAACCAACAGCCAACGCCCATCCCCATCGCCTACATGATTACCAGACCGGGAAGAGCACCGCATGTATGCTTGAGATGTCAACGAAGTCTGGCAAAGCGTTCAATCGCCGCGTCTCGAGTCGCCTTCCAATCCACCGGTTCTCAAGCACAAACAACCAATGATTACGATACTCGAAAGGACCAGCATGATACAGATGATCCAGTCACGTACGACAACAGCGAACCGCCTCGACTTCATGGACACCGGGGCTTAAAAAAGCAAGAGTTCAGGAAAGCTTTGACGCGCAATTCTTTGGGAGATACTGCGAAGGTTATTGTACTTCGAGATTCACTGGTCAATTGGTACGAGTTGGATCCGCAACATGTGGAACCACAGGAAGCAGCACACATCGACATCTTGGGACAGCTGGCAGAAGAGAGTGGACTAGCTGGTTGGAAAGAAGTGGAAAAGAACATTGACGGGTTCAGGCCAGCAAGCAAGCGACAGACATGGGACGAATTCAACGACCTTGTACGAGCACTGCAGGAAGGCTTCACGTCAGGCCAACTCCAGACGTACATTGAAAGCTTCAAGGAAAAACAGAAGCCTGAGGAACCGAAATCGGAATGGACTACGCTTGCTCCAGATGCCGGGCTCCGGCGGGTAACTCCATGGATGCCAGGAGTCTCAGAGCTACAAGAGACTTTTGACAACGATCCTTTGAGAGGCTACTTTCTAGAATCACACACTGCCAAACAGCGACTGGTCCTACAGTTGTTGCGAGAGTGCTGGTTGTTAGAGCTTCCAGAATTGCTGGACGGTATTGGGCAGTTCGAGGTTGAGGTCAGCTCCGGAGACTTAGAACTCCTTCTTCGTAAGGGTGACATTGTGTTGTTCACCAAACTGTTCTGACATCTCTAGTGGGAAATCCTTCGGCCTTGCACAATACACACTCGGCTCTTCTACAAGGTGAGGGCGAGAAGCTCGAAGCATTTCGGTCAAGAAATGTGATTCGTGTGTCGTGCACGCATATCAAGAAACCATTCGTGGTCCAGGATCTCAAAGATTCACTAAAACGCAGTCGAAGTACGATCTTGAACCTCGTAAATTTGATGCCAGGACCAGGTTCAGAGCCACTTGCGCCAAAAAAACCAAGACCCACAAGCGTGAAACGGTGGTGTCAAAAACATTTCGATGCAGCTACTCTTCAGTATCTAAGCCGTTTAACCGATACCAAGATGGTTCAGAACAGCATCGGTGTTGTAAGTACTGGACCATATCGCGATTGGAGAGAATTATCTAATAGAACCTAGTTCACCATCTCGTGCCTTGATCGGAAGCAGAATCCCGTGATGTCCAACATAGATATAGCACGGCGTCTTCTGTTGACATCTGTCAAGGATTTGGGTCGAACTAAACATAGGTTGGTGTACGACACAACCAGCACTAAAGAAGGGAGGTTCATAGAGGCCGTCGTACCGAGTGTCCTCCCTTGGAGGGAGCGACTACGAGCCTGGTCTCGATGGACAACTCCGTCTCGAAAAGTCAAGCAGTTACCGATCAGGACGCCGGTGACTGGCATTTTTATTAAGAAACCCGGCAACGGCAGGACAGCCACAGCCGAAGCCGAAGCCGGAGCCAGTACCAACGACCTCACAACGACAGCATCACGCTCCTGCTGGATTCCACAATATCACACCGAGACCTCAGCGGTACTGGGTAAGATTCTACACTCATCACTCTACTCCCCAGATACCCCCCCAGTACCACTTGCACTTAAGGGATACAATCAAATCCAGACGTTCGCCACCGAGATCCCCAACCTTTCTCGACTTTTAAGCGAAGCCGAAATCAAAACTCCAAGGGCGGGAGGGAGAGTCAAATCACTTGTCTTGCGATTTCTCCCGAACCCTTTTTACCCGATCAGCTCTAAAGTGAAATATAAGAAGAAGGACCTTACTAAACACACCTCCATCGGCCCTAATGCCCTAATTGCATTTCCCGCTATCGAAATGAGTTTCGCGATCGATGACCTGGCGGGACATCCCACGCTCGAGAGCATCTCGGCCATTGTCCACGAGAGCAATACCGACGTTATGCTTCCGCACAACAATGTCGATCTCCGCTTCCTGCAGCGCACCATCTCTCAACTGCGCCTCGACAGCGTGCACCGCCGCCAGTATATCGACCCGATTTTGAAATATGTCGAGACCTGGAGTGTGAGTCCTAAGAATTCTCAACACTTCGAGATTCCGCCCGTGGTGACACTGCCTATCGCCAAACACCTCACTCGTGGCCCAGGATTTGACCTCCTCAGAGGTGCAGATCTCGAGAGCCCAGGCGATCAGGACATCGATGAAGTCAGAATGGTGCCTTATCTTTTCGCCGGCCTCGAATCCCGTAAATCAATGGCGTTTACTTACAAGAACTGGCGGCTGTGCTACACTAGCATCGAGGCCGGCAAAGCTGGCGCTCGTCGTTCAGAGCTCAAGTTGCGATCGGTTAGGAATGGGAAGGCGGTGGAAGAAACCCAGTTTGTGGATATGGCATACCAGCTGGCACACTATATCGGACAGCAAGTTGAGGGAATAGACGGCGTGAAGGTGCAGGCTAGGCATGTGCATGAAAAACTTTGCCGGAGGCCTACAGGTGGACATGGGGTGGCTCGACTGAATCTCGCTGATGGAAACGAGAGCGGACCAGCTTGGTTTCTCCGAATAAACGACTGACAAGAAGCAGGAGCAAGGCGCCCATGGACGCCAAGGTAAAAAGGATGATTTGAGCCGGATCAAGGACAGCTTCTTGTATTAGAGAGAGAGAGATGTTCATACATGTATGTGTATACGTACTTCTTTCTCTTGTGGTGTAAGAGATGCAAGGCGAGGTAGTTGATAGCCATATGTATAAATATCATGGTACAGGTGATGCTAGCGAACATCAACCGTGGTTTGTTTACTTTGGGGTTTTTGTACTGCACTGTACGTGAAGCGTGTAAGTGGTGACGTGACGTCACTGCCAGAAAGATTTCTTTTTCTTTCACTGTGCTGTACTGTGTACTGTCTGTGCCTCTGCCACGCTCCATCACGGTACATCGGCCTCAACAAATTGTTGCTATCACGAAGTGAGAAGCGGCAGCGATGACCTCCTCCCCGGCGCGCACGGCACGACTGAGCTGTGAGCAGTGCAAGCGGAGGAAGACCAAATGTGACAAAGAAGACCCTTGCACCGCGTGCACGACGAGCGGCATCAAATGCATTACAGTCCAGCGTGCCCGGAAGCCTCGGGGGAGAACTGCCCACAAGAGGGACGAGATCGATACCCGCGTTGCAAAGCTCGAGGGCCTGGTGAGGCAGTTGAAGGTACGTATCTTCATAGATGCTCCCTCCGTCGGGCGACGACAGCAAGCAGCAAGCAAGGCCCCGGCTGACTCGACAGGCTCAAGTACAACTGGGCAAAGAAGACTACGTCGGACATGAGAGCAGCAGCCCAGGCGAACTCACGCAGACTGCAGGTCCGGCACGGAAGAACTCCAGCACAATCCAGACTTATGTGGCCTCGGATTTCTGGGAAGCTCTCTCCCATGAGGTGCGTAGTCAATATAACGCGTCTCTGCTTGGCATCAGAGTTCGTGGCTCATGGTCTCCGCAGGCAAATGGCATTCGTGAGATCCTGGAAGAGTTCGACACGGAAGATGCTTCCAGCGATCCTCCGAATGCCTCGCCGACTCAAGACTTGTCTTCCAGCTCAGGCATCATCCTCTTCAGTGCAAGCACCACGGCACTGAATGAGGTATCAGCGCAATATCTGACACCACAGATGCGTGAGAAGTTGCGCTCAATCTATCAGACCCGGGTTGATGCGATTTTCAAAGTTCTACATTGGCCCTCATTTCTCGCAGGACTCGAGACGAGAGACACGCAGACCGATGTATCGATTCAGACCTATCGCATGTATGCGTTGGAATCTGCTATGTACTATACAGCACTTAGCACGGTAAGCGATGTCGAGTGTGAGAGCATCTGTTACTGCCAAAAAGCCCCTTTGCTGCAGCAATTAAAGGTCGCTGCCGAGGCCTCGATTTCGCAGACGAGACTACTCGAACAACCAGACGTCATGACATTGCAGGCCTTTTTCATCTACTTGGTAGGTTCACAAAGCCGTCCATCACTGATAACTGGCATGATAGTCAAGCCAGAGCTTAACTAGACTCAGGTCGGTCTTCGAAGCACAACAACCTACGCTTCGGCCTGGACTCTTTTGTCGGTCGCAGTCCGAATCGCGAGCGCACTGGGGCTTGGTTCGGAACACTCGACAAAGTTCTCAGTGTACGAGCTGCAGATCCGACGCAGACTTTGGCTCTCCATTGGCGTTATGTAAGCATCATTTAGCAGTGTCTATCCCGCCTGTCGTCTGGGCCCAACGATTGCTGACCTCTGTCCAATCCAGGGATACCCAGTTGTCTCTCGACAGAGGTACGTCTCCGTTGCTAGAAAGCACACAGTTCAAGGATTTCCCGGCCCTTGTCAATGACTTGGATTTGTACCCACAATCCATTTCAATCTCCTCTACCTCTGGCTTCACAGACATGTCGTTCTCAGCCATGACGCAGCAAGCCATGATCTGTCAGAAGAGACTATACGACACGAATGACAACGCCGATGATCCTTGGAGTGGGTGGAAACAACAGGTTGCTACCATTGCCGTGTTCGAGAACTATATCAACACTAACCTATCTCACATCAACGCTTCGTCTACCCCATTAGAGCAGTTTACACAAGCAGTGGCTTTAGGATCGCTTGCCAATATCCAACTAATGTTGAGACGACCTCCGTACCTAGTTAAACGTACTACAGCCGTCCCTCCTTGGGATGACTTCAACATCATGCAAGCTACCACGGACATCCTTCAAAGATCGCTCAACAAAAGGGCTCGAGGAGATTTCGCTCCCTGGCAGTGGTTTGCCTGGGTGAAGTGGTATGTTTTGGCGGTATTGCTTGTCGAGCTGCTTAGACCTGGCCAAGGTGCCGAAATCGAACACTCCTATCTTGTCGCGCAAAGCACCTTCACAAGTTACTCTCAGACTGTTGCCGATAGTGAGTCTGGAATGCTTTGGAGGCCCATTGTTAAGCTCATGCGCCGAGTCGACCGGCTACGAGGTAAGGGTATCGTCAGCATGCCCGGCCCACCGCCATCACCACCACCGCCTCAAGCAGTTGATATGACAGCATTTGATCACACCTCGTTCGATCAAACCTCACTCACAAAGCTTGATCTAAGTTCAGCGTACGAAGCTGCTATCCCACCTGGCCCCGTGCTGCTCGATCAGAATATGGCGGATCGAAATACTGTGGTTTACCCGATGCCAAGCGTGGCTGGCAGCCAACAAACAGAGACAGGCGACCTCTTCAGCAACGATTTATCATGGATCAGTTGGGATACGTTTCTCGACGACATAAACAACTCTTCGAATCTGGACTGGGGGGTAGATTGGCACATGAATGGCTAATGGCTTTGCTAGACATGGCACTTATACCAAGACTGCCATAGCCCCGGGAGCCAAATACTCAATTTTGTCTGACACCTCCTTGAATAACCGCTTGCGAATCCTTTCACCTTCCTCGCTTCTTACGAAGTCCCCTTCCACCTTGACCAAGCACTCACTCAAATACTGGCCATGGGTCTCCATGCCTGCTGTAACTGCATGGACAAGACATCGACTCCCTGCTTCAGAGGTTCTGCCGATCATCTTGAATATGGTTCCAACGACTTTCCCCTTGTCGTAGTAACGCGATAAATCGGTCGCGCACCACCCTGGATTCACACAGTTGACCACAACTTGATTCTGGCCATTGTTTGCCAATTTCTCAGCAATGTCCTTCTCACACAATTGAACCATCAGTTTCGTGAGCTCGTACCGCCCCTGCATCCTCGCCGTTTGTTCGTTACTGAGGTGCTCGAGGATGTGTTCGCGAGGTGGTATTCTGAGTTCCTCGAATGGCGCAAAGACATGCTGCATTGACCCGACAATCACCAGATTCGTATGCTTGCCCACACCGACTGCTGTCTCTTGAAGTTTCGGCAGCGCCAGAACTGCCAAAAGGACAGTCGAGATCACGTTCACTGTCAACATGTTCTCGTACCCCTCTGTTCTCTCGAAGGTGACTGTTTCCAGTCCGGCATTCGCGACAAATCCGTCGAGGCGAGGTAAAGTCTTGAGACGATGGCCGAATGCGAGCACTGAGCTGAAGTTGCTGAGATCGACTTTCCAGACCTCAACCGTGGTACGAGGAGAGAGTTCAAAGATAGCTCGCTTCGCCGCTTCGCCCTTTTGGACGTTCCGGCAGCCGAGGATAATGTTGGACGCTTTCAGATCTGCTCTATCATGCAGGTTAGGATCTTTCTCTGGCACTTTATCGAATTGGGGAAAACGTACAGATGCTTTGCACAGTCGAGACCAAGACCAGTATTGCTTCCAGTAATGACATACGTCTTACCCGAGAGATCAATGCTGGGGAGGAAAGGTTTGCCTGAGATTTGACCACCAAGGTATTGTTTGACTTCGGCTAGGGAAGGCATGATTGGAAATAGGGCGAAAGAATATTGGTTATTGGCGAGGCACAATTACACTGTATATTCGCTGAATCTTTGGCAAACAGAACTCCTGATTCCTGGTTCTGGTTCTTTACCGACGTTGCCACAACACGAGGTCTTATACCCCCCCTGATAGAAAAAAGGCATATTTCCGTACACGACATTATAGCAATCTAGGAGCCTAAAGCCGGTTTCGTGCTGCAAAGACCGGAGGCCCGACACTTCCAAAGCTCGATTGTTGCCCATCGTTTTATCTCCACAACCCGCAAAACCCGTCGGCCTTAGCGTTCCGAATCGGTTCATCGGTTCGGCGCGAACCGTTGGAACAACTGTCGTGCAAACCCGACAGAGGATAATTCCCGAATGTATCCATATAAAAAAGTATAAAACAAGGGTGGTTTTGCGCGGAGCGGGAACTAATAGTGGGCTGCCTTCATAGTGCCCGCAGGATAAATGTGGGAAGGCAGCCCACTATTAGTGGTTTAGCTGGTTTTTTTCGGCTGTGGGACCCTGCATCTGACTATCCCCCACGGTATCAAGGTACGTAAGCCTATTCCTGTGTAAGCCCATTCTGTGTTTGACATAAGATAAGACTTTTTTTCTGTTTGCAGCTTTGTACTACATTGCAGTATGTTATGATTTTTCTTATGAGATTTTTTACTCTATTATTATTATTATTAACAAATGGCTGTATTCGTATAATGCCTGTGCCTTTCTTATATTCAACAATTTACGCCGAAACTCGAATCGATAACAACTTTGTTGTACGGTTTTTTTACAGTAACTGGAGATCTGAATTCACAGTTAAGTCCATTTTCTTTTCTTCGATAGTTTCAAAGCAGGATCGTTTGCCATTATTGGCAACTGCGTCGATCGAAAGACTTCTAATAGCTATGGGTATGCGTAGCCGAAGGGGCAATTGGAACTCTTATCAAAGGCCGGAAACAATTGATTAAATTTTTTTAAAAAAAAAAAAACTGTGGATTCTACTTTCTATCCTCTGTAAGATGTCCAGTGTACGGCTGGTGGTTTGGGCGGTAAAGCAATGACTTGACCAAGCAAAGCGTCATGGCCCTGCTTTTGGCATAGAGTAAAAGATAACCGCTGTACCGTTGTGTAAAGCAATTGTGACGAAATTACAAATTTTTTCTCAATTTCCTCCTACCATTCTATTGATGTGGCCAAATGTTCAACACCTCAGTTTACTAATCGTCAGCACTCGTGATTTTATCAGACCTTACGCTGTCATAAGTGAATGCTTGAAGCTCCACCAGATATGAGGGATTTTTCATCACCAAAGCTTTTTATTCTATCTAAATACAGTCTTCACCGACGTGCAAGTGAAATAGCAAGGGGGAATAAACAACTTACAGTGTTCGTAATACGAAGCCACGGCAACCACCATTTTCTAACAAACGATAGCCTTTCCAGCTCCAATCAAATTGTGGAAGACGCACGCTTCCACTTACGGGTAACACCAACGGCTTTTCGGGGCCTGTCAAACACACCGCAACCTATTGCCAGGCGTTTGCAAGATGGATAAAGAATTTGAGCTTTGCCGGAAATGTGGATCTGGCCTGTGATTTAAATCAAAGAGATTCCTGCCTCTCTACTTTTGTGATTAGCAATCTCAACGCACTGGATCAGCAGTCCCCCGACTTCTATGAGAGCGCAGCGAGAATGGATAAGATGAAAAAGCACAGGGACGACAGCGAGTCCGTTACAGCCGAACCCCCATCTCCCATTAACCAGTTCCTCAGCTTTCTCCACGCAACAGAGCCATTGTACGACGAGCTTGTGTCCCTGAGAAAAAAGGTACGTTCCGAAACGGAAATCGTGCCACGGCAGCTGAGATCGAACAAGGGCTGGAGTAACCCAAAAGGAGATGAGCATTTTCAGAACCAACGACAAAGAGCAGACGAATATACCCCGGCAGCGGCGATGAGATTCTATGTTATGATGCAGCAGATCGGGGACGAGATGCAAAAGAAGACAAGCGCGTTTTCCACCGACCGGCTCCCAAGTCACGTCCGGATCCTGGATCTCTGCATGGCCCCTGGTGGCTACACATACACCGCGCTGAGCAACAATACCGATGCGGTGGCATACGGTATCACACTGCCTCCAGAGAAGGGAGGGTACAACGTTATGTTGAATCATCCCCGGTCGTCAGTCTTGTACACAGACATCACTATGTTCGCCAGAGAGTTCGGCGTGGAGGAAGTCCCCTCCACACACCCGGAACATGCCGCCTTCAGCCTCGAGAGACCGTTTCTGGATACGAAGTTTGACATGATCATCTGTGATGGCCAGGTCTTACGAACCCATGAGCGACCCGGCTACCGACAAGACACGGAGGCGAGCAGACTTACAAGCTCCCAGCTTGTCTTTGCGCTGCAGAGGATCCGCCCGGGGGGGACTCTGATCATGCTGATGCACAAGATTGAGAAGTTCGGAACCATGGACCTTCTGTACACCTTCTCCAAGATTGCGCGGATTGAAGTTTTCAAGCCAGTAAAAAAACACGCGACGAGGTCAACGTTCTACCTTATCGCCAAGAATGTTCAGCCGGACACTGAAGCTGGGAAGGCAGCGGTGCTGGCATGGAAGACGGCTTGGTGGACCGCGACATTTGGTGGAGATGGAACGGGCGAGAGGGGGGTCTCGTTCAGTGATAACTATGCACAACAGGTGATTGATGCGTTCGGAAAAGAGTTCGTCGCCCTTGCTAGGCCGGTGTGGAGCATTCAAAAAGACGCTCTGCGAAGGTCGGATTTTGCTCGTTGACTTTGGCAGACGGACGGCGTGCGGAGAGCCGGAAGTTTTGTTTGTGTAACTGACACAGAAATGATAAAATTAGCATGCGAAAAGAGATTAATTTGCTAGACTGCAGACAATGTACTTGGATCTCAGAATGACGAATATGTGAGGCCGAAGGTCGGTCCCAAGCAAGTCGGTTCCTCAACAAGTCCCTTGTACGTAGCGACTAAACATCTAGTCAAACCGCGTTGCTAGATCTCCGAAAAGATATAGGAGCTCGAAGGTTGGTTTCAAGCAAGTCATTTGCATATCAACGGGTTTCGTATATATAGCGATCGAGAATCTGACTGTAGTGCCTAGCTGTACCTTTTGTGAACGACCCCATATAATTCCCGACATCGCATAGACGGTTGTCGAGAAAAGTCGATATTATACTGTGGCGCTTGCGTCTTTTCTTCCTCGCGCTTGATGTCATTCTTGTATTCCACACCTTCTTCTTCTCTGGGAACCATTCGCAGTGTCGTTGCGTTTGTGGAATGACTAGTTGCTTTCTGTTTTCCAGCACAAAGTGGAAATGATCATCTCATGTGGAGTCGACTCTTGGAGATCACCGGAATCATCAGATACCGAGCCCAAATCCTCGATCCGCTCACACTTGAGATCAAAAGGCGAGTATGGTGTTGCTACATTACCATGCAACCTATGCTGTCTATAGTTTGCTTTTCGGTGCGACAAGTTCTTCTACCTTCGCGAACTGGTAATAAAAGTCCAGCGACTGCGGGTTCAAGAGCGTCCCGCTCGGTTTGATAATCTTCCCGGAAACAATCTGCTTAACTGGCAGTTCCACTTTCTTCAGATTCACAGTCGTCTGCGTCCCTTGTCAGTACGCAGCTTTTCAGGCCACCAAAATGATTGTACTTACAGGTATATCCGGTGTCTCGAACACATACTTCGGCACATGTCTAGGACTGAGACCCTTGCGTATCGCTGCTTTGATATCCTCCACCAATTTGCTGGTAAATTTCTCGCCGGGTTTCATCATTAAGAACAGCATCACACTCTCGTCGTTGTCCGAGGGTCGCCTCTGTCCCACGCAGATACTATCCGCCACGAAGGGGAACTTCTCCTCAATGATAGAATAGATCTCTGCACTGCCAAACCGGACACCACTCGGGTTGAGCACCCCATCGGCTCGGCCAAGGAACAGCAAGTTCTTTGTGACAGGGTGGATCACGACAAAATCTCCGTGAGTCCATACGTTATCGTATTTCTCGAAGTAAGCGCCGAAGTACTTTGATCCAGTAGGGTCACCCCACAGATACACAGGCATGTTAGGGAATGCTGCCGGAGCAACGAGCTCGCCAGGTGTGCCGTGGGGGACGAATTCTCCTGGGATACCTTTGCCGCCTTCGATGAGGGAATCGTAGACGCCAACTGGGGTCCCGAGACTAGGGCCTTGGGTGCCGCCGACGTAGACAGGCGTGAGAGGGTTTTCCTGAATCAGTCAGTATTCGATAGGAACAACTTGCGGGCAATCACCGCACCTGTCCAAAGCAACCAGCCTGGGGGTGGTCAGCATACCGCGCGTTGATTTCGGAGAAGGGGACCTACCAGATCTGTACCTCCAGAGATGTTTGCAAGATGCACATGCTTGGGGAAGGCCACGTCGTAAAACCAGTCGAACAACTGATCGCTCAGCACCATACCAGTGCTCGTCACCATCTGGAGCGAATTCAAATCCGTCACGTCTTTCGGTACAATACTATTCTTCTGCAGCTCGGCCATCCACCTCGGACTTATACCCAGCATGGTGACTTTCTGTTCCCCAACCATCCGCACAAAGGTCTTGAGATCGGGTTGGAAAGGACTCCCGTCGTACAGGATCACCCGCGATCCCCCGAGAAGGTTCATTACCGAACTGAAATACATGATCCAGCCTGTTGTTGTATATTGAAGCGCGACGCTCTCCGAAGTCATCTCGCGATGTAGCTTTCCCTCCTTGGCGGACGACAGCACACACCCACCGACAGAATGGACAATGCACTTGGGTGCTCCCGTGGTGCCTGAAGAGTAGGCAATGAAGAAGGGATCATGGAATGCTGTCGGTTCAAAGTCAGGAAATGTAGACGGCGCGCCCGAAATATAAGAAGCAAGTGTCTCGGTCTGTGGGATCTGGCTGATGTCGACTGGGCTTGTAAAGCGAGGCATAGAAACCACTCCTTCGAACTCGGATGTTTCCTTCATCCCGTCTACGAGATGCAACATCTTCTCCCGTAGATCTACTCTTTTGCCGTGATAGATCGCGAAATCGTCCATGAAGATGTACTAGTGGTGTGAGAAGGTGTCAGGCAGTGGAGATAAAGACATACCTTCGGTGCAACCTGCAATGCTCTCTGCAGTATCCCTTGGACTCCCATGTCCGTCGAGCTACTACTGAACAGCCCTCCCAGAGTTGTTACAGCCAGTAAGACCTTCAACGTGTCCAAAGAATTGCTCGCAACAACCACAACTCTGTCTCCCTTGCCCACCCCGTGTGCTTTCATAGCACTCGCCAGAACGCCCACTTCTCTTCTCAATTGGCCCCAGGTGACATCTCTGACTTCCGTGTAGCCCTCTCTTATCTCCGTCACGGCGACTTTGTTGTCCTCCTTACCATCTTGTCCCCGCTGCGAAGTGTGAGCACCAGGGACCCGTGAGTACAGCAAGTTCTCTGCGAAGTTCAATCGTACGCCCTCGAACCATCTAGGGGACGAGTCTATGCGTGCCGATTCGTCTACCACGGTCTTGTAAGAACCATCATGAATGATATCGAGGAACTGGAAGGCCTGATCCCAGAACTGAGCTCGTTTCGTGATGGAATACTGGTACAGGTCCCAGAACGTCTGCATATCGCTATTAGAGCATGTCACAGTTTGAAGCGCGTTACAAACACTTATGTTCAGATGATGTTTCTGGTTGATCTCTTGCATCAATCTGTACATCTGGGTAGTTTTTGGATGGGGGTGCTCCCAGAGCTTTCTGGGGACGTTGGAGGAACCCATGGCGGCAATAACGGGGAAAGGAAGACGCGAGGGGATTTGAGGGGACTGTGAAGCATTTGTATACTGTGAAATGCGAGTCTACAACAGATTGACTGAAGTCTCACTGCTACAAGATGTGGTGCAACTCCCCACCCTCGGCTCGGCTTGATGGGTGCTTCGCTCTCGGACTCGCGTAACACAGATGCGGAAAACTCCATTCTAACGTCACAGTCATCGTCTGAATAATCAGAACGGCATCGCTAGAATATGTAGTTACATGAGCAGGATACTCGGTATGCTTGGGCATATGAGATGGAGACGGCGGGGTGTATGATGCTACCGTCACCCCAATGCTTGGACAGACTGGTCTCCACCGTAGATACCGAGAGGCAACCCAAGAAAAGGCTGATACATTCAATACTACCTACTCACTGGTCTAATCTTGGTATTAGGAGCGGCCGTCATGTACTATTCTTCGTGTACACATCTGCATCAGCAAAATGATCGCTCCTCACCAAACTCCCACTGTCAATATTTTGTCCCCTGGTAACGCCAAGCAATGCATCTACGCTCGCAGTTCACCCATCAATCGTCGTCACCACTCAAATCCATCAAACTGCAATTGCCATCCATACCCATCCCACTGCTCCTTCGAGGAACAAGTCTTCCCTTTCCCTTTCCCTTCACCTTCCTGGCCAAAAATTCCTTTGCGTCAGCTTTCTTCACTGCCAACTGTCTCTCAAATTCATCGTCCTCTTCGATCTGATCAGCTCCATCCGCACCACAGCCAGCAGTCTCTTCAAGCGCTTTGTTCAAGAGCTCGGTAGCAATGGCATCTTGGGGAGAGATAGCCAAAGCCTCGTGAAATACTGCGACGGCCTCGAACGGCCTACGCTGTTCCATCAACACCAGACCTTTAGCACAGAACACGGTCGAGTCTTTGCCCCCGAGGCGCAGCACCTCATCGAACTCAGCAAAGGCGGAGTCCCACTGCTGCAGTCGGCGGTATGCGTGCCCTAGGTTTGATCGAGTAGAAATCCAAGCTGAAGGATCACTGTCAATGTCATCCGCAATCTCCAGTGCTTTCTTAAACATCCGCACAGCTTCTGAAAGACGTTCCTGGTGGTAAAAAACCACGCCCATCTCATTAAGAAGCAGCGGGTCTGTGGTACAAAGTCCATAAGCCGTCTTCAGAAACTCGACTGCCAGTGTCATGTTGTTCAACATGTGGTTCTGCATTCCCAAGAACAACTGTGGAAGGTGTGTGCCCATGAACAGGCGAGCAGCAGTCGAGTAAGCAGATATGGCTTGATCATGCTCGCCTTCCGCAGCAAAGGTATGCGCAAATCCTATCCAGGCGGGTCCAAAATGAGGATCCATCATACTGGCCTTACTAAAGTAGCGTCGAGCTTCAGCTAACTTATTGGTGGCCAGATAATACACTCCCACAGCTAGCCACGTACAGGGTTCCTCGGGGTGGTTGTCGGCCAAGTCATGGGAAATGAGAAAGAGAGCATTCTTCAACTGCAGCTCGTACAAGCATGCCAGGTGAAGGGGGTATATGTTGAAATTGTATTTGTCTTCCTGCAGAATCGAATTTGTGATGGTCAATGCGTCTCTGAATCGACATTGGGTGAAAAGGAGGTCAGCCTTGGAGAGAAGTAGATCCGGGTTGCTGGCGAGGTTGTAATGTGTAGAGAGGGTTTCGGTGGCCGTCGAAAATGCCGTGGGGTTCTTGTATTTCGACAGGCGAGTTGTGTAAAGCATCTTCGTAAACTCGGCTGCTTCCTGCGAGGAGGAAGGGTCGTCCGCTACCGAGATCGCATCGAAGTCCAGGGAGTCCAAGAATCGCCATTCTTCGTCTGGCGACATTAAGCAATTCTTCATCAATTGCTCAAAAGCCTCAAAACACTGGACATCTATCCGGACCGCATCTTTGTAGCAATCCTTCGCGCGATCGAAAGCATTCTGCTTCGCATAGCAAAGTCCTCGGAGGAAACACATGGCGGCTTCGAAACGGATGTTCGCCGCTTCTTCCTGGGCGCCTTCGTCCCTCCTCTCTCTATCCCCTCGCCCCAGAGCTTTCGACCCTGCCCTGCCATGGCCATTGGTATGCTGCATCTTGCGCCGGCCATCCCCCGCGGTTGCGATAAGGTGTGTGGGGTTTTTGTCCCCCAGCACATTGAGGGCTTCTTCAAATCTATTCTGTTTAATCAAGCAATGGCCGGCCAGGTACCGACACGAAGGGTTGCGGACGATCAGGTCCTGCTTAGAGAGGAAGCTCTGGGCTCGAGTGTAGTTCCCTGTCGAGAAGTGAACTTGAGCCAGCCAGAAGGCGTCTTTGTCGTTTTCTGCATATATTTTGTCAGTTTCAAGACAGTGCAAAAGCAGCGCTGGGTCGTACGGGTTAAAGCCAGTAGCTTGTCACCGATGAAGATGGCCGAGTCATACTGGTGCTTGTTGAGGGCATCCTGGCGCCAGGCCCGCAAGAACTTCTCCATCACGGATGTGAGGGCATTCGTGTTCGCAGTCCAAGCAGACGATAACGATCATGAAGATTCACAAAGAGATGCTTGGGAAACGAAAGCAAAGAAATTCGTAGGAGGTGAATTTGTTGTGTTGACATGGAAGTCGCGTTGAGGGGCAGACGCGAGGCTGAGATGGGTCGATGCACAAGAATTGCATAAATCGACTTGGCGCTAGTCAGCGATATGCATCTCGTTGTGTTCAGCCGAGCTTCATCACTTTCACCACACAACACGACACAGACATCAATCACCATTCCCATCACCGTGGCCATCACCTTGCCTCTACGCTGTCAACTCTACAGATCTGGTGCATATGAACAGTGGTCTGCGCTCTATCTACAGTAACAGAACCTGCGCCCATCTCCAGACCTCTCGACTTACACCTCCCTCCTCGTCACTTAACGGCAGCCTTACACCCGACCTCCCACCACACAATACCCAATCTAGCCCGTCATGTCGGAACGAAAAGTCCTTACCAAGTACTACCCTCCTGATTTCGACCCCTCGAAGATCGTCCGCTCTCGCGGTCCCAAACAAGCCGGTCCCAAGGTGCAGACCGTCCGGTTGATGGCCCCGTTCCCCATGAAATGCACCGCCTGCGGAGAATACATCTACAAAGGGCGCAAGTTCAATGCGCGTAAGGAAACTACCGAGGAGAAGTACTACTCAATCCCTATCTACCGCTTCTACATCCGATGCACAAGATGCTCGGGGGAGATCACCTTTAAGACGGACCCGAAGAACATGGACTACGAGTGCGAGCGTGGCGCGAAGAGGAACACCGAACCATGGCGAATGAATGGGGCAGGCAAGCAGGAAAGTGATGAAGAGCGACTCGATCGGCTTGAGAGGGAAGAGGAAGAGAAAAATGCGATGCAAGAGCTAGAAACAAAAACCTTGGACGCGAAAAGGGAGATGGCGGTGGCAGATGCTCTGGACGAGATCCGGACTCGAAATGCCCGCAATGAGCGGATGGGAAAGGATGGAGTTGAGGTCACAGTGACGCGTGAGAGCATCGACGAGGAAAGACGACGCCAAGACCAGGAGGATGAAGATGCCGCTCGACAGGCATTTATGAGGCGACACGAGGCTATGGAAGAGATCATAGAGGACGAAGATGATGAAGATGATGGGGGGGTTGGAGCTGCACCCCCTATCACGAAAGCAGAGGCCTTGGAAATGCCGCCGCCCAGCTTCAAGAGAGTGGTGAAGAAGAAGAAAGATCATGCTGCTGCTCTCGGAATCAAGAAAAAGCCATCGTTGGTTTAGACAGGCCGGCACTGCGCAGAATGTAATTCAACTTGGCTGGGTACAGATGCAATACGGTTGTTCAGCGACTTTGATGTGAGTTGCAATGCTGTAACGATCCGTTTACTGGTACTACTCGCTAATGCAACCTTTGCAAAATAATCTTATTTTCGGTCCAAGCCGACTCACTGCCTTGCTACCTTAACTGTAAGTATCGTTTGTGTCTCTGTAAAGTTCTGTACTATCATTCCGGGGTTGCATCGCGTGTAAGTGTTGTTCTGCGTAGCTCTGGTTTTGTGCTTGCTTTTCTCGCCCAACCTCCCGTTTGTGGCAGCTTAGATGCTATGTTTGCCGTGTCAATAAAGTCTTGCGCAGTCAGGTCATCTCCACTGTTCTGTCAGGACAAGTATGGCTCGGCTTAAGTAAGCTTGTGTCTCCCTACCTAGAAAACGCATGTCACTGAGCTGGGCTCACAAGGAGTACGTATGTTCTCCTTGGCTTACTTTTTTTTTTCTTCTACCAAGCTCGCCACCTTGTAAATGGAAAGACAGTTCGAGTGAGGCTAAAGATCTAAAAAAATTAATGGTTTAGGAACTACTGTGCACTTGTGTTGTGCTAAATTACTTCTCTTTCGCTAAGCTCAACTATTGAAGTGTCGATGAAACGACTCCGCTTAAACTTGGTATTTTGCGTCGCGTGAAGAAACTGTTGTTGCATTGTAAATCTAGTAAGACTGCGGCTTGCGGTAGACTAGGGCCTGGTCAGAGGACGCCCAACCCAGAGGCTTATTTGCACCTTCTTTTCAGACGAGAGGCTCTTACACAAAGATTCGTTTCCGCTCCTGCCCGCCGTCATTAGCTCGAGAGAGGAGTTGATTACATGCTCTGCTCTCTCTAAGAATTTGTCTTGGACAAGTTCGGTGAGAATATTAAGTTCCGCCCTGTCTTGTGTGTTTCATAATTTCGATTCCTGGCGTGATTTTTATCTTGATTAAAACAAGTCGCGAAGCTACATGATTTAGTAAACAGCAGATTAAACACCATCATATCAATGGGATCTGACCAAACCATTTTGTCTTTGCTTCAGTATTGTAGGCTATGCCGATTTTTCTTCTATTGTTATCCTCTGCGCTCGAATTACAAGGTCAGTATCAGAAGACACAAACGCTTATTCATGTAAACAAATACATACTTTTCCTCGCTCAGATGCCCCTCCAGGTCTTCTCTAACTTACAGTTCAGGGAAGTGGATGGTTTTTTTTCATGCCGGCTATTCCACCGGCCCTGCTAAACTGCTCGAGACCTTTCGTTACGCTGTGCACTTAATTCCGATTCCAAACACTATCACCGTCATGTCTTCTCAATTTTCATATAATCCAATAAATTCAGCGAAAATTCCCTGTCTGCTGCCACAGGAGAGCTCTAGGCAAGCTTCCAGCTTTCGAGAAATTTCAGCAAAAGACTCAAAACCAGTCCAAACACGACTCCGCCTTCCATTGATACAGGCGCTCCCGATTCCTATCTTAGAAACTTCTGGCATTCAAAAGAGAGTTCTAGTTTGGAGCAAAGAAGGCTTGTGTTTTCTTTTACCAGAAAACAACGTATGGTAAGCTTTATTTTCACAGAGCAATAATCGGAAATTACTTTGATAATCCTGAGACAGCTCGTACTACAAATATTTAAGTTCCTGCCTGGCCATAAGGATTACACCCTAGTGTTGAGACCAAGGACGCCGACGAGGCCAGAGTAAGGTAGAAGCCTATTGAAAAGAGCTGATCTTCTCAAGGAGTATTTCTATTATTTTGTAAATAAAGTGTTATCAGACAATCGACTTCATCACCCAGAAAAATCCCCAATGCTGTCAGGAACTCGTAACAACATCTGCACCCAATTTATTGTATCGCTTGATATTTGGCACAAACGGTTTCACAAACGCGATAGATTTGATGTAGAACTTTTCAGCATGTACAGGATCAGTACTGCAAAAGCTGACCAGTATGACAATACTGTAGATTGCTCAAACTACCATGAAGCATTCAGAATAGATTTGTCGGCACTGTTGCTTGAGTAAATCAGGAGAATAACATATCGAGCATGCGTTTGCCCCACACCTCCCACTACGTCACTGAAACAAGCGTTGTTTCCGACTGATGTTGACGAAGCACCTATCAGCCTCAATAGTGTTTGGGTTATGAATTAAGCTTACATTAGCGCCAGTAGGGTGTGGCGGTAGGCCGTAATCGCATATGCAATGGCAAGGGTGTAATCTTGGCGCTGAAGAGAGGGTTTCCTCCCCCCTTCCTGAGAAAAGCAACGCAACTTCAAGGGTACAACTTGAGGTGCGTAATCCACCCACCAACCTCCCTTTGTCTGCATATCGAATAGTCATAGAGCCTATCCCCGTAGACTGCAGGGGAGAGCTGACTTCTGGGCGTTGGTGGCAGTTTTTCACAGACTTGCGAGAGCCTTATCGTCAGCTCTTCAGCCTAAGATCTAAGACTGCAATCTAAGGCTCTCACAAGCGAACGCCTAGAGCTTCATCAAATAAAAGAAAAGCGTGCTCTTTTTCTACGTACAGTTTACATCGACGCGCAATTGAAGTGGTGACAAATTAAGCATATGCAGGAATTTCGAAACTAAGTTAGACTCGATTATAGCATAAAATTTCACGGCACTCTTTTAAAACCCATAGGAACATTTGGGTGGGTTGAGATGATGAATTGACGTCTGAGGGACATCGGTATTCGGATTTGCCATTGTAAACACGTTAAGCGAGGGCAGATCAGCCGACCAACACTTGATCAGCACATCTCGGAGGAAAGGCAACACGAGTAGAATGCGATTTCCGAGTACTGTCAAGGTAATGAACCAAAAAAATTTCAAAGAACAATTCAGAGAAAGAATGAATCACCCTGAATTTGGTAAAGTGGAAAGGGCTTTTTGAAATGCTTGCAGGCAGGCCTCTGAGGCAACAAAGCCCGTACGCCGAGCACGGCAACACGGTCAGAGGGATCAGAGTGACTGACTGAAAGAAAAAAATCAGACGCCTTCCAAGCCTCGAGCTGTCACAATGTTCGAAGCTGGCCTACGTGCCTAGGAAGCAAACATGAAAAACCTTTTCTTTCCTCAACGAGCGGCCGCTCGACCGAAGTGGAGATGATAGGGGAAGTTTTCGAAGCAAGGCTTCGGGTTGAAAAATGTATGCCATGCGTGACCCCCATGCCCTAGCACTTTCCAGCTGAGCAAGCACCCAGCTGACTCTCGTACCTCCCCCTATTACTGTAAGTATGAATCGCTGGGTCGTTGATTGTTACTGCGCCGCATCACGCGGTTCGGAGCACTGGATCTCGAAATCAAAGCGATACGCACTCTCCATCTGCTCTCAAAATATTGTTGGTGCCGTGTGGCTCGGTGCACGAATTTCTTTAGAGCGGGATTGATAGGCGGTGAGGTGACTCGAGGCCAGGGCCTCTGGCCAGCCCCTTTATCCAGAACTCGCCTATCGACAAAGGGGCTGGGCACTGACACCGACTCACAACAAACTCCACATGCCGCTGCCAGAAAATGGCTCGACCGGGCGAGTTGTGAGACCTTTTTTCTTCCGTGATCACAGAACAATCAGAGGAACATTAGACATCGCGCTCGACTTGGAGCCTCGACTCGGCCTCTGGCGCCTCTTCTCTGCGTTTCGGTCGATACGTGTGCAGTTTCCAACAAGAAGGCAAGGAGGGAATCTACAGTACAGTACTGAGTCATGGCCGTCAGGGGGATATCTTCGGACGATGGACGACCAAGCATTTCGCGGGCCAGGACACTTGCAGCCGCGCGGATAAGAGGGGAAGCTCTGAAACTTCCCTACTGACCGCCAGCTCGATAGAGTGGTATGCCGGATGCGTGGCTCTGGCACCATCAGCCTCCTCCACTGGCCAGTCACTGCGGTGTAGGCGTTCTGGCCTGCCCGTGTAGCGCCCCTGTCTCCGGCACCTGGTCTGGGCAACTGTCGATCATGCTTGGCCATTGGTCGTGCCGGCATCTCACGTCCTGCGGTGTTCTCGTATGCTGAGATCTCGCCGTGACTGGCTCGACGGGATTCAGTGGTTAGCAACGCTCAGCAAATCTCGCCAGGGGCTGCTGGCAGACTCCATTCATCCATAAGGGGGTACTTGTCGGGCCAGCCATCGACAAGAATGCTCACCATCCAGCCTATTGGGCCCTTCGTATCCCCCATGTCAGTGACTCAGTGGTCGTCTGGACTTCGTCATCTTTTTCGCTCCCCTTCGCGACCAATCGACTTTGAAGAGGCAGGCTGTCCAAATGCACTAGTTCTCAAGCTTTTGATCCCGCGACAGTGCGTGCTGTTTGAAGAAACGGTAAGAAATGTCTGGGTTAGAAGTCTGGGCCACCGGTAAAGACTGCGAAATTTATGCAGCTATCCCTCGGACCCAGAAGTTGTAGGCCGCGGGTTATGGATCCTGGCAGCCGATCAGTCGTTTGCACCTTGCGATGGCACAGACGTGAAGAAATATAAGAAGGGCGGAGACCCGTTGTTTCGCCATGTGTTTCCATCATCCTCCTTGGCATTATTCTCGAGACCTTTTACCTTTTTTTGCCTTTTGGCTTCTTTGCCTTCAACTGCCTGGGGCAGACTTGATTCACAGATTTGACTCGGCCTTTTGACTCGGTCTTTTGATTCAAAATCTGATTCATACACATTCTTTCAGACAATCACGAGCCTTCGAGTATCCGCCAGCCACGCAATCTGGGCCTACTTATAGCAGGTGCCAATTACCTTCCTTGAAGTTATTATCGTTCAAGATTACTTCGTCTGGAACGATCCGCCCCACCAACATTATCACCATGTTCACCTCAACTACAGTTGCCGTCTTTGGGCTCTCGGCACTAGTAATCGCCCACATCAAAATGTCTTCTCCGGTTCCATTTGGGCTTTCCAGTCTTAATAACTCCCCTCTCATAGCAGATGGAAGCGACTTTCCCTGCAAACAACGACCCGGAGTGTACGATGCACAGGGAGCGAACAATATCTGGCCTCATGGTTCAACTCAGAGTCTGGAATTTCAAGGAAGTGCTGTGCATGGCGGTGGATCTTGCCAGGTTTCTGTCACCTACGACGAGGCTCCGACAGCAAGCAGCAGTTGGAAAGTTATCCATTCCATCGAGGGCGGTTGCCCCATGAAAAACATTGTCGGCAACAATGGCGACAATGCCGCTGCTGTCGTACCCGACAAGTTTCCCTTCAAGGTCCCGGAATCTCTTCCCACAGGCACCGCAGTTATGGCATGGACTTGGTTCAACAAGATGGGGAATCGCGAAATGTACATGAACTGTGCTCCGATCACGATCACTGTCTCGAACTCGAAGCGTAGTGAAGAGGAACTTGAAGGTCACAACACGACTCAACTCAGAGAGCGCCAGATAACCTCTTTCAATGCGCTTCCAGACATGTTCACTGCCAACATTAAAGGAGGGAGTTGCGTACGGTGGCCTCGAAAGATGTTGTATTCCCAGATCCGGGTGATTCACTTGACATGGATGGACCAGCAACTCCAGAGGCATTGGCATCGCCAACAAACTGCGGTGTTCCCACTGGTGCCTCCTCATATCCACAGTACATTGTCAAACCGACCCAACCTGCTGGCGCAGTCATTCCGGGGGGGATATTTGCAGCAGTCTCCGTCAAGGCATCCGCCTCGAGCGTGAACAACACAGTTTCTGCTACTCCATACGCAACTCCAACCCCAGGCGGAAAGGCCCCAGGTGGGAAAGCCCCAGGTGGGAAGGCTCCAATTGTAGGGAATGCTCAATTTGGAAATGCTCCCGTTGCTACACCGACTCCCCCTCCGGCTTCACCAGGTAGCTCGGGGCCATCTATTGGAGTTCATGCCGCTGGAAGCCCTTGCAGCACCGAGGGTATGTGGAACTGCGTCGGTGGATCGTCTTTTCAGCGATGCGCCAGCGGAACCTGGTCCACGATTCAAGGGCTCTCCGCGGGTACAATCTGTTCCCCTGGAGAGTCCGTCGCTATCCAAATCAACGCTATCAGCAAAGCTAAGCGAGCTGTCCGGTTTTCTGCTGAGCATATCCACCGCCACGCCCGACACAGACATTAGAGCTTTTCTCATCGCTGGTCGATGGCTACAGCCTTTCTTTCACATTGCATCTAGGGATTGAGAACAGGGCGGCGTCTCAGGGGAATTCTTGTACATAAGTGTTTTTGTAGCATTTACCTGCGGGTGTGAGCGAAACGGTGTTTTAGGAGGAAGGGTCAACATGACCACTTTCGTTTGCCTGGTATGGCGGACATGATATCAAAAGGACCTTTACAGAGATAGCTCCTGAATCAAAACATTCCTTGATCTCTGTACGAACAGCAGCCGTCCTGCAAGCTCATGAATGGCTCATGCGACCGTGCTTTCTGTTTAGACTTCGGGACAGATGTTGAGTGCGAAGGTTGTTTCAAGGGATTCGTGTTAGAAGTACGCCAGCAAAAGTCAAAATTACCAAAGGTGTTAGATCATGGCGGAGCTTCCAAGCATTGATACACAGAAACCATTGTGGACTTGGATCGCGATTTGTTGATTACGGCATGGACGCAAACTCGGCCACCACTTAAATTTAAGCGAGAATGTGGAGAAAAGCAACAGCCCCCCCAACTCACCCTACACCCCATCCCCCTGCTTTACTTTACCAGGTGCAAGATAAGAATCCTGGCAGCGAGGCTCTCCGCAATGACTCCGCTTCTAGCAACCGGTGGTGCTCCGAGGCACGACTGCTCCTCTTCAAAAGCAAGAAGGAAGATCGGCCAAGTCAGAGAGCTATTTCTAAACGCTATCAAGTTCAAACTGATCTATCTGATCTTCCATTTTATCTTCCCAAGAGGTCAGAGCTCTCTCCATACCTAGGTAATCAACAGCTCCACAGACCATGTCCGACCCCAATCCGTACCCCAACGTCCACTATGGCAGAAATACCAACCGAGCCGATGTCTTGATAATTGGAGCAGGATTGTCCGGCATGACAACTGCAATTGACATGATACGAAAAGGCAACGGGCGAAGCTTCATTATTGTAGAAAAGGGTAACCAAGTTGGTGGTACTTGGAACGATCAAAGATACCCGGGATGTTGTTGTGTATGCCCACATGGTTGCGTGCGGGCGGGTTTGTAGCTAACATATTATCCTCGTGCAGGACGTCTGGAGCCATCTCTATTCGCTTTCGTTCGAGCCAAATCCAAATTGGACCAGAGAATATCCAGGCCAAGAAGAGATCCTCGACTACCTCGTAGACGTTGCTCACAAATATCGATTGTTCAAGCACATCCGTTTCAACACTTCTGTTGAAGAGTCTTGGTGGGATGAAGTATCGCACACGTGGAAGACGAAAGTCGCTCGGCTGGGCAGCAAGGACGCGGAGTTTGGGAAAGAATATACAATCACATCTGACTTTCTTGTCTCAGGCGTCGGGCAGTTGAACATTCCAAAGTATCCCGACATCAAGGGACTGGAATCTTTCGAAGGGAAGTCCATGCATTCTGCAAGGTGGGACTGGGACTATAGTCTGCGAGACAAGAAGATTGGAATCATTGGGAACGGTGCTACTGCTGCCCAGATAATTCCCGAGATCGCCAAAGTCTGTGGAAGCTTGACAGTCTTCCAAAGAACGCCCAACTGGGTCATTCCACGGAATGACAACGCAATATCTTCGTTGCGACAGGCCATATACAAATACGTCCCATTTGTCCGTCGAAGATATCGCGCAGGTCTTATGGATTTCAGAGAATCGTTCTTCGACGTCGTTTTTGATGTCAAGTCGCCAATCCATGAGTCTATGATGATTGCATCAAAGAGTCATCTGGAATCCCAATTGCCCGGAGAAAGATACGTCAGACTACGAGAGCAGCTTCAGCCTCAGTATGCTATGGGCTGCAAGCGTGTCATTATCACAGATGACTACTTCCCCACCTTCACACGGCCAAACGTGACGTTGGAAATCGGCAAAATTCAGGAGATCACTCCCACGGGCGTCAAGATCAACGACGGGAGAGATTACAAGTTTGACATTCTGGTCCTTGCAACTGGTTTCAATACCACACAGTTCATGTACCCGATAAAGATCCGAGGCATTGACGGGAAGTCGATCGAGGACACTTGGGTCTCGGGAGCCTCTGCTTATCTCGGGATGACAGTACCAACACTTCCGAATTTCGCAATGCTTTATGGTAAGAACAAATTTGGGCCAAACGAGCGCTTGGCGCTGACGCTTCAACAGGTCCGAACACAAATCTTGGCCATAATAGTATCATTCTGATGATAGAGGCCCAATCATTATACATAAACGCATTGATAAAAAAAGTGAAAGCTGCGAAGGCTCGTGGTGAAAGCCTCCGACTTACACCCAAGGTCAGCGTTACCAAGGCATACAACGACGAGATACAGACTCGCTTGAGACAATCCGCCTTCGCCGACCCTAACTGCAACTCTTGGTACAAGAACGAAGCAGGACTCATCACAAACAATTGGGCAGATGCGGTTATTCCGTACCAAACGAGAACGAGCTCCATCGATTGGAGTGAATTTGATCTTGCCGGGTCGGGGGCTGATGAGCTAAGGGCAGAAGGGAAGACCAGCTGGTCTAGAGTGATTGAAGAGACCCAGATATCAAACACAGCGCTTCTCGTTGGACTGCTCGCTACAGTTGGTGCCATGGCTGCGGGCACACTCTACCGAACTTCACTCAGAGCCGTTTCGAGGAAGAATTGACTGTTGGCACTCGCCTCGGATCAGGCCAAGATTGGCTCCTTGTCTCTGGAGCTTGCCCTGTGTACTGAAAACGATGGGAGTCGCCAACGCCGCAGTCTTTGTGCTAGAATTTGGCACTGGTGTTTCATGATTCTGCTCCTTTTTCTTAGATACCAAAGTCTCACGCGTCGCGGCTACCTGGCCAAAGACCCCGCCAGTAGCAATTATGGTGTCTTGAAGCGGAAGCATTTTGTCCCAGACTGCAATAGCTTAGAATAGCGCATTTTCCATTGCCGTTGCCCAGAATGTGAGAGATGGGGTAGCCAGTGGATCTTTTTGATTGGTCCTTCGAAGAGCGCCGGAATCATCGCTTGCCTTTCTTTTTTGCGGCTAAATTGTCCTCTTGCACAAACCCTCCTTTGACAAATGCATCCCTCGCGACTGTGTTGATAATACTGAAGCGCTTCGGCCCGAGCTGATGACCGCCGTACCATCTCGTAACCACAACCATAACGTTCCAAATATCCATCAGTTGCATGAGGTGAAGCACTCGCCCTCCAGCCGCTGTCTCTCCATCGTCATCACAGTCCTGGTATGTAACGCCTTGCTCGCCTCTTATTCGCCACGCCGTGATGTTGTGGGTAGCAGAGCGAACCTTTTTGTCGATATCCAGCAGATGCTGGAGGTAACGCTTGGCTTCATCTGGTGCAGAGACTGGAGCTGAGCGAGCAACGAAGACCGACTTCAGCTCGACCACAACATCCGAGAGGGTCCAAGGGACTTGAAAGTCAATTCGCGCGTCGCTCTTCATCTCTCGCTCCGTATCCGCACTTCCCTCAACGATTTTCAGCTTACCATTTTCCTCCACTTCGTCCTCCGAGGCGCCAGGCAAGGTTCCATTGACTTCCTCTATCACATCAAACAAGCAGACTTCGCCCGGCTGATACAGCCTTTCAAGAGCATCGCGAAATGCTTCAAGAACATGTGCAGCGTCGCCTTTCCGCGCATGTTCCCCGGAGCTCTCTGTGCCAACGATGGAAGGGGGAGCAGATGGGTAATCAGGAGGAAAGTGTATTCTCAATGACGCATCATGCCGAGGGATTCGCAGGATGTAAACACAGCTTTCACCTGCAGCAACAAGCGCACCGTCCCCATAGATTGAGTTGATAGCCTCGACCTCATTCTGAAGATCCTCGTTCATTCTGAAGTCGATGTCCAACGGAGCACAGAAGGTTGTTGGAACGTGAGCGCTTACCTACATTCGCCAGCGCTTAAAGCCACGCTAGCGACGCGTCTCGCGCGTTTCGATTTTCAGCGTCTATATGTACAATACATACAGTATCTCAGAAACGGCTCCACAATCTACGGCCACCGCTCAACTCGGTTGCCCTCGGTGGTTTCAAGATTCTTGGCTCTAATATTGTGCCTATAGCGATTCAACCGTGTGTAGCTGTCGTATGCAATGCCATCTGTCCCAAGCAATTTGTCCGTAGATGGTGTCCCGAGACGAAAACATTGGTTTTTGACTGGCTTGTTATCATTCACGTGGATACTGAATCTTCAGCGTCATCTACTTGGATGCTCGTGCCTTATAGCTGCATGTGTATTCAAATAGTCAATGGATGTTTGGTATTCCCGCCCCGGTTGTCTTGCCTTGGCGCCACCGCTCAAGAATCTCTACTTTTTCAATATCCCATCGACTTCCTCACACTCATTCCATTCGCGGCGTTCCGTAGGGTGTATGTGGATCATAAACCCAAGGTACTGTTCCCGATTGACATATCTCAGGAATTTCGGGGTATTTCACGCCTTATTCATCATGTTGATCATGTTCTGGGTTATCACTCCTGGAAATCCGCTAGATTGAATACCGAGATCTTCGCTTGAACCAGACCAGCGAATTTAAGTGCGAGTACAACCTTGGTTCCCCTCAGCGACCAATCCGGTATCCTCACATCAAGTTTCTTCAACACCGCCTACACCTTCTCTTGGCTAGGCCAAAAACTGCCCTCGTTATCAACCCGCGAGTATGCGATCCTCCCGTTTCGTCCGCAGCCGTCTCCCGAATCTCCCTTGCCTTCAGAACTATGGTCCACTACAGCCAAGGCCTACTACACATACCTTACTTGTTCACCTGCCGAGATAGTACAAGAGAAACCCCGCAGTTACTCTTTCAGCAATGGGAAGGTTGCACGGTTCCCATGATTGGCTTGCCAGATACGAAAAACCGCGAATTTGGTCAAAAGATTGCCTATGTCGGATATTTTAGCGATGCAAAGTCCACTTGGTTTTTGGCAAATCCGAAAAATCCCCAGAGTTTTCCAAAAGCTTTCTTGCCGTCTGGGCCTCAGCTGCTTCCCATACTGGGATTGTCACTTACGATAACATTACCGCCATCTTCTGTGAGACTCGGTACAGTTCTCGTGAGTTTCACGTCAGCGTAACCGGGACTCGAAAGGATCATCCTGGGGCTATAACACCGGTGAGAACCAAAGCAATCATTGTCGAGATTGCTCTTGGGATTGTTGCTCTTTTGTCAACGCTCTTGTGGTACCATACCCATAGCCGAGCTAGCTATCTACGCTTTGACCCAGCATCTATTAGTGACCTCATGTCCATGATTCATTCGATTCGGATTTCAGGCGCAAGCTTCGCAAACGACAATGGCACATTGATCACTAATCTGATGGCGCGGGCGCTGCAGAGGAAGAGATTCCGTTTGCTTGAGACTGATGCCGATGGAGCAGCCATTGTATCAGTACCTACTCAGGGCGATCTGAGTGTTAGCTCTGCTCGATTCGGATCCCCCACTGACACGATTTGGAAGCCATTTGCTCCCTTTCAGCCCTTAGAGTTCAGAGCTGTGACTGAAATTTTCTTCATCGGCCTTCTGTTGATTGCTGCGGCTACTGTTTCTACCTTGCAAATCCAAAGCACGATGCGTCAAGGTCAGCCCCTCTCTCGTATATTATCTGGTACTAGCATTAAATCGAGACAGGCATTCGCAGTCCTTCTGGTAGCCAGATTGTCCCCTCCATTATGGAGAATTATGCCCCGGCAGTGTTTACAACTCTGGTTGAACCGATGTGGATCATGTTAAATCGGGCCCTTGATCTCTTGCAACCGTTCGAAGAACTTCGAAAAGGGAGAGCAAAAGCGTCTTCGTCCTTGCTCGTCAAGTATGCCTCGCTTCCACCTCAACTCACCTTTTGGCGAGCTCTGCGAGTCAGGCACCTTTCGTTACACGAAAGTTGGTGGGCTAAGAATACGTTTGGCGCGAGGTGCTGTGAAAGCTTGTCCGATGCAAGCAAGCAATGGATTGATTTATTGCTCGCCTAGCCAAGATTCGACCGTGAGGATAGATCACCCCTCATAAGTAAGGCTTGAGTAAAGGAATAGGGAAGCGGCTATTAGATCACACGAGGTTCATGACAACCAACATCATATATCGTAAGAAGTTGCTATGCACCCCATTGCCGATGCGTGCTCTTGTACAAAGGCTTCCCCGCAATACCCTGATATACTTCCAGACTGTCGTTGAGATCCGACACTGGTTGAGTGTTTCGAGAACAAGTACAGTACTGCTCGGCCACGTTGCTGATTTCGAGAGGTATTTCGTCTGATGATGGTTGAAGATCCGAATTCTCTGCCTCCCACAACATACCCGATCCTTTTGGTTCCGCTTTTCTCCGCCCCACCCCGCCCCGCCCCGCTCCTCCGCAGCAAGCGGGCATTTCGGCCGCACACAAGCTGGTCAGGGTCGACGGGCGTCCCCATCGTCAGGAAAAGAAAGACGCGACAAGACTTGAGCCTCACCACGGGAACCAGAGCCTTACGAAGCCTTGCGCTTTTGCCCTTCCTACTCCTCTTCTCCCTCTCCTCCCCCCCTCTTCCTCCTCCTCCTCCTCCTCCTCCTCTTCATCCTCACTTTAACTTCTGCAAATCTTCCATTATTTACATCCGATCGTGTACACACGATCGCGTTCACCCGTCTCGACGAACACCACGAATTGTCAACGGGAACGCGAGCCTTCCACCTCGACTTCTTCGTCCCCCCCCCCCCCCCCGCATACACACACACAACTTCGAAGCGCGGATCTCCTGCCATTGGTATCGCTTCGAATGAGGCCGCCCTCGTGAGAGAAAGGCTTGCGCCCAGTGCGAAGGCAACGTCGCAGCCATGTCGAATCAGAACACCATCGATTTGGTGGTGGAGCGGTTGAGCAAGCCAGAGACAGGTAAGGCCGTGGCCACCAGCCCGTGCAAACACGATGCCCATGCTCCAGTGAGGATGTATCAAGCAGACCGGTGGCTAACCATTCCTTCTCCTAGATGTCAAAGTCAAGGTCGAGGCCGCGATCCAACTGCGCGACCAGCTCGAGCACTACATCACCGGCCCCATCTATAAGCCATTCCTGGAGAAGCTCCTCCCTATCTTCATCTCCATCCTCAAGAACCCGCCGGTTTTTGTCAGCACATCCTCGGAGCAGGTAGGTGATGCAAGCGGCGAAAGCCTGGCGGGGTACTGACGCTCAATAGAAACTGAGGCACTGCGTACTCGAGATTCTGTACCGCCTGCCCTCGAACCCCCCCGATACCTTTGAGCCCTTCGCGGAGCAAGTCGTTGATCTGCTGATGAGCCTGGTCCGAATCGACAATGAGGAGAATGCTTCGCTATGTGTCAAGACCATCATGGACATCATGCGCAACCAGACCAAGGTGCTGCAGGACAAGGTCCAGCCGTTCCTCAGCCTCATTCAGGAGCTGTTTGATCAGATGGAAACCGTGGTCAGAGACCAGCTGGACAACCCAACCTCCAACTTCCCGTCAACCCCGGGCAGCTCACAAACCTTCCAAAACTCCCCGCGGCCCGGCTCGCCCATCGCTTCCGTGTCAGATCTGGGCGCAGACCCTCAGCAACAAACTCGGCCACTGTTGAAAGGAATGCAGTCGTTCAAGGTCCTAGCGGAGTGCCCGATCATTGTCGTGTCCATCTTCCAGGTCTATCGGGCAACTGTAGGGGCCAATGTCAAGCTTTTTGTGCCCCTGATCAAGCGCGTTCTCCTGCTCCAGGCACAACCACAGGAACAGGCCCATGCCGAAGCGGCTGCGAGAGGCACCATTTTCACAGGCGTCAGCCCCAATATCCGAAATCGAGCTGCGTTTGGAGAGTTCATCACAGCCCAGGTCAAGACCATGAGTTTCTTGGCGTATCTCCTCCGCGTGTACTCCCAGCAACTCACGGATTTCTTGCCAACTCTGCCGAACATCGTTGTACGGCTGTTGAAAGACTGTCCGCGCGAGAAGTCCGGAGCGAGAAAGGAGCTTCTGGTAGCGATCCGCCACATCATCAACTTCAATTTCCGGAAGATCTTCCTGGCCAAGATTGACGAGCTTCTAGACGAGAGGACCTTGGTTGGGGATGGCCTGACGGTTTATGAGACGATGCGGCCCCTTGCTTATAGCATGCTGGCTGATCTTATCCACCACGTCCGTGATGCTTTGGAACCGCAGCAGATCCGAAAGACGGTCGAGGTTTACACCAAGAATCTGCAGGACAGCTTTCCTGGTACCAGCTTCCAGACCATGAGTGCGAAGCTACTGCTCAACATGGCCGAATGTATAGCAAAAATGCCCAACAAAGCGGACGCTCGTCACTACCTGATCATGATCTTGAATGCGATCGGGGACAAATTCGCGGCCATGAACAGGCAATACCCCAATGCCGTGAAGCTGTCTAAGTTGTATGCTCAGCAGTCGATCGATGCCTCACCTGACAATTATCTGGCAGACAAAGACAACCCGCCCGATTGGGATGAAATCGACATCTTCACAGCCATGCCGATCAAAACATCCAACCCAAGAGACCGCGGGGCCGACCCAGTGGCGGACAACAAGTTCTTGTTCAAGAATCTAATGAATGGCCTGAAGAACACGTTCTACCAGTTGAAGGCTTGCAATGTTGGCACACCGGTTGAACCAGCGAATGCACCAGCTCACTGGCAAGAAGTTTCGTACGGGTTTACAGCAGAGGAGGTCCAAGTCATCATCAAGCTTTTTCGAGAAGGTGCCTACGTCTTTCGGTACTACGAAATCGACAAACCAGCAACGGAGTCGCAATACGCATCCCCTGTCGAGTTCTTGGCAAATCACTACATGGTGTCTAGTAGCAAGGAGGAGAAAGATCTCTTGGAAACCTTCGCTACGGTTTTTCATTGCATTGATCCCGCTACGTTCCATGAGGTGTTTCACGAGGAGATTCCTAAGCTTTACGATATGATTTTCGAGCACACGGCTCTTCTCCATGTCCCGCAGTTCTTCCTCGCAAGCGAAGCAACCTCACCCAGCTTTGCCGGAATGCTCCTGAGATTTCTCATGGATAGGATCGATCAAGTTGGTACAGCTGACGTAAAAAAGTCCTCCATCTTGCTTCGTCTATTCAAGCTTGCGTTCATGGCAGTGACCCTCTTCTCAAACCAGAATGAGCAGGTCCTTTTGCCCCATGTTCTCGACATCGTGACCAAGTCTATCGAGCTGTCAACGACGGCCGAGGAGCCAATGAATTACTTCTTGCTGCTGCGATCACTCTTCCGCAGCATTGGGGGGGGCAAATTTGAACACTTATACAAGCAGATTCTGCCTCTCCTTGAGATGTTGCTTGAGGTATTGAACAATCTGCTCTTGGCAGCTCGGAAGCCAGGTGACCGCGATCTCTACGTCGAATTGTGTCTCACCGTGCCAGCACGACTGAGCAATCTACTCCCTCATCTCAGCTACCTCATGCGACCTCTTGTTGTTGCTCTGAGAGCAGGATCAGATCTTGTAGGCCAGGGCTTGCGGACGCTGGAGCTCTGTGTGGACAATCTCACAGCAGACTATCTGGACCCTATCATGGCACCCGTGATTGACGAGTTGATGACCGCGTTATTTGATCATTTGCGACCCACCCCTTACAGCCATTTTCATGCCCATACAACCATGCGTATCCTCGGCAAGTTGGGAGGCCGCAACCGGAAGTTCATGACCGGAGCGCCCGGCTTGACGTTTCAACCGCATTCAGATGATCTGACCAGCTTCGACCTTAAACTTTGGGGATCGAAGAGAGACAGAGCCTTCCCAGCCGAGATTGGAATAGACCTTGCCGTAGGGAAGTTGACGGAGACCACGAGAGGGCCCCCCAACAAGTCCGATTTCTACTACAAGCAACAGGCGTTGCATTTGATCTCAACCCAGCTGAAGCTTCGTCTTGGTACCGACAGCCTTCCAGAGGACTTTGGGAGACTAGTGCGTCTTCAGGCCCAAGATTTGTTGGCAAAGAAGTGTGATATTCATCTCTCCACACTAGAGACTACTGACAAACAGCGTTCGGTCTGCAAGAAAGATGGCCAGGATTTGAGGCTAAAGAAGCTCATCAAGGCTTGCATATTCGCTGTTTCACTACCTGAATTTACAGTCGAAGCTACTGCCCTCTTGACGAACACTTGCAAGCACCTGACATTCCTAGAACTTGGCAGATCGCTGGCAGAAATGCGCCAAAAGACGCAACCCTTTAATGTTGAGGCTGGGGAAGGTCCTCTCTGCATTGATTCCCGTGTCCTTGGAGATGCTGTGGTCGAAAGTCTCTCTTCCGATATGCCAGCTGTCCGAGAAGCCGCCCAAATGGTAGTCCAAGTGGTTTACGACACCACCGCTACCATCTTCGGGTCAGGGACTGAGGTCTACCGATTGCAGTTCTTCACTTACTTGAGCAGTCTCTTTTGTCATAACTGCTACGAAGAAGAATGGTTCTCGAAGGCAGGAGGTAGCGGGGGCATCCACTTCCTTCTCACCAAGATTGACATGGGTGATGCTTGGGTGCACGAGCGACAGATGGAGTTCGTCAAGGCGCTCATGTATGTCATCAAGGACATGCCGCCTGATCTTCCCGCGAAGACCAGACGAGGCGCACAGGACACTCTTGAGATCCTGCTTGAACGTGTCTCCAAGAATGCTACCAAGGCGGATCTTCAAGCACCGGCGTCCACGCAGAATGGGCAACAGTCTCGCCCCACAAAGTTGTTTCAGCTCTGCGCATTCCTTAACTTGGAGCTGTGCCACATGAACTATCACGTTCGGGAAGCGACAAAAAGGGCATTGGAGATTATCTCCAAGGAGATTGGGGCTGAGATACACGAGCTGCTCGAGCCAAGTAAAGACCGATGCATTCAACCCATTTACGCCAAGCCGCTGCGTGCCTTGCCTTTCGGCGTCCAAATTGGCTTCATCGATGCGATCACGTACTACATGACGCTGAAGTCGGACTTCATCACGTTTGATGACCACTTGAATCGTTTGCTGATGGAGTCACTTGCACTGGCAGATGCGCCCGATGACTCTCTGGCGGGCAAGCCTACCGAGTACCGAACGCACGAGTCGATCATCAATCTCCGGGTCGCGTGTATTAGAATGCTGGCCAAAGCCATGAGTTTCGAAGACTTCCAAAAGGGTCCCATGAACCCTACTCGAACAAAGATTGTGTCCGTCTTTTTCAAGTGTCTGTACTCAGATTCTCAGCAGACCATTGAAGCAGCGAACGCTGCGTTGAAGCAGGTTCTTGTCCAGACTTCGAAGCTCCCTAAGGACTTACTGCAGAATGGCCTTCGCCCTGTGCTTGCTAATCTCCAAGACCCGCGGCGGCTGAGCACACATGGCCTCGATGGTCTCGCGAGACTTCTGCAGTTATTGACGACATACTTCAAGGTCGAAATCGGAGCAAGATTGCTCGACCATACCAAAGTCTTGGCGGAGCTAAATGTCCTCCAGCGCATCTCCTTCACATTGATCGAACAGAATGAGCAAATGAAGATCATCGCTGCTGTGTTCAATATCTTTCGTCTGCTTCCACCAGCTGCAGAGGGTTTCAAGGAGCGATTGATCGAGACGATCTTGGATCTAGAGGACAAGCTCCGTCGGACCCGATGGAGCCCCTTCCGCGCCCCGTTGTACAAATTTCTTAATCGCTACCCAAAGGAGGTGTGGCTGATGCTGCTAGGCAAGATCGAGGATCAGAAGTACGGTCGTTTTCTTGCACAAGTCCTTGAAGACCCTGGCAGTGGACCTCTCCGAGAAGTTGTTGTCGGTGACGTGGAATCCCTGATCAAGAGCTGTGGAGACATGGGGGGCGAGAGTAAAGATACACGATTTGCTGCAATCATCAACGCTATCAATATCATACACTCCATCTCCCAGTTCGAAAATGGCAAAACCAACCAGTGGATGGACGCGAAGGAGAACATGGCTTGGTTCAAGATGGCAGGCCAGAAGTTGGAACTGCAATTGCGTATGAATACGCTTCCGCAAAATCTCCGTCTTGCAGCTGAGCAGGCTGGCGAGCAGCTGATGGTCATTCTCACCAAGTTCCTGGGCTACCACCCCACGGATCTGGACGAGCTGTTCAAGCTGGTTGATCTGGTCACGGCCGAGAAGTTGAAGCTTAGCCATACTCTCATCAAGTACATCTACGATCGGATCATCACCTCGGATTCCATCGACTACTGCAAGACCGTGGTCCTGCGTTCTCTCGAGGTCTATGCTAGCAAGACCGCTTCGCAGAAGACAAAGACTTTTCTGCTGCACAACATCGTCAATCCCATCTTTGCGATGGATGTGATGAGATCGAGCAGAGATTCCACGCCTACCAGAGGTGGCCTTCGCTTGATGGATAAAGCCATCATCGAGTCTGTTCATACCAAGATCTGGAAAGTCAGCTTTGGAGATCCGAACGATGATCTGTCCCAACCTGGCGTCGATCACACGCGCATGGAAGTCTTGCAATTGACAGCGATGCTTGTCAAGTATCACCACGCCATTCTTCAAGACGCCCGAAAGGATATCATCAAGTTTGGATGGACCTACATTCGCTTGGAGGATGTGATCAACAAACATGCCGCGTACGTGGTGATTGGCTACTTCATCGCCCACTACGAAACTCCTGCCAAGATAGTCCAGCAAGTGTACTTTTCGCTGTTGAAGACCAATCAGAACGAGGGCCGCACTCTGGTAACTCAAGCCTTGGAGCTGATCGCCCCAGTACTGCCGAAGTGTTGCAACTCTGTGCCAGGAGACCGCAATCCTGTCTGGGCAGTCGCTCCTCGTCGAATCCTGGCAGAAGAGAGTCAGAATGTGTCACAGATGACGAGCATCTTCAACTTCTTGGTCAAGCACGCAGATCTCTTCTATGAGTCTAGAGCAAAATTCATTAATCTCATCGTCAGCTCCCTCCGGAAGATTGCGCAGCCCCCCAATCCGTCCAGCGAGAGCAAGAAGTTGGTTCTCAATTTGATGACCCTGATTTGGCAATGGGAACAGAAGCGCGTTGAAAACAAGGATGCAATGCCTGCGCGTGCTTTTTCGGAATCGCCAAACACCAAGAAACGCAAACTAGATTCTCTCAACGATACTTCGATGTCGTCTCCTTCGCCTGCTAGGCCAGGTCCATCCGCTGGGCTCGACAGGCCCGAGTACAAAATCCCCCCTGTCGTCCAGCAGAAAATGATCAAGTACCTTGTTGAATTCATCGCATCTCTCACTGAACGCTTCCCGCTCCCCTCCGCAAGGGCCCGAGATCCCGGCGCCTCGCAATCTCCTATGCAGCTACCGCCGTCGGCGGAAATGTGCAAGAAAGCAATCTCACTCCTCCATGGCCTTGTTCAGCCGCAATACTGGGGAGAAGCACTTGTTGACTTGTTTCCGAATGTGACTGATACTGTTCTGGCGAGTGAGAAGACCACTGCTGCTCTTGCTAGTGAGCTTTCGATCGAAGAGAAGACCGATGAGAAGTTCTTCACCAGCATGGTCAACACCCTCCAGATCGTGCGAATCGTTGTCAATATCAAATCCGACGCATGGATTCTGCAAAATATGACGAACCTTCAACGCATACTCGAGAAGTGCCTGAGGTGCGAAAATCCCGAAATCCAGGATTGTTTGCACGCTGCGGACGAGAAGATGGATGAAGGGCGGAGCCTGAAACCATTGCTCAAACGTATTCTTGACGCTGTGCCCGACGACGTGCCTATGGAAGATGCTGATGCCGAGGGCGAAGCTGAAGCTTCCACCTCCGAATTTATCACCTTCCTCTCCGGTATCGCCACTGAGATGCTCTCGTCCAACAACTACATCTCGGGCATCAACATCCTGTGGACATTGGCCCAGAGAAAGCCATCTGAAATGGATCAACACATTACGCAAACCATGAAGGCCCTGCAATCGAAGCTGGCCCGTGAGCATGTCGCTCACTACAACGCAATTATAGCACAGCCTGGTCTTCCTCCTTCGATGCGTGCAGGTGAGGCCGAGATGCCAGGCAAGATGCAACCATACGATCTAGATATTCAGACGGGACTCATGTTAAAGGCAATCGACATCATCTCTCTGAGAATGGACGTTCTTGGGGACAATAGACGACCTTTCTTGAGCGTCCTTGCCACATTGGTTGAGAAGTCACTTAGCAACCCCCTGTGTCTCAAGATTCTGGATATGGTGGAGACCTGGGTCTTCAAATCCGAGGGCTCTTGGCCAACACTCAAGGAGAAGACTGCGGTCCTTCACAAGATGCTGACTTTTGAAAACCGCACAGATCAGACGCTGTTGATGAAGTTTCTAGAGCTTGTCATACGTATCTATGAGGATCCCAAGATTACCCGGACCGAGCTCACCGTTCGTATGGAGCATGCGTTCTTGATCGGTACCCGAGCCCAGGATGTTGATATGCGGAACCGGTTCATGACCATCTTTGATCGTAGTCAATCGAAAGAGGCCAGCGCTCGTCTTACATATGTCATCAACGCACAGAACTGGGATACTTTGGCCGACTCTTACTGGCTTGCTCAAGCATCTCAATTACTGCTTGGGGCTGTTGACATGACTAGCTCACTCCACTTTCATCATGAAGACTTTAGGGCCATTCCAGCTTCTATTCTTTTCGGTACATACTCCAACGACATTCGGTCTCCGGCCTTACCAAACGATGCTAAGTATGACGCTTTGCTTCATTCTCATCGCAGGTTCCTCAGCGAAATAGGAGACAGTAGGGTCCGCGACGTTATTGAACCTCTTTCTCAGCTTCAACACTTGGATCCGAATGTTGCACACGAGATTTGGGTTGCGCTCTTTCCCATATACTGGGCTGCGTTACCCAAGGACGAGCGAAGTGAAGTTGAAAAGGGTATGGTTGCTCTGCTCACCAAGGAATACCATTCGCGCCAAGTCGACAAGAGACCAAATGTTGTTCAATCCCTTCTCGAGGGGGCGGCCAGATCTTGGCCAGACTGCAAGATCCCACCTCATGTCTTGAAGTTCGAGGCCAGAACTTACGATGCTTGGTACACTGCCCTTGTTCAGCTCGAGAAAGCAGCTATCAAGCCAGAAATCGACAGTGCGCTCGCTCGAGAAAGCAACCTCGACGCACTGGTCGAACTCTACGCCGGCCTTAACGAGGATGACCTCTTTCACGGCACGTGGCGTCGAAGATGTCTCTATGTAGAGACAAACGCTGCTCTTTCGTACGAGCAGAACGGAATGTGGGACAAGGCTCAAAACATGCATGAGCTCGCTCAGATTAAAGCTCGAACAGGAGCTCTTGCGTTCTCCCAGGCTGAATATATGCTGTGGGAAGATCACTGGGTTCTTTGCGCCACAAAGCTCCAACAATGGGATATCCTTTCCGATTTTGCCAAGCACGAGAACCTTCAGGACCTGCTGCTCGAGTGCGCCTGGAAGCAGATTGATATGTGGAGCTCCGCCGAGAATCGCGACACCTTAGACAACCTCATCAGAGGTGTTATGGATGCACCCACTCCTCGACGAACCTTCTTCCAGGCTTTCATGTCCTTACTTAAGCTTCACAACAAGACAGAGTCCCCCGCCGAGTTCAGCAAGGTTTGTGACGAAGCGATCCAATTATCAATCCGGAAATGGCATCAACTACCAAAGCGCATCACCAATGCTCACATCCCTCTGCTGCAGAATTTTCAGCAGCTTGTGGAATTACATGATGCCAGTGTCATCTGTCAGAGTCTCGCGCAGACCAATGTACAAAACCTAGATGTCAAGTCGGGCGAGCTCAAATTGCTACTAGGTACATGGCGTGATCGCCTCCCAAACGTATGGGACGATATTACCGCTTGGCAGGACTTGGTGACCTGGAGGCAACACATTTTCAATCTCATCAACACGACGTATCTTAGCCTGATCCCCGCACAAGGCCAGAATGCGAATGGAACATCCTATGCTTACCGAGGCTACCACGAGACTGCCTGGATCATTAACCGATTCGCCCATGTTGCCCGCAAGCACCAGTTACCGGAAGTCTGCATCAGTCAACTGAGCAAAATCTACACGCTGCCCAACATTGAGATTCAGGAGGCTTTTTTGAAGTTGCGAGAGCAGGCGAAATGCCACTACCAGAACTCCAGCGAGCTCAACAATGGGCTAGACGTCATCAACAACACCAACCTCGGCTACTTTGGCCCAGGTCAGAAGGCTGAGTTCTACACCCTGAAGGGTATGTTCCTAGAGAAATTGCTGCAGAGAGACGAGGCTGCCGAGGCATATGGTATGGCTCTATTCTTTGACATAAAGTTGCCAAAGGCTTGGGCAGAGTGGGGTTACTACAATGATCGCCTATTCAAAGAAAACCCGGACAACTACACCTTTGCCAAGAATGCCCTCAGTTGTTATCTCGAGGCAGCGGGCTTGTTCAAGAACGCCAAATCTCGCAAGCTCCTGACTCGAATCCTCTGGCTGCTGAGTCTCGATGATGCTGAAGGAACCTTGTCAGCCCAATTCGATGAGTACAAGGGTGAAACGCCAGTCTGGTATTGGATTACCTTCATCCCTCAGCTTTTGACCGGCCTTGGCCACAAGGAGGCACCGAAGGCGCATATCATTCTTTCCAAGATCGCGAAGGCGTACCCACAGTCACTCTATTTCCAATTGCGAACCAACCGGGAAGATATGCTGGCTATCAAGAAGCAGCAAGAAGAGAAGGATCGCCGCAAGAAGGCCAAATCATTAGCCTCAGGTAACACCAATAGCTCAACTCCAAACCCTACTGGATCGCCCGTCGTGCAGCGCCAAGAGACTCCTGGTGGTGCTCCTCCAGACTCCGCAGCGGGCTCTCGCCCTGCCACCGCCAACCCTGACAGCAACGCCACCGTCAAGAAGGAACCTCCCGATGGAAATGGGGAACCGGTCGTGACTCCGCCACCAGTCACAAAGAAACCCCCGTGGGAGCACACAGAGGAGATCATGGCCGTGCTCAAGACAGCCTTCCCTCTACTGGCTCTCTCCATGGAAAATATGGTCGACCAGATTCAAAAGAATTTTAAGTGTCCTCCAGATGAAGATGCCTATCGCCTGATCACCGCTCTTCTCAACGACGCTCTTTCTTACGTCAGCCGTGCGCCTCACTCGTATTCGCAGGGGGTAAAGCTCCCTCCGGCTACTGAGGGAAACATCACTCGATTTGCAGAGACTATACTCCCGGCACACATTCGTACTTCCTTTGAGGCTGACTTTGTCCGATACAAGCCAACTATGCACGAGTACATTCACAAGTTGCGGAAGTGGCGTGACAAGTTCGAATCGAAGCTTGACCGAAGAAAGACATATGCTTACCTCGAGAGCTTCAGCCCTCATCTAAGCGAGTTCCGATTCTTGAAGTATGATGAGGTTGAGGTGCCGGGCCAATACCTGCAACACAAGGACAAGAACCAAGACTTTATTCGCATTGAGCGATTCTTACCGACGGTAGATCTTGTGCGTGGCATCGGTGTCTGTCATCGCCGGCTGAAAATTCGGGGTCACGATGGCAGCAACCATCCCTTCGCCATTCAACACCCCGCCGCACGCCATTGCAGACGTGAGGAGAGAATCCTGCAGCTCTTCAGACACTTCAACGGAACTTTGAGCAAGCGTAAGGAGAGTCGTCGTCGCAAACTCAATTTCCATCTGCCGTTGATGGTCCCACTTGCACCTCACATTCGAATGGTCCAGGACGACTCGACTTATGTATCTTTGCAAGGAGTGTTTGAAGATCATTGCAGGAAGAATGGCATGTCAAAGGATGAACCGGTTCTCTATTCTATGGAGCAAATGAGAATGTTGGTCGTCGAGCCGAAGACAAGCGAGTCGCAGAATTTGCAAGCCCCAAATACAAACGGCCCAAAGAAGCCTCCAGAACAGAATCTACCTGCCAGGTTGGAGATCTTCAATGCAATTACCCAAAAGTGGGTCACGAAAGATATTGTCCGTGACTACTTCCAGGCCGTATACCCCTCGTACTCGGACTACTGGCTGTTCCGACGGCAATTCTCGTACCAATTTGCCGCGCTCACATTTATGACATACATTCTCCACATGCACAACCGCTACCCTCACAAGATCAACATCGCCCGCGGTACTGGCAATATCTGGGGCTCCGAATTGATGTCCTGCATGGCAGCTGGCAAACCCTTGTTCAACAATCCCGAGCCCGTTCCGTTCCGCCTCACACCCAACCTACAAACACTTATGGGTCCGCTCGCCACGGAGGGAATTTTCGGTTGTGCCATCATGGCCATTGCGCGCTGCCTGTCGGAGCCGGAGTACGAGCTCGAGCAGCAGCTCAGCCTGTTTGTGCGCGACGAGATGATTCATTGGTTTACGAGCCAATATCGACAGGGCCAGTTGTTAGATGCCCAATTGAGGACTACGGTGTCTTCAAACAGCGACGTGATTGTCAAGAGGACGTTGAGCCTTGCGTCGACTCCGGCAGGGCCGTTGCCAGCCCATCAGACGGTGATTGATCTGATTGCTAATGCGGTCAATCCGGCGAATTTGGCGCAATGCGAAGCGCTATTCATGCCGTATTTGTAATGGAATGCAGTGAAAACTGGACGATGAGCGGAAGGATTTGATGTTTGATGTGGGGTTGGATGTTGGTTGTATATGAATGTACACACTTCACGGGTTCGGAGTTGGAGCAAGTGCCATGGCAAGGCAGGGAGGGGTTGCTTTTGCTTTAGCGTGGCGTTTGGTCTGGAATGGACGAGCCCGTGTCAGGGGAGGGGAAACGACGTTCTTATTTTCAACTGTAAATTTTTATTAAATTTGCTAGCTTTCTAATGCTTTTTTAAGCACTAAATACTTGTTCCGTTAACTGTTCCGGGTTCTCGACAACCTTCTGGTGTTCACAATGGCAAGTAGGTTTAGTTCAACCGTAAGCCTTTTGGAATGGCTAGCTTTCTATTGCTTTTTTGAGCAATGAATGCTTGCTCCGTTAATCGTTCCGGCTGCTAAACGATCTTCTAATACCCAACATCGCAAGTAGGTTTCAATTCAACTGTAAAACTTTTGAAATAGCTAGCTTTCTAGTGCTTCTCGCCTCCACCTTTACACCCAAGATCTCACGAGAGGACAAGTCATGTACAGTTTCCTCAACACGCGCACCCGACCGACCCATGCAAGCACCCCGGAGAAGCCCGTAGCTTCACAGCTTCGATACCGTCGAATCCCCGGACTTTCTACTGCGAGGCTTGACCCTCCCGATAATCACCGAGTTGACGACGTAGTTGTACGGGTGCACCGCCAAGAGAATGTCCAGGCATTCCAAAACTTTGGGGGTCGTTGGGTCGAACTCCTGCTTGAGTCGTCAGCGATCGGTCCGTCATTTGCCAACGTCCTTCCTCTTGGCTCTCGCAACCTGAAGCGGTCGGTTCCCGGGACAGGAGTTGAGACGAAGGGCCGGGCAAGCACGTACCGCATACATCAACCTTCTCAGCCTCTCGGCGCTCCTCACCACCAGCAGCGCGCCCTCTCTCATCCTCCCCACCACGGTGCTCAGGAGTTCCTCCTTCTCCTCTTGGGTGCTACCGACCAGCGCCGCCAGATACACCACGTCGAAGTCTCTCAGATCCGTGGTGTCGGAGGCCCCGGCGTGCAGGAACGACATGCCCCGTCCGCTCTTGCCGAGACGCTCAGAAAGCATGGCTGACTCCGAGATGGCCGATTTCTGGATGTCGATGTTGAGCACAGATGTCTTCGAGGAAGCCGGTTGCGAGGAGAGGATGCAGAGGCTTGTCAGGGGCAGGGGACCGGAGCCGATGAAAGCGAATTTCTGGGGCGTGAACGTGGTGATGGACGAGAGGGCGGACAGCTCCATGCGGGTCAGGTCGACGTAGTTTGAGTAGTAGGGGAACTGCTCGAGGCGGGCTTGGACTGAGCGTTGTTTTGTTTTGTTAGCGTTCGGAAGCGAGGAAAAGGTGGGGGTCCGTCGGCTGTCTCATGCTGGTCTGCCATCAGGTGACGTACCTTCTTCGGGCGAGGACGAGGCCTTGCCGGATATGGCTCTCGTCCAGTGGGATTCCAGGTAGCCTTCTGCTGTCGAACAGAGTCTGTGGAGCTGGGGGAGGATCGATTTGATGCGTGGGTCTGAGAGAACCTGAAGCTGTCAATACGGTACGCCCACCTGGACCGGCACGTGAGAGGAGCAATTACCTGGTTCGTCACGGCGTCCCCTATAGTCTCGATACTCAAAGTGACCAATCGGCCGAAAAGGGCGTTGATGGTGGTGCTTGGCGTCAGGTCTCGCTCGAGAGCGGATAGTTGCCTGTGGATGTCCAGAACATCCTTTATCAAGACCTCGGATCTTGGATCCGTAGGTGGTGGGACCGCCATGGGAAGAAGGGCAGACGAATTCGCGACTGGAGTTTCAACGCTCCGTTTGGTCTTGCAGGCCAGGAGGATATGGGAGAAAATGATGCAGGCTTGGAGGATGCGGTAGAAGATGAAAGCCATGTTCGGTGGCCAGATGGTGAGCTCGGACGGGGCTAAAGTACGATTCAAGGGGTATTCCAAAACGGCGATGCGGCTGTGAAAGATCGAATGATAGTCGTCCAAAGCAACCCAAGCTTCTCTTTACTTATACTTCTTCTCAAGAGGACGGAAAGGCGGGAAACTTAAATCCGAAAAGAAGGATTGGGGGCGGCGAGGCGTGAAGGAAGGAGGAGCTACCATACCTGACCACGCGGTCACGCCGAAGCGAACAGTGGAGAGAAGAGACATGCCAGGTCATCCATCACCTGCACCGATTCGAAAGGTATGTATGTAAGCGCGGGGGGCAGGTCAGGCGTTTTGTTGTTGTTTGGCTTGAATGGATTCTCGGTGCTGGCTGCTGTTCAACCGGACCTGTCATTTCCAATATATTGGGCGAGCCGCGAGAAGCGTCGCTATGAGGCAAGGCGCTATAGCATTACTAATGGGGCTGATTTGACTGGACGATGTGCTGGGATAGACGCCAACATCTCGAGACGGTGATCTCGTCTAGTACTGTAGTGTGTCGTGTGTAGTGTGTAGTGTGTAGTGTGTAGTGTGTAGTGTAGGTCGTCTAGAGAGAATACTCTCTAAGTCGCGACGAGGGTCAGATGTGCTTGCCAGACCTTGGCGATGCACGTGCTCCAAACGTGCCCGGTTCAGTGCCATTCTCTCGGCGCACGTGGAATTCTACTGTACAGGACTCTGGCTTTTCCGGTACAGTACAGTACGTACACTACAGTCTAGTACTGCACGTGAGAGCGAGACGCAATGGCGTTGAAGCCGTCGTCTGGGACGGACTGCCACAGGTGTCACCGCTTCGATAGGAACCGCTAAGCAGGCAGGTCCATGGGTACATACAGTAGCACTCTTCGCCACACTATTTGTTTTTCTCCTTGCCGCGAAACGAGTTCGAAGTTCGGAGACTGGTATGAGTGCAGTTTGAAGCCCAGAAAAAGATGTTTTGGTGGAGAAATGTTCAAGTGTCTACGTCGCGCGCTTACTTACTTACTCGCCCATCAAGGTGCTCGAACCCCGAGGTTCCGCAGCCGCACATCTTTCTGCGGGCTTTGCAACTGTAGCGAGAGTGATGAAGATGGCGGCTCTCGACTCCACGAAGGCTCCTGGCGCGGGAACCGCGTCTGACCGGAAAGTGTTGGCTCGAAGGGCGTGGGGATCGCGTATCACGTGATCGGTACAGGAGGTTCTGTGATCGAACTGTAGGGCGTGCATGGCAGACACGGGGCCGGCGATGACTGGCGTGGACCGAGTTGTGACGGTGAGAAGGGCGTGTGGGTCGTGTGGCCCTTCACCACCTTGATGTCATGCTGAGCTTGAACAAGAATGTCAACAACAACACTCGGCTCGGCTATCTGAACGGGGAGAGTTGGGATCTGTAGCGTGCTGGTGTTCTGTAGCTCTACTGTATTGTACATCGTACACCGTAGGCCCACGGCTATAGCCCAAAGCTTGGCTAGCTTTCAAGGTTGTAGAGACGGTGGAAAGCTCTATTGTAGGCTACGGCACCGGCCGAAGCCTGTGCGAGTGAGAAGACGACATATTAGCTTGGAGCCACAGCGCCAGTCAGCCCCCAGTTTTTGCATATTGCAGATCCCTTCTACATCTCTTTAAGCAATTCCTTCTGCTCCTTGACACTACCAAAGCCTCGGGAGCCCCAAGTCAAGCATCAACAACCTTGAAATAAGGTGTCATCAGAACCTCTCTCTGCGCTCAGCCCCAAGAACGCACCCTCTCACGCCTCGTCTTAATCCGGACCCTCCTTTTAATACCCCGGACGTGGTTCCGCATACGTAATCACACCTGCCAGGCTCTCCTTCAGCTCTCTTCTTCAATCCTTTCTAGCTTAGCGCCTATCCCACTACCATCTGCTCCCAATCAACCACTTTCATCAACCTCACTGCCTTCTCTCCCCCCTGACACTTCTCCCTCGTTTCCAGATTCAAGCTCCTCGCCATCGGAGATGACGACACACGAAGCCTACAGAACTCTCGGCCTTTAGTCACTCATCCTTTCCTTCTAACAGTCGTGACAACCGATCTCAAGTCCGTCTTCGGCTGCGACTATTTCGTTTTCACGGCTCTCGAGGCTCCGTTCTTGTTCTTATGCGTCCGATCTTCATCAGCTTCCAGGACGAGGTAATTCGCCTCATGCCATCGCATTCTCGGTCTGGCCGACCTAACCTTGAGTGCGGTTAAGGTTATATCACCGCTTGATATATAGACGATAACCACTTGGCGACGTCTGGGTGAAGAGCCAGGCGCGCCGACCCGCGCCCTGTTCCCTCGGCATGACTTGGTTCGGCAACCAGGATAAGTTTGTGTGATTGGGCTGCAGTTTACCCGAGTTAATGACGACCGATTGGGCCGTAGGTTTTGATGATCGAAGGAGTGGGTGGTTACGTGATGGTACCGGTTCGTGGTGAGTGAGCTACCATCCGGCTAGTATACCTTACTTGATACGCTATTACTTGATACGCTGTACTATTGTGGCGGGCGCATAAATTTTGGAACAGAGTCTCGATGAGATTCTGAGTAGGTACTTGGTAAAGGGAAGGCTGCTAGCTCCCATGTATTTTTACTCACATCTCTGATCCTCCCCCCCACCCTCCTTGCCGGCCGGCCTGCTATCTGAAAGGCAAAGGAAGTGACTTCCCAAGTCTCGGTTTCGGTCTCGGTCACAGAGCGTCGACTATCCCTGAAGTTCTCAAATCAATGGATAGGTAAAAGCCTGACTTGGAATAATTGCAAAGCACGAAGGTTAAATCCTCGTACAAACGACAAAAAGAACTAGCTAAAAGTATTCTCATCCATGCATCCTCTTTTCCGATTCCGAAGCAAGACAAAACAATGGTTTCTAGAAAGATAGGAAAGTTAATACCGTTGCCCACCTCCGAACTTCATCGGTCCAAAGAAAGAAAGAAACAAGCGAAATCCATCCTCGTCTTTTTGAAAAGAATCAGCAAACCCTTTGAGAGCGACGAGATACTGTACCTCGATGAAACATTTCTTCTTATCCTTGACAGATGTTCTCCCAGACCGTAAAATAAGCAGGTTGGCAGGACAGTCTTTCATAAGTTAAGCGAGAGCCAGCTAGCTACAGTATCTTGTAGACAGACCAGCTAACTTACCAAGTCGGTACTTCTCTTTTTGATTTAATTCATTTAGCTAGGTTTGCTAGTTTATCTACCTATACCCAGCAGCTGTAGTAAGAAAGCCGATGTTGACGGACGGGAAACGGGATGAATTGTTGGATTTCGCTAGTTGTTGCTTTGCGTTGGGTTAGCCTAGATGTATCAAGTCGAGTCAAGTCAATCCCGACCTCATTCCCAACCCTACTTACTCACTCACCAATCGCACTTTGACTTCCGCCAATGCCCAACTTTCCTTTCCATCCTTTTATTTATAACCCAGACTAGTCCCGTTCCCGTTTCTATGCCTACTCAGGCTTGACCGTCAATCTCCTTAATTGCTTATACGTTTATATGTACACATGCATGTTGGTATATCTGTATGTAAATGTTCTTCAATTTTCCAACGTGCAAGATCGATTTCGATCTATGTCTTTGGCCTGCGATCAGATCATAAGAATACAGTAACACAAATAATGTATATAAAAAGCGCCGCTTGTGGGGTGAAAGGTCGTCGGCGACCACGATGTCGCGAGCTTGACTTACAGCAATACTCAAGAAAAGCTTTCGTTGCAATTGAAGAAAAAAATTTGCAAAAGCCATATCTAGACAACCGATTGGAAGCGGCTTCGAAAAGATATTTTCCACCGGCGATTTCGAGCTTTCTTTACCTACTTAGCGTTGCAAACTCGCTATCCGCTAGATGTCAATCAGGAAACCAAAACAAAAAAACGCAGCGAGCGACCGAATGAATGAGCGAGCAAGTAAGGTAGGTAGGTAGCCTTAGAACCCCCCTTCCCCTCCCTTTCTCCCTTCCGGAAAATCTCGAACGGCATTATTCAGCCTAGCCCGGCTTCTACAGATTTATTATGGTGTAAAAAAAGTACCTACCTACCTTCTCCCTCTTCAAAAATAGAGAATCTCGAAAGGCCAAGCTACCCAATCATCAGACCAATCCCCGCCACAAAAACGATCCACCGCTACTCAACGCATTTCTCGCGACAAAGTGGATAGATGGATGGTAGAATTTGTTGTTTTGTCTATCTTAATTCCTTTCCATTGTATTTAACGATCGTACCTATGTCATACCTATGTCGTATCGAAATTCAATCGTACCTATATTACGCGAAAGAAAGTGTAGCACGATTGGCTGGCTCGCCAATGAAGTGATTGGTTCTCATTTGATCTCACCTGTTTATCTGACCTGATCTGATTTCCATTTCCTCATGAGTCCACTGCATGGCAATGCATTGCATCGCATTTCGTGATTAAATAGACACGTATTGTAGCTGCGTTTGCTTGCTCGCTCGCTTATTGCTAAAGAACGATACCATCCCCTCCCGCATCATGCCCTTGCTGGTCCGCAAGTGGAGAGGAAGAAAGAGAGACGTTTTGCCAGGGCCGTACGTACCGCACGTACTGCACGATGCAGACAGCAACGATGTTGGTGTTGGTAATGTGTTGATGTTGGTGGTGATGATGCAGCCCATTAAGTATTGCTGCTGCTGTAGATGGCTGAGACCGCAACCATTATTTCTTCGAGTCGCGGTCGGGGAAGTCAAGATGACGACGCAAGTGTGTAGGGAACTTATCGGTAGGTACTTGCAGAAGAGGAGGGGGCATTAGATGGGGGTGGAGTGAATGGAGAAGCAGATACGCAGGAGGAAGATGTCAAAGATGATGGATGGGGCGGAGAGAAGAGAAGAAGGGAAAGAAGAGAAGATGAGAAGGGAAGAATGGAAGAAGAGAAGGGAAGAATGGAAATCAAGAAGAGAGATGAAGGAGAAGAGAGATGAAAAGAGAAGAGAGAGAGATGAAAAGAAGAGAGATGAAGAAGTGAGGGTGAAGAGAAAGAAAGCAAGAAAGCAAGCTAGAGGGAGAGAGAGAGCGAAAGAGTAAGGAAAATAGAGGTAATATGATGATAACTCCCATTCTTCTTCTGGAAACGAAGATGGATGATGTGATATCAAGTCATTGAATCCCGAACTCGATGGATCAAGCTTCCCAAGTCAGGACACAAATTACCACCACCACCACCCACCAAAGTACAAATCGCAACCACCACAATCAAATTCCCCACATTCACAACCTGCCACCGCGTCGACAACAACAACAACAACAAGAACAACAAGAACAACAACAACAACACACTCGTGCTTCCCGCCCACCGCCTCTGCAGACCATTGCGCGACCAGGCTTCAGAAAGATTTGCAAAGGGGCTATCGCCGCCGGAAAAGGGCCCGCTCCCGACGGACAGCGAGAGACCTGGACCGGGGACCGGGACGTGAGGGTGAACGCGAACGTCGGGGGACGGTGGGGGGAGAGAAGAGAATAAAGAAGAGGAGCGCAAACTGCAGGCCACAGGGTCGAGAAGCTACAGCACGGCGACACGCCCACGATGATGTCCTCGACGAACGAGGAGGATCCGTTCCTCCAGGTACAAGCGTACGACGTTTCCTGTCCCAACCCCACCCTCTTCCCTCTCACCAACCGTCTACAAATCACAAATCTAAAGACTAACACCCAAAACCCCCAGTGATCTCCTCCACGCTCTCTTCCAGACCCGCCCGCTCTTCACCTCCTACCTGCGCATCCGCGCCCTTCCCTCCAGCAACCCCAACAACCCCTCCCCCGAGCTCCTCTCCGCGCGTACCGAGCTGGACAGCGCGCTCTCCTCCCTAGCCGAAGACCTCGCCGACCTCGTCGAGAGCGTGCAAGCCGTGCAGAGCGACCCCTACCGCTTCGGCCTCGAGATCGAGGAGGTGGCGCGCCGCAAGCGGCTCGTCGACGAGGTCGGCGGCGAGCTGGAGGACATGCGGGAGGAGCTGGCCCACAACCCCACCACGACATCGATATCTAATGCTACCAGCGGAAGCCTGTCCGGGATTGAGGGCGAGGAGGCGACGATGGATTACACCGCGGAGTTCGAGCAGCAGCAGCAGCAGCACATGCTCGCGGAGCAGGATCGCGACCTGGAGGGTGTGTTCCGTACCGTGGGCACGCTGCGGCAGCAGGCGGACCACATGGGCCGCGAGCTCGAGGAGCAGGCCGAGATGCTGGAGGTGGTGGATGGGCTGGCAGACCGGGTCGGGGGCCGCCTACAGACGGGCATGAAGCGCATGGGCGAGGTAGTGCGTGCTAATGAGGATGGGTTGAGTAGTTGCTGTATTGGGGTGTTGATCTTCGTGTTGGTGCTGCTGTTGGTGCTGGTTTTGATATTGTAGGGGGTGGGAGAGTCCGACGCGGAATAGACAATGGGGAAAGGGTCGAGGAGAAGGTGTAAGGGATGTACGAGTACGCAGACGAGAAAAGAAAGGACGGGAGTTGGGTTGTGACTGGGTTTGGGCTTCTGAACTTAGCGGGCGTTTCCAGCCATTCTGGAAAGGAAGAGAGAGAAAGAGATCTCAGATGCGCAGACATCTAAAGACCCAGAGAAAAATCAAGAGGTAGATATCTACATCTACGTAGAAGACGTAGGAGGAGGGCATTTCTTTCTGCCATTCGTAGGAGACAGGCAGACAGGCTCAAAATGATATCTAATAAGATCGTGATTGATTCTTTTACCTCACTCACCTACCTACCTACCTACCTACCAACCTACCTACTCACCCGTCTAAATTCACAAGCAGCAAGGTACTTGAACTAACCATCTCTCAAATCCTTTCTCACACTCGAACTCAAACGGGTCACTCATCATGTAACCGAATGACGAGGCCCTCCTTCTCGTCTCTCATCTCGTTCCATTTTATCTCTTATTCATGTTATAACGCATTTGAGATATTGTGTGAGAAAGTGGGAAGTGGGCGGCAAGGAAGCGGCGAGGAAGAGAGCGGAAAGGATGAGAAAAGAGACGGGGATAAAAGCACGCAGAAATTACATAGAAAAGAGGCCAGAAGAAAACAAGGCGAGAAATCGATGAAGCAAAGCAGGAAGTGAGCAAGCAATCGCAAGCGAGCAGGTATGTACGGTAAATAGACAAAACAGGTATCCCGAGCCGCTGAAAAGGCGGAAAAGAAGCGAGCCGGGAGAGCCGGGAATGCCTTGACTTGCTTGACTTGCTTGACTTGCTTGACTTGCTTGACTTGCTTGACTTGCTTGACTTGCTTGACTTGCTTGACTTGCTTGACTTGCTTGACTTGCTTGACTTGCTTGACTTGCTTGACTTGCTTGACTTGCTTGACTTGCTTGATTTCCCAAGGTTGCCACGGAAGTCATTTAACGCCCAACTCCTAGGAAACCTTTACCATGGCTGCATAATGTATCTACCCCGAGCCCAAGTCTGTTAGGTTTTGACTGGGTTGATAGCAGAGATAGAGAGAGAGGAAGAGCCAAAGAATTTGTATCTACAGTAAGCCTCTCCTCATTCAGCAAACATTCATCCCCCTCCCCCAAAAAAAGCGCCGATCGAGCTCGACATTCCGAAGTTTAATTTCCCACGTTTTCACACCATACCCCCCATCCAAATCCCGCGGAATCCGTAGGCACCAGACACTTTTTTGACCTCTTGTAAAGCGTTAAACTAGATCACAGTCCCGCAAACCGAGATCCCCCGATTTATATCGAATTCCTCTATCTAAGCCACTCTCTCTCTGCAAGCCTACTACCATACGATATCCCATGAAAAAATACCGATTTCCCAAACTTCAACAAGCAGACCCGCTGTATTTCCATGCTGTGCACATCCATAGCAAGCTAGTGAGCTTTCTTGATGCGGATTCTTTCTTAGCCCTTGTTTCAACGTTACGGCCATTCACGTACTGAATAACACGAAGCTTTCTTCTTGTCTCTTTGGGGGGGGGGGGGGGGGATTTCACTCTCAGTGTGTGCCTATTCTATCGTATTTTTTTTCTTTCCATTTTCAGTGGGTGTCATCATTCCGTATCGCTGGTACGGTTTGGGTTGGGTTGGGTTTTGATTTGATTTTGAAGGGGAGGAAGAGATGGGGGTGGCGAGGTGGGATAATCATGGAGGATTGACTCTATATATACACATACATTAAGAACATGAAACCATACACACGAAAGATATGATGAAAGCAGGCACAAGTGAAAGGTTTCGAAGAAGAGGAAAGTACAAGAAAAAAAGTGGCTTCGGACTTAGTGAAAAGAACATCTTTCAATCAATTGATCGATTGATTAGGCAGGCAGGGAGAACGCTAGGTACGATACGCTAGGTAAAGTACGTAAGATAAGGTATACGCGAGCCTGCTTCTTGCTTCTAATTCCATGACAAAACATTTTCGAGCAAAACAACACGCTCTCATTCCATCTCAGCCAAGACCATCCCCGTCCGGTTCATATCACCCCAACATCAGCCGCAGAACGGAGGGGATAAAGATCGGGCAGGAATAGTACAAGAATGATAGCAGTGCGGACCGGAACCTTCATCAGCGCTGGCTTCCGGTAGAGCTTTCCGAGTTCTGCCGATCATGCGTGGGTATGCGATCCCTCCTTTCCGCATCCTGCCCCAGCTTGAGTCCATCCAGCCTCTTCTGAGTGTCCTCCGACATTGGGTCCAGCTCCTCGGCGGCCGGCACCGACCTCGACGATGAGACGCTGACGGCGGCGGGGCGGGTGGCACCATTGGTCTTGCTCCGGTTGGCCTGTTCGCCGAGAGCCTTCCATTTGTTTTCTCGGGCTTTCTCTCGAGCTTCGGCGTTATTTTGATGCTCCGTGTAGTCATGCGAACAGTCATCGAAGAGTTGGGGGTTGATCTCCATGAATAGCTTCATGGCGTTGTAGACCATGCCGTGTATTGTCCTGTAAATTGTTAGCAGCCACCCCAACAAAGTTTGACGTAACGCACCTATTCCAATGACCTTTCGAGTTCTCGTATAAGGGAGCAAACATGATCGGAAGAATGATCTCCACATTATCGCTGACCAGATTACAGAAGTATTCGTTGTTCCAAAAGTACAGCGCCCGCTCCGCAACTTGAAAGTGGGGACTGGCAACAGACTTGGCGAGTTGGTGGAAAAGCGGCTCTTGGACCTTGGCGAACTCTGCAGGATCCATTACTTCGAAGATGTCTTCGACCTCGTTCAAGAACATGACCTCTTTCGTGCTGTTGACCTTAGGCCAGTATCGAAGCAGACCAAGTACGACCTATTCACATCAGCTTGAAAGTCAGTGGATAGTGGTGCACAACGAACCTCTTCTGTGAGTGCAGCATCCTTCTCTAGGAATTGAACGATGCAATAAGCGAGTTGAGGATGGTACATGCTCAGGCTCTTGACCTTGTGAAGCGGTAATAACACCCTCGTCAAAAACAGCTTGTGCTCCTCTTTGAGTGGTAGAGCGAACCCATTGATGATGGAGCCAAGAATTTCGAGAAGTTCCGCAATTCCATTGAATCGTTCCGTTTCGTAAACAAATTGGAAAAACACGTTGTTGATGGATCTTCGGATATATGATCGGAGGTTAAGGAATTCCCATAGATTCGGTGCAGGGTCGTCTTCAAGAAGTCACGTTCACGCGGGTCTTCCGAGTCGAAAAGCTCCAGAAGCTGCAAGACGAAGCTGTGATCGATGTATGCCTTGGCAATGTTGGTGTTGAAGTCTTGGCTCTCGATGAACCTCAAGAAGAACTCGTAGACGACCTGGATATGCGGCCACGCAACCTCGAGAACTGGCTCATCTTCCTCGGGATCGAATGCTTCTCCTTGGGGGTTCATCGGCGGTGGAATGGGTCGGAAAAGGTTCTTGCTGAACATGTCAACGACTCTTGGGTACATTGCCTCAGTGATGACCTGTCTGTTGTTTGCCACGTAGTCCAGTAGCTCGTGTAGTGCTAATCTCTTGATCTCCTTCGACTTCATATCTCCACTCGCATCGTTGAAATCGAATATCACATTGCACTGGTCGATTTTCTGCATGAACAAGTCTTGTCGGCGATTCGGAGGTACCTCATGGAACCCCGGCAGCTTCTCGAGCTCTCGTTGTGGGGAAATGTCAAATCGGGATGAGTGCTGTCTTTTGGGAGTTCTGATTCCTTCGGGAACATCTTTGGGCGTTGCTTGTAGACTAGCGAAGAGCGATGACTTTTGTCCGGCTTTCGGAGGAGCGAGATCGTGCGGCATCGTCTCCGCCGCACCTGGAGGAGGGACATGCTACGGACTCAGTCAGCATGCAAACGACGCTCGTCATCCGTAAAGTTCTAGACTTACGGGACCACTGGGGCTGATTACGACACTTGGAGGCAATCCAAGACGACTTGGAGTTCCAGGTCCGCCAGTACTTGGTGTAGCTCCCATGGGATTGAACCGGTCTGGTGCGACATGGCCGGGGTTTAAAGACGTGCTTCCGGCTGCTGCTGCAGGACTTGATCTGCCTGACGCGCCATCATTAGGTGGGAGGGGCTTATTCCGTGGGTCGGTCAATGCAGTCGTCGAGGAGGAGGGTGTAGTTATGGGAGATTGGGCCGCTTCTCTCGACGCGCTGGCTTGTGACGGGGACGAGGTACCATCCTTCGACTCCTTGTTTTTTGACTTGGAAGATTTGTTTGGGTCTTTCGCGCGCGAGAGCTGCTCATGCTAGTTGGGTCAGTACAGTGTTTCATCGTCTCAGCGCGCCGCGCCAATGCGTGCGTGACTGGCTAGATGGCAGGGAGACTTACAACCCTCTGCCTGAAGCCTTTCATCTTGGATTTCGAACAGGCTGCTCGGTTGTGTTGCGTGAGAAGAGTGTGTTTCGCGAAAGCGTGTGCTCGCAGCTCGGCCAGATCAGACCGATGTGTGGTACGTAGACAGCTGTGGCGGGGCTGTGTCTGAGGGGCTCCGGACAATGGCACCCAACGCCGTCAACGTCGACTTGAGGGAAGGGGTATCTAGGTGGAAGTCGAGATGAAGAGAATTGGAAACAGGTTTTGCGCAAAGGCAGACAGACTGGATGGCAGCTTTCGAAGCAGAGTACCCCGACTCTGTAGTGAGTAAAGTTGCGGCGCCGGGTGGTGGAGCGCGGGTCGGCCTGGGCCGTGTTTGTGTTTCCTGATGCTCTGGAGCTCGAGCACGAGGCCGCACGGTATTTGGGTGGATTTGGCGGCTGTTTTAGGTGCACGTTCCGTTCATCCACCGTCACGTATCTTCTCGATATCTGCGTCGGTCTCTTCCGTCTGCGCAGGACCTGATGGCTGGTTCTCGACTCCTGATTCTGAGGACTCCGTACTGGGGTCGATTTCCAGACGAAGCGGGCAGACGATGCGATGCGATGAATTGCGTTGAGTTGTCGTAGCGGTGGTCTTTGGAAGGAGATCTATCTGCATCACGAGCGGATCAGCATACACATTATACACATAAATATATACACAAACCTAGATCTGTGTAAACCCTCGTACATGGGCTGGATGATTCGCACCTACCGGACAATCACAGCCGTGCTGAATAACGCTCTCGTCCTCTCTTCTTTCATCTCCTCGCCTCTTCTCTCTCCTTTTTCGTGGAAGGTGATGCGCTTTGTGCGAGGTAGATGTGTAGTGGAATTGGCTGGGTCGTCTCTCGAAGCGGCTCTTCTCCCCTCTTCGGTCTGGGGGGCGGGGGGGGCGACAAGGACGACTTTCAACTTCAGGCCAACACGTCCGGCGCAACTCACGCTCGTCGTTGCAGACGCAGAGAGTTATGGGCCGACAATAAATGCAATGCGACGCTTTCGTGTGGCCGAGTCAACACGAGTTCAGGCCGTGGGCGTGGGAGAAAAGAAAGGCAACGAACGATGAACTCCCAATTCGTGTCGACGCTCGAGCCTCAGCTGCCCCCCTGATTATATCACGTGACTTACCACCGCCAAGCATTGGGATCGCAACCCCTCCAGATCGTTCAGTCAATCCCTCCCAAGCTACATACCTCAGTACGTGCTAAGCACCTTAATCTGATTCTGCACATTTGCGAACAAGAGAACAAAACACAATGGGATGAACTACAGTTTCCACCCACCCACGTCTACTCCGTCAAGATGCCGGCCCTGCATCGAGGTCCGGCGTTCAGGAAGCCAACCACTGCCCCAGTCTACCAAATCGCCCCGCGAGAAATCACCGCCGTCGAGCATCCTATGATCATTCGAAATGTGGACCTTGCCATGAAAACGTTTGGGAGGAACCGTCCGTTCAAGAGGGTGAGCCTTTCTCGCCGCATCTGGTTACGAGAATATGCGTCTCGTGATGAGAAGTGACCTGAGACTCATATATCGGTAGATTTTGGACTCGGTCGACCCCGAAGAAAGCATTCCGCTCTATATCCGCCCGGACGACCCCATGTGTGTGCCGATCTTGTCCCGTAACGCCCCTACGAACAACGTTCTTCTGAAGATCACCCTTCCGAAGCGCACAGGGCGAAAGCGGAAGAGGGGCTCGCAAGACCCATATACAGATGAAGGTCTTGTGAACGGTTCCCAAAATCCCGCCAACGAGACAGGATCCAGCCTTGCCGTCCAGTCCATCGATGCAGCTTCACCAACGCTGCGCTCTCATTCCAGAATGGACGACCCTACCCAGCTCTTGCGGAAGCTGAAGGACAATGTCGGCGAGTATCAAGTTGAGGCTGTTGGTGAAATTCGACAAACCCATCGCTTTCGTGGTAAGCACTTCTTTCCCTGCACCTGTGGGAGCTTATGCTAACGCTCAGCAGGGATGGCTGATTTCCATCAGTCGACAAGTCACACAGAGTTTATTCCTAAATTCGAGGACACGATGCTCACCGGTCGTGTTGAAGAGATGCGGAAGTTCAAGTTCAGTGACGACAAAGGCTGGAAGCCGAACGAGGAACTGGTGCCGCCCCCTGTGATGACGAGTCACGCCTTGCCATTCAACTGGGGCTGGCATCAAGCTTCTCAAATCGAAGAAACGCTCGATGAAAACGGCAAGCTCAAGCTCATGAACAAGTCCAAGCCGGGGAGAGGAGGAGTGCAGTACCTCGGCCTGGATGCCGAAGGCGTACCTGCGGGACCAGATCGGGAGCCGGAGGATTCCGATGATCTCCATGAATTGATAGCTAGACTGAAGGAAGCTCTGGCAGAGAGACCTATCTGGACCAGGCGCTCCTTGGCGAATCGTGTCGGAGGTAATACTGGGCTCTATCTGTTCAAACAAGCTCTCCCCTTTGTTGGCTATCAATTTCGAGGCGGTCCGTGGCGAGATGCTCTGATCAAATTTGGGCTCGATCCGCGAGCCGACCCCAAGTACCGCGAGTATCAGACGTTCTTCTTCCAAATCATTGCAGAAGACGAAAAGATCCAAGGCGCGCCGTGGCTGGACTCTCGCCAAAACTACACCAACATGTCGAAACTACGGGGTGTGCAAATGGCAAGCGAAGGCTCGCACGTGTTCGACGGCAAGAAGTTGACGCTGGACGGCAAGATCTGGCAGGTCTGTGACATCCGGGTGCCAATCCTGCAACGCCTCATGGCGCAGGCGCCATATCGCGAGGTGTGCGAGCCGGAAACGGATGGCTGGTACTGTAATGGCACCATCGCCAAATTCAAAGCCATAATGAAGACGACGCTCATCTCGATCAGAGCCCAGCGCGCCATCCCGGACGAGGCGTTCGCAGCCGCGCTAGAGATCGACGACATCGTCCCGGACCGACTCAGCAAGCAGATCTCGGTACCGGTGCCGGATCTCGGCCTCACGAAGAAAGAGCTGGAAGAAATGCAGAAGAAGGGGATCCTGAATACTGCCGAAGCGGAGGGGATCTTGAAGTGGGAGAAGCTCAAGAAGGGTCACAAGTATCGGCAGGAGCGGATCAAGAACTTCGTCGAGCCGAACTTCACGGGTAAGAAGGCGTCCCGCCCTTCGTATACCCGAGTTCAAGGGCCCAGGAAGAAGGGTGAGCTGGAGAGTAAGAAACTGCCTACAGCCGTCAACGAGAAGAATCTCGGCTCTGAACAGCCCGGGCAGGGTGACCACTTCGCTGAGGCGGATGGAGACCAGGTTAACGTGACGAGTGGATCAGGTGCTGGCAATATGCTAGCAACCGTTAACGAAAATGAAAGCGAGGAGCACGCGGATGGGACAGCAGAGCCTACAGAAGAGGGAGACGAGGACGCAGACGAAGGAGATGGCAGGGAATCGCAAGACGAAGACACGACTATGCGCGATACCCAGCACGAGGACGAAGACGAAGACGCCGACGGGAGCGATAGAGGGCGCGATCAGTTCGCAGACAGCGACGACGGGGACTCCGACGCAACCATGGTTCTGGGAGTCGAAGCCTTTCGCAACGTGAGGAGTGGTGCGGAGCTTGAATCCTAGGTGATTTTTATAAGACAGAAAATTCGGCCTTTGTAGGTTTCTCTACGAGAATGAACGCTAGATTTCCAACGCAGAGAGCGAATGATAGCTCGATACACACTTCTTTGCTACCTGCCATTTTTCCATCATCGAGAACCGTACTGTACTTTCTATGCTACACAACTGCACAGCACGACGTCCACAACTGATCCGCTCCCCCCCATTCATTTCTCACTTCGGCCTAGGTGTCTAACTTATGGCCTGCCACCATACCTCCGAAGCAGTGCAGCGTGAACGAATAGTTGACTCCAGGTTTGGTCCGTCAGTGGAAAGTAGGTGGAAAGAGGAAGTAATACTTGCATTGCGCATTCCGTTCGATGTCTGAGCGCTGCACGGGAAAATGTCCCCTGCCAAGACCTGGAGTGGCAGAAAATAGCTTCACCGCCTGGAATCTTCAAAATTCCCCTCCACGCCACTTTATCTCCTCGATCATTTACAACCACGTCCTCAGCCATGGCCAGATCCAAGAACAAGAGAAAGCAGCAGAACCTGGCAGACGATGGCCCTTCCAAAAAGAACAAGACGACAACTATCACACCTCCACCCGAGAAAGGACTTCACGAACCGAAAACCATCCAGAGCATCGGCCTCAGCGACGATGACCTTGACCTCGCCATTGACACCCTCAAAACCCTCGCCGAGAACCCAAGCGTGATCAAATCGAAGGCGTGCAAAGATTTGCGAACAGCCGTCTATGACTTTCGTCAGGCGTGTACCACGGGCCTCAACGCCGCCGCAGACACGAACCTGACGGCGCGGATCAGTGGCGCTCTGGCCGATGGAGGATACACCGAGGCGCGCATCATGCTGGCCGAGATGAGAATTCGGGGTCAGACGCCGAAACTCGGGGCTCTGTGTCGGTGGGTGCGGGATTTGGATGTGGTGAGCGGGTTGGCGGAGCAGTTGAAAGGCGAGGAAAGAACAGCGAAGGAGGCGGAGTTGCTGGTCGTGTTAGATGCTATCCTGAGGCTGACCGGACCTACTGACTACACACCTGATGGAAACACTATCCCTGGGCCTATTGTTCCACGAGACGCATGGGACTTGAGGGATGGGGGAGAGAGTAGGAAGATTTATGAATCGGTGCTGGACAGAAGCATCATCGAGTGTCTGCCTGAAGGTTTTAAGTCGCAGTTTCGAATTCTTGAGACGACACCCGGTCTTGAGCGAAAGCCTGCGAATCTACATCCTGCGATCTTGCATACTTCGAAAGAAGATGCTATTCTTCTCGCTCCCGACTTACCGAAACCGACACACCATAAGCATCCGATTGTCCCGAATTTACATCTCTTGAAGGATGTGTTAACCCCAAGTGAGTGCGAACAGATCGTTGCTGCCGGGGAATTCATTGGCTTTACACCTGATGCTCCAATACGCGCAGAAGGCGAGGAGAGCAGTGTTCTGGCACACAACTTTTACTGGATTGTCGATAATGCGTTCCATGACAAGTTATGGGCAAGAGTTGCAGAGTTTCTTCCAGAGTCGGTTGGCGGGAAGAAAGCCAGAGGTTTAAATCGAAGATTCAGAGTCTACCGATACGTTCCTGGCGCAGAATATAGAGCTCACATCGGTATGACGCGCCCATTTCACTACCTGGCTATTCGCTTACTTTTCTAGATGGTGCGTGGCCTCCGTCAGGAATTGATCCCAAGACCGACAAATATATCTACGATAACTCCCCGCCCCAAGCAAAGCAGTCGTCTCTCTTCACATTCCTGATCTACCTAAGCGATGACTTCGAGGCTGGAGAAACGACATTCTTCTTGCCGAGCGCGAGAGAAGGGAGCATGAACGCTTATCCCGTCAAGCCAATCCAAGGCAGCATAGCATTGTTCCCACACGGTGAGACGGATGGCAGTCTACTACATGAAGGCACTGGTGTAAGGAAAGGCAGCAAGCCAACCGCAAAGTATGTCATTCGTACAGATGTTCTTTACGATGTCGACACGAAGATATCGTCATCTGCAGAGATTGACGCTTAAAATATCAAAGTTTTGGCGCATTCTGTAAGTGATAATCTTCTTTCAAGCGCACACACGTGAGTGGCATAAACTGGAAGATCGTTTTCGTGCCGCGTCTGGCTATTTGGACAGGCCTCTAGCATAAAGTCTTGCTCGGTAAGATTCCAAGCAAATACTTCCATGGTTAGCTACGAGCTATGTACAGTACAGCATACATGTGCTGTACATCAACGAGAATCCATGATCAAGCGCTACTACGCCCGATCACCTACTTCTTGATTCTTAGACAATTGCATACTTTCAAATTGGTTGATGCAACCACGGGTCCAGAGCAAGGGTAGTGATCCTTTACCCCTTTTCTCAGCCTCCACACCTCTGGCCTCCAGTATTTTGATCTAGATGCTAGTCGCGGAATTACAGTCTTTCTGATTTTTATATAGGTAAATAAATGCATTCTTATGATTCTTACCAGTCTTAAGCAGTTACTTGTTTTCCCAAAATCATTCTCCCACGTCTGAATTTTTCGGTTTTTAGAACAAGGTTATACTTGCTGTTGGTATGACCGCATTATTTCTATACAATTTTTTTGGGCGATAAAGCAAGAAAAAAGAAGTTCCATAAGGTCTGTCATCTGATAACGATGATGCGTACATTTGATTTACTACACTCGTTTAGTATATAGGAACCTAGTTTAGTACAGTACACATTTCCTAATGATGCAGCACCACCACCACTTAGCTAGACAGAACAAAAATACGTCAATCCAGAACTCCAATATGTGTAAACACTTGCAAACTCCCTTGCTGCATTTCACCATGGCGAACCAACACTTCCTATTTTCCCCTTTGTAGATCTAGCTATCTTGTCCCGATCCTCCGGCAATGGCAACTCAGCAAGCGCAGCTAGCTAGCTGCCTGGGAATCAGGACAGCGGACGCAAAAGCCCTTGCAGTAAGGCTGTATGCCCAACGCAACACACCGGAGATATTCAAGCAACAAACAAGTGTATTAAGGCCCAAAGGCTCAACCTAAGCTCCCTACGTCTCTGACACTCGGGCCCAGCTGACAGAAGTTCAGATCCGCAAGCAGATCGCCAGCCAAAATGTCTATCCCGCCCGTCTTCTCATCCTCGATCCCAAACGCAAGGAACATCACGTCGTCCGCGTAGCCGTGATATCTCGCACCATGCGCCTTCCAACTGATGGAAGTAACGAAGAGCATCTCCGTCTGGTTCCACGGCCCCCGTGTAGCTTCGTCCCAGCCTGATTTCGGGACTCGTCCTTTCCCGGCGCCCCCCCGTCCACTGATCCATAAGGGTTTCGCTCCGATGGCGTGAACCGCAAAGGGAGCGTGCCGCTGCATCATCATCACGTATGGCTCGTATACACTGTGGAACGCGTGGAAGCTCTTGAATTGGAAGATGCTGATAATGAAGGTGTTGAAGTCGTCCGGTGTGCAATTCGGGTCGTTTCGATTGCACGTTGTAATCGACAGGGAGTTTGTGGCTTGGTGGCGGTTCTCCAAAACCGGTCCGATGGGAGGCATGTACTGCGCCATGCATTGCTTGTCGGTCTTCGCATAACCTGCGAGATCCTTACCGACAGTGCCATCGGAGTTCAGCTTTGCAAAGGACCGCTTCGGTTCGATATCCCAATGGACGTACAGCTGATCGTCCTTGTCCCAAAACACAAACCAGTTCTTCTCGACTTGGCCCCACGGCTCTTGTCTTTGAAGCTCGGTACCCAGCCGGAATTCCTGCCCAACGCCAACGCTTCCCCAATCCACGAGTGTTCTGAGGTCCTGCATCCATTGTCCAAAGCAGGTGAATTGTGAATTGGACCCATACACCACGTATGCTCCATTGGGGCCGTAGAACGCGCGGGCATCGTGCGGCCCGATGTTGCTACCGAGAAAATCCCACTTCCCAGTACATTTGTCGCTGAACGTCGCTGATATGGGCAGGATGCTAGGAGGCTCGGTACATGCCAGCACATCGAGTGCGAATTTGGCGTTGCATACAAGTTCGGCGCACCAGACCGAGTCTTCGACGTCGCTCCGTTGCTGTTGGCCGATGATGATATAGGTATCCTCCAGCTGCGGGTGTGGAAGAATGTTTGGATTTATAGCCTTTTTATCCCAGAAAACGATTGGAAAGTAGTGCTTGTTCGCCGTTGAAAGAGAAAACAACTCGTGATGGGGCCGGAGCTCGGGGCTGAGATTCGAAAGGTCATCTGGTATCGGTATCTGAACGCTTTGCTCTTGAGGTAGTCGTCCTGGAATCGTAGAGAGCATCAAGGGCTCGAGGGTGATGCTGTCTCCGGAGGGGGTCAGGGTGGACGGTTCATGGTGAACCCACCACAGGATGAAGAACAGAAAAACGATTGGGACACCTATGAAGGGCCGCGTAATGCCGTTTCCGTCTCTGCCCAACATTCTTCAGCGAATTGTCTTGGTAGAAGGGGAGGCGTCGTGAAAGCGTGCACCTGTTCACCTCGACCAGGTAACCATCACAGAATTTCGAGAAAGGGAGATACGGCTGGGGAACGCGGCTAGAAAGCATGTACCGGCTTGTTGCTGCGCTGGCGTCACTTATCTACCAGTGGTTCGAACCAATCACTTTCGAGTAAATCTTCAAAGCCGGCATTTGTGCGAAATGCTATTTAAGTGCTGGCACCGTCAGCCGTACTACAGTGAGTAGGGCGGGAAAAGGGTTTGAACCCCTTCTGCCATGGCTGCCAAGGTGAACTTATTCGAGTTGGTCATGTCTATCTGGCCGCTTTGAACAGGACACAAAAGCTCGAATCTGCCATCTCGTGTACCGTTCTTTAGCTGTAACTACTGCTTTTGCGCGGTTTTTGTTGTCAAAGCCAACCGATCCAAGACAATCCCATTGTTAAGATCCTACATACCACCCGCGCTTTTGGTGCCTTGCGAATCAGCGCGCCTAAACTCTCGTTTGGTCCCCGAAGCGTGCTCGAGCTCCCGATATCGTCGATTTATTTCGGCTTTTATCAAAGCGCAAAGGTTATCGGTTGGGTTCAAGTCGTGAGAATACGGAAGTCATTTTATTACTCGAAGATGCATTTCTCGAAAAAATTCGATCCGAGTCATTCTGAACAACCTTAAAAATACTATGTATACAGTGTAGTATTCTTACAAGATACGCGTGCAAAAAGCAGCAAGGTAAACACGGCTCGATTCGGTAAGTACACCTTGGCAGCGAGAAGGGGGTACAGTGCAGACGCCCTGTTGTACTGTACTGTGTGTACGGAGATGTCTGCAGCGAGCCCCAATGGGGCGATAGCACTGCAGCCTCCCGGTCTCGGCACCTGGTCGACATCATCAAAATCAAATCCGTGCCGTCAAAGATGGTACGTTATGGGAGAAAAGCCATTGCCAATGATCTTGATCGAGCCCATGGAGTATTTGAGTTCTTTGGAAACGTTATCAGCGTAGTTGCAAAAGAGGTTTTGCGGAGAATGCTTATGTACTTGTTCTCGCTTATTCGGCACGCCGGAAAGCGTCCTTATTGCAAGAAAGACAGTTCACGCAAAGCATTAAGACAAGGATAGAATGTATGTAGGTTGATACCTGCAGATACGCCAAACCTACCCAACCCGCGATGGTAGGAGCAAGAGGCCACGTCATCTACTGTCACTTCGGTCGTCAGCTTTCAACTGTTCAGACAAGATCTTGATTTGTATGGAAAAAGTAGGCTCCATGTTGCGAATGTCTCAAATGTGGTTGGTTTCTGTCTGGCATGCCTCACCCCTTGGATTTGACCTGCCATAATCAGGTGGCAAATGATTCTTCGTGCTTTTAACATGTCAGCGACCGTGGCGTTCGGGAAAGGAAGCCTGGCATTTTAGATGAAAAAGAGTGAAGTTGTTCAGACGTTCCAATTTGGTGACGGTGAAAATGTGTACGGAGTAATGAGTGTGAAATCAACATGCAGCGCTACGGTCTTCCACGTTGGTTTTGTTCTTTTCATCGTGTCTGATTCGTCTACATAAGCTATATGAGAATGACCTTTTCTAACAGCATTGGTTTATGACAGTTGTGATCTGGATCCTTGCCAATTGTATTTGGAACGACTTCATCGATTCTAACCATACGTACGTGGTTGTTACTAGAACTATCACTAATCTGGTTTGTAGGCGCGCTATGGGGTAGCACAAGATGGAGACACCAGAAAATAGTACAGTACATACTATAGGTACTTGTGACGGTGACATTTCGGCCCCTTCGGCTCCTGAAGCTCGGCTATCCATGGCATAATTTCCTCGCTTAAGTGTCCACATGCATCGAACTGTATGTACATCACGACGTACCGTCGATCGTCCAGCCTTCTGGTGGAGCCTCCCTATCAACTGTGGAGCTCCCTTCTACTGTATACAAAGCTTCTCCCCTTAGCAACCTCTAACTTCTGTAGTTGTTGATGCTAAATGAACTGTTTTTTGTTTCAATGAAGACTGCATTGTTCATGACATATGATCTCTCGAGCCCCCGTTAATTTATTATAGCTCCTTTCCTCTGATCATCACAGTACATACAGTACTAAGTGAATGCAATCATCTTTAAACGGGGGATCATCGGAGACCAGCTTTTTGCGGCAGAGTGACGCCTATAAGAAGGATATAGCAAAACTGTCAAACTTGGCAAAAATTCCAATCTTTTAATTGTAAGGTTCAAATGTCAGGGAATCACTAGTGAGATGAATTGGTCGGTTGATTGTTGGATTGATCTCTGCCTCCAGCGTTCTCCCTTGCTGTCTGGCCTACTTACATTCTGGTGAGTGGACCCTTATAATCATGTGACCTACAGGCTCCCCTGTATAATTTCACCTGATTGTCACATGACTTATCACCTGACCTACTTCTGACTCCTGACATCAATTTAAGAACACTATCAAAACTTCTCTACATCCTGCTTGGATTCGTGCCCCAACACGTCTGAGAAGTTTTCCGAAATTGGATTCTAACACTGGAATAATAAATATAAATACTAAAATCGAAGCGTTTAAATCAATTGTAGTCTTATAACTTGCTGTCGTTAATGTTTCGCGATCCATAAAAGATTAGAAATTCTTTGCTGCAGCCATGCCAGTGTAGCATCTAAAATGCGTTTAATCCACTCGTTCTTCCAGTTGACGTAAAGATTGATAACAGTGAAATTAGAGCCAGCCGTTCAAATCTCGCCGTAGTAATAACGTACAGTACATTTCCAATGGGTTTCAAAAGACTTCTTTTTAAACGTTCGTACAAACGCGACGACCAACACGCATTACAGTCTTGATCGGGTGTTACATATTATCTTTATCAGCTTTCTTCTGCGCCAATTGTTTCTTTTGATCTGCCGTTTGTATCAACAGATTTTGCTATCGAAGCTTTCCTTCAAAATTAAGCGCGATGACACAGGATATAACAATTCATGATGTCTCCAACCGCGAGCTTTTGGAGCTTCGACGCGGACACAAAATCGAGGTTCACAAAAGCTTGATCAAACTCGGACTTACTAGGCTCACTCAAGTAAAAGCCTTACATCGAAATGTTTCGGGGCATAAACAAAATCAAGCGTCGTGGGGAGGATATCAGGGAGTGTTTCAAGAAAAAAAAAAGACATTTTTTGCCGTGCTCCTTTTGTAGGCGCAGCTCTGCCGCATAAGGGTGGTCTCCAATTCCCCGATTTGGTCGAATAATGCTGTGCCGGAAGCGCGAAGAATCGTTTGCTGGCATGAAGTAGTAGACTCATATTCCGACTCAATCTGGAGGGTTGAAGCGTGCAAAACGTACAGCTTAAACTTCTGACATGTTTAACACCTGGTTGAAAGTAAGAACGATACGAAGGCCATGTGTTGGAGAGTTGAACACAGCTCATCGAAAATGATAATATTGTCAAAGTTCGTCTGGTGGATAGAAAGCTTGGGATGCTTCCAAGTCGTCTCTTGATCCAGCGAGTATATCAGAACACCGTTTATTTCGTCGTTTCAGGGTTATGCAAACTCGCAGTCTTTCGAGGCCCAAAAGCTCGCCATCAAACCTTCCGTCGAGTCGATTGTGTCAGCAGAGCGACTGCTTGATACCTGGATTCGGCCGTCGAGCTGTCATCATTTGTTTCCTTGCCGCCTTTTCCATTTTGGTTGCAATCCTTCTTGGGTTCTCAGTGTTTATGCACGTCAGGTATAGCGTAGTGGTGGTGGTCGTGCTAAAGGAAAGACTAGCTCGGAACCGGTAGCAAGGAAATCTACTTGTTTCATGTCGCTTGTCGACTGATTCAGATTTAGGTCTCTGCAGCAAGAGGGAGCTAATGAGTTCGAGTGAAGTACCGCGTACCGGTACAGGGGCGTTGCTGTCTTTCGCCCTATTTGTAAAGGCTGTGAGATAGCTTACAACGGATCGGTCCTGGCTTGAACAGAACTTTGGTATGCGAAGATCAAGAGGCCGAGATCTTTCGTGATACTGTACAGTACTTGTCGGGGTCTTGGTCGAGCTTTGATTGTAAATTGAAAAGATGGACATTGCGGTAGTGCCTGTTCTGGTGAAGTGAAATCTTACACACACTGTAGTACTGTGTACTGTAAGTACAGTACACACTACTCGTCAGTACCACAGCTTGCTCACGAGCCTCAGTCCTATCATGGAAGTTAGCAACGATGAAGAGAACGAACTTCGGACTATCAAGCATGCCACACAACTTTTCAGAATGCGATTTGTATACCAGACTAGGTTGATATATGTTGCGTTGATTGCGAGAAAGGATGAAGTTGGACTGGCCCTCAATCGGTTCGTGCGACTTCTGGTGCCTGTTAAGTAATATGGTCGACTATTTCTGTATTGTGGAATGCGCGATCATGGAAATGAGTTTCGTTGACTAGGATATCCTGGGGTTTTGTAAAGTCGATACTCTATCTAACTGCGATGATATCTTCTGGTATATTTCTGGTTGCTTTTCGCAGTCCCTGCGAACGGACATTTGATAGAATAACCTAGCTTTTCCGCTGTACAGCAAGATGGGAAGAACAAAGCGCAGATTTCGAGAGTAATAATACACTTGGTTGTAAGTCAGGAATAGTCACTTGAACAGAACAGTAAACGGTCATCGCAGCTTTGTCTTCTCTCTGTCTGTAAAGCTCATCTGCGGGCGAAGAGCCCAGGCACAAACCCTTCAGGAGAGCTGTCACGCTCTAGCAAAGCGTAATCGACCTGACGTTAACTGTACAGTACATCGTACATAAAGTTCAAAGCCTGCGACACCTGACGTAGAAAAAACTCAATTAACAGTTCACCTGCTCTTGTCACAGCAATACGGTGGGGTGCAAAAAGAGTCTGCACCCCTCACTCCCCTGGCTGCCAAGGTAGACGTACATACTCACCCCACTGTGATACTAGATCCAGATAGGTGGCTCCGCTGGGATCGACAGGCGAGAGCAGCAGCCTGCGTTGAGCATCCTGGAGACTTGAAAAGATCTCGAACAGAGCTGGGTAAACCCGCGTGAAATCATGCATGAAGACAATTGGCGATACGTCAGCAACACTTCTTAACAGCCGGGATGGGCGACAGGGCGAGATCAACTGTCCAAACATGTTCGTATTGTCGAGTCAGGCGTGGGAAAACTGGAGGCGAAATATTGAAATCTTAGTGTCAAAATCTTATTAGGCGATCCCGAGCAGAAAGATACTTTAAAAGCGGACCAGACCGTCTATTACTCGTAGAAGTCTCGGAAATCGCTTTTGGGGCTTGCTTCCTGAATCATTCGGGCCGTTGTCGTACGCCTCGATCTTTGACTATTGGCAACGACCGCCCTACAATCCCCCAACTCGAACCACCCACCAATCGTGGTACTGTACATACACAGTACGGTACGTAGTAGATGGTGCATCTAATGATTTCGTGGGTGCATGTGGAAAGTGTTCCTGTGTTTGTCATTCCTTCAGCCGCAATCCTGGGGCTGATCAAGCGACGACTGTTATCACTGCCATACAGCATTGAAACTCCATTCACTTAAATTGTTTGCCATCCAATCTTGCTGCATTGAAATTACAGGGCTACATTTGATAATCTTAATATACGCACAATGTAATAAAGCATTCGCGAGGGCATTCGTAGTTGAGATTGCTCGAGGAACTAGAGTTTCAATCTCATATTTGTCTCAGTCAAGTGGTCAAAGTCGATGCCCCTGAGCCACTTGGATAAGGGGTCGGCAGAAGCCACAACGGAGTTTCTGAGTCCCTCCCATTTTGATTCAACACGCAAAAGCTGGGTACTTCGCCATGAAGGTGATATCGATCGGATTCCAAAGCGTTCGCAATCTCACAGTACTCGAATTATGCCATCTAGGCTAGATTCAATCAGAACATGATGAGGAAGATGAGGATTTTGATGACAATGATCTTGTTCAAGGTCTGGAGGGGCCAGTGAAACTGAGCATCCTCGAGCCTCCCGTAGGACATTGAAGACGTGCTAACCTGGGGAGCTTTACATACATGAGTGAGACCTTCGAGAAAGCAGTTATCTAAAAGAAATGTGTGACAAGTGTTCGATATTTGAGCCCTTCCCCAACAGGCGGGAATAATCAGAACTTGGAGCGGCAGTACAGTACGTGCTGTATGTACTGTGACAAGATGAACAGATACGAGAAGGTTTCATAAGCAACGAAAAATTAAGGATTGGAAAGTAGGAGGCTGTTCGCTAGTTACCGAACATGAATGTTCCGTTACGAGCTCGTGTTCGCGGAGTCCGGTGGCACTCAAATTTCTACGCGAACAGCCCCCTACTTTTTTCCTCTCTTTTTTTTCCTCCAAACTTTCTCCTGAAAAGTACGTTCTGGGGGTGGGGGCTTGAGATGGATGTTGAGGGTTGGGAGAAGCTGAGGATCAAAGTTTTCCAAACTTCCTTCCCAACCCACAGGGTGTGTTCGTGTGGCCTGCAACGAAGTTTTGCGCCGTATTTTCACCGTGTAACACAGAGGAACGCGTCACAGAAATCACATGTGATCAGATATTTGGGGGAGGGGGCGACATGTAGGGGAGGTGTTGCCCACGACATATGTGCCCTGAGGTTTGATTGCTCGGCAGGGGCTTCTCGACCTAATCTGTAAGTTTGTTAAGGCCCTCAAGTGACGAACATCTATCGTCACCATTACAAAACAAAACTCTCACCTCCCGGCATAAAGGTTAAACTTGATTGCGTAGACAAACGAAAAGATCCCCTCAAGGGCTTGGAAAACGGTCGAGGATAAAAGCTTTCTTCAAGCCCCCGAGCGTGTCTCCGTTGCGCCTGTGACGAAGTAGAAGTACTGTACACTGTACACAGTACTTCGTACTTAGGTGAGATAATGTTAGTTTTATAACTGTGCGTAAATCCTTGCTTTATTAGAAAATTGGCAATGCTGCTTTCTTCTATTGGATACCGCCCTTGTACTATAAGTACATATTGTGGGACTTGAACGCATCACTGCTCAGAGTTCGTCTTTAATGAGTTTACATAATGAAAAACTTGTATCTGATCCTAGTGAAAGGTTAAGTCTGGTGGACCATTCGGCAACTTGTAGACAGCTTCAGGTGATCTGAACTTGAACAGTTTTGCGCAACTTCCCTCAGCTTTAACAATCTGCTTATCCAAATCGATATCTGACTACATCAATCTTTGCGATGAACAATAACACCCTTTGAGCCCTAGATTAGCTTTGTGAGATTCTTTTAAGCACCAAAGTCTTTGAAGGTTTCTAATCGTCGCGGCGAGTCAACTCAAGATCGATCGAAAGGTTGTAAGTGTAGATAACATTCCCGGAAGCCAATCCAAGATCGATTCAAACCCCGTACAAACTCTGCACAGTACTCTGTGTTCTTAGAAAAGCTGCAACACTTTCACGATCGGTGTGGTAGCGTTGATCACCAAAACTGAAAACAAAAAAGAGGTCGGCGCTACAGTGCACAAGAGCTGCCGTCCATTTGAGTTTCGCGAAGACACACACCTTTACCAAGTAAAATAGTCCTGAGAATCTTGCTGATCGGTGGGGTTTGAGTCGCTGAGTTTCCAAAGAAAAATTGGCGTTTTGGTTGTATCGTGTACTTTCTCATTTGGAGATCATGATCTTCAAGTAAACAAACAACATGTAATTTTCTCCCAATAATATATAGGTCTTGAATTATTCAGAAAATAAACCCGAGAATTATTGCCTTGAAGCAGCTTCATCATCAACGAATATAAAATTGAGCAAAGAGACGCAGGAGGTGGTGCTGTGCTGTACTGTGCAGAGGATTTCGTAAGTCAAAGTAAGTGCCACCGATCTGAAGCCGCTTGGTACCGATCGGGAGGGCGATCAGCTCTCTTTGTGGGGAATATAATTTTTTTTTCCCAATGTTCCACGACTCATTGCGCGAAACCTTACTTTCCTCCCACTCCGCTAGTATAAACCTTACCACCGGGATGGCGCCTCCCGGTGGAGAAAATAAGCTTAGGACGGAGACTGGTTCCAACTCCATGTCTAGGACTTGAGTTGCAGACAATATCACATCTTCAACTACTACAGCACAGCTTGCACCGAACTTTGTGCACAGTAAGTGGGAGGTTGGGCGTGGAGTGCTACGCGTCAACGAGACCGTTGACCACTGCAGGCTTGTAGAACGCCAAATGAACGTCCAAAGTGCTCAGTGCTTCTGGTTCATACCTGCTTACAGAGTAGAGGTGTGTTTTCTTTTCGATGGATCCTGTTTATGAGAGAGCCAGTGGAAAAGCCAACGAAGCTAGTAGGAAAAGAAAAGAAAACCCCTTCGAGACGTGCTACAGATGCTAGCGGCGAATACCCTCAGTAGAATTGGCGGACAATTGGGGTCCAATTAGAGGGGGGGGGGGAGTGGTAAAATTCTTCATCCTGCACAGCATGCACCGTATTTGACTTTGCACGTCTATGTGTACACACGGAGTCTGATTCAAACTGAACCCTGATTTGTGAGGGGGGGCAGACTCGCTCTGGATGGGTTATCAGAAACAAAAGAAGCAACAAAGAAACTGGATGGATAAAGAGATACCCATCAGCTCTTCCTCATCGGAGTTCCCAAGGGTACTACTGTACATACAATGATTTCTTTTCGACCTGTGCCAATATGATATCGAGGCGTAACAACCGATTGGCCTGCGTCTGCAGTGTGATAAATCTGCAAAGTCTGTAAGGAACTTTCTCTCTTCGCTCCCCACTGACCGACCCTCGCCCCCAAGCGAGAGAGGACTGGGACCAATCGGATTGTAGCTTTCCAAGGTAAATCTTCCTCTCGTGCCAGATGCCGAGTTCTTCACGCAACAACCCTAGCTTACCGGATTGCGCCCCGAGCCGCTGCCAGAAGTCAATGTCCTACACACTTTAATGGAGTCATCGATTCATTGCTCGGTGTGCCACAGATCAACAGGTCTTGGTGCCGTGATCTGGACTATTCCCGATCCCTCAACGGCTGAATCACATCTCGAGTATGATTTGTTGAGGCTGGAAGCTGAGTTTGGCCGACTGACATCCCGATGAGACAAGGCGAACAAGACATGGCCCGGGGCAATGAGAGGTGGAGAAGACCCGCCTGGCAGCAGCAGCAGCAGCAGCCAGGGTCTACTCTCCGGATAGACTTTGACTGATGAAAAGGTCTTGTGGATTTGCTTTTGAGCAGTAACGACTTCGTGAGCAGTCATATATGGTGGGAAGCCCGGCTGTCTCTTCCAGGCCGTTCTAATTCCATGCTGTTGGAGCAGTTGACTTGGCCTTGAAAGATTCTACAATGGCGGAAGTAAATCTCGAGGCCAGCCGCCAGGGCGAGTTGTCTGCCACAAACATTGCAGTTCTCATTCTCGGGATTTTCTTTGTCGGCCTCCGATTTGCCTCGCGACAAATGAAAGGGATTGGAATAGGCATGGATGACTACTTTACGCTCATCGCCTTGGTCAGTAGAAGATGTAGCGCGATTCAAGTAGCGGATGCTAACCGTTACAGTTTTTCTTCTTCGCGGTTTTTGCGTCCTGCATGATTGGCAAGTGTTCATCGACTTTGTACTGAGAGCATCTCTAACATCCTCATTAGGGATACATTACGGACTGGGAAAGCATGCGCAAGCCTTAACGACACCTCAGATAGTCTCGTACGCCAAAGTAAGCAAGTCATGTTCACGCGCACAATCACGGTCACTAACATGCAGAAGTCATTGATAGCATTCGAGTGTATATATGTCACCTGTGTCTGTTTCACAAAACTCGCAGTACTGCTTATGTAGTAAGTACCCTCTAAGCTTTTCATTCCAGTTCAGGCGATCTCAGAAATCCTGATCTTCTGTCATGCTCGCGGTTCTTGGAGCCTTGGGTTCCGGCTCGACAACATGATCTCCATCATTTTGAGTTAGAGTCGCAATGCTGACTCCCTGTTCTCTCTCAGCCGCCGAATCTTTCCGGTACGCAGCATTCGAATCGGTTCCATGATCCTGGGAGGTATATCCGTGGCTTGGTGCATTTCCATCATCATGGTATCAATCTTTCAGTGTGTGCCGCTCAAGAAGGTTTGGGATCCAAATGTTGAAGGTCGCTGCGTCAACCTCAAGAAATCATTTGTCGGCAACGCCATCCCCAACATCGCAACCGATGTTGCTATTCTGGCACTTCCCATGCGCGAGGTGTGGAGATTGCAGACGAGCACGGTGCAGAAGTGTCAAATCTCGTTCGTCTTCCTGCTTGGAAGTTTGTAAGTTTGGTCCGAGTCTTGCTTGGGGCTATGCTGATGCAATGGGTAGCGTTGTGTTCACAGCTATTTACCGCTTCACCACGCTTTTCCAGTTCGAACCATCAGACATAACCTGTACGTTGACTTTCACCAGAAATCAATCCTTCCCCATTCAGCTCAGCAGAGAACTAAATTTGTGTCATGCTGTAGGGACTTTAGCCACCGCTCAGATCTGGTGTGTCGTGGAATCAGCCGCGGGCATCATCTCCGCCTGTCTGCCGACACTCGGCCCTCTCGTCCAAATCGGCATCCGCAAGTTCGGAATAACAACCGGTCTTACCTGGGGCTCACAACAGAAAACCCCCGCATCTGGTGCATCGGATCTGCAAACCATTGGCGGTTCCGGGGCGCCTAAGAAGGTCGTCAAGGTTACCGATACTTTCGATGATACTCCGATGACCAAAAGCAAAGGCTCTAGGGCTTTCCAGAGACTGTCCGAATACTCTGGAAATTCAGACGAGCATGTGGGATGGGTAAATAAGAGCGAGCTGAAGAGTAGCGTCAGGGCACACGATGTGGAAAAAGATCGCGGGGAGAGTGATGAGATACCATTACACAATATCGTGATTAGAACGGATGTAGAGTGGCAAGAGTCTCAGTCCAGAAAGTAGGGGCTGCTGCAGTGCCGCAGTGGGCAGGACATGACCGTGACGTGGACCGTTACAACATGATGTAAATTAGTAGGATATTTGCATTTCGACGTAACGAATACTTGATCAACTGGTGGTTGCGGGAAAAGTGTTTGATTTGGAGTCATGGTGATAGGGATGAAGGTTTAGGTAGCTGGTTAGCTTTGAAGGTCTAATGAAGTAATGCTTCGAGTACCTGGGTCTGGTCATAAGCCGTTATAGCTTCGGGAGTTGTACTTATAACTTGTCAGACACCGGAGCTGCGTCAACGAAAATGGTTCTCTTCTAAAGCTACGTGATTGGCCAGAAACACGGATACGTAGGTAAGTAGATGGCATAATCCCCAGTAAGAATTCTAGACATTGGTATTCGCGCATTGCGTGAATTTTGATGTGTACAGCAAGGTGCAAAAAGTGTGTGCAATGCTTTCCTGGCTGCCTACGTGAGTCTACTAAATCGAAGCGTATTTGCTTTGCTCTTTTTGAACACGTTTATTGTACAAACAATACACTTTTAAGGTAATTCAAAATGCTGCCATCTCCCTCTTCTTCTCCACCTTCTCCACCTCCCCTCCCCGCCTTCCCTTTCACCCCTTTCATTCGATTTCTCCACCCGCCCCGCGCCCCCACCTCCGCCTCCGCCTCACCACCCATCCACCCCAGGGCAAAAAAAGACACGAGAAGGAAAAAAAAAAGGACAGAAGAGGAAAAAATAGAAAGGCAAAAGAAGAGCTGAAGATCCCAACGCTTTGCTTTACACATACGTACATACAAACAAACAAACAAACATAGGTACACACAAAGAGATCCACTAAACCCATTTAGCTTCTATAACCCATGACAAGGTACGCACTTCACACAGAAACGTAAGCCTCCTCCTTGGCCCCTTTCCTACTCGCCACACGGAAGAGACAGAAGAAGAAAAGTAAAAAAGAGAAGAAAAGCGAGGAAGGAGAGAGAGAAAAAGAGAAACAGAAAGAGAGAGACAGAAAGAGAAAAAAGATGCCCCGACGCCTTTGTTCACGTATACACATATACACACATACATACATACATGTCCATTCCTTCTTTCCTTCCTATCCCGTCCAGTCTGGTCCAGTCAGCCAGCCAGCCCCCATCCCCTCCCATCCTCTCCCATCCCCTCCCTTATCTACTCGATACACTCACAATCCGCATTAGTCCCGTCCAACCTCCAGCCAATCTCCAAACTGGGACACCCACGCAATCCTCGGCTCGCTGCATTGCAGCAGCACGGCCCAGAGCCGCTCAACCGTCAGACCAAGGTACGGCCTCTCGAGGCTGTCTTCCTGGCCGTACACCGCGCCCGGGGCGAAGCGACTCCGGCCCTCCTCCTCCCCGGGCCGCTTCAGCGGCATCTTCTCCTTCTTGTGCGCCCAGGCGTGGCCCCAGTCCTCGTTCACGAGCGCATCGTAGAGCACCTCCCAGACGTCGCGCTTGACGCCGCGGATGCGTGCCACCGACGCGGCGAAGCTGTTGCCGTACGTGAGCAGGGCCTCGCCGCAGGGGGCCGGCGCGCCCGGCCGCACCGCTGCCCACATCGACGGCACGAGGTGGAAGCTGTCCTCCCAGCCGAGGGAGTCGCGACAGTCGCCGCACGCGCACGTCTCCTGCTCGCCGAGGTTGAGGAAGGCCGTTTTGGGTACGGAATCCGGCAACGGGAAGCCCATCGCGAGAAAGTAGTCGCTGAAGCGCTGCGTGTGCAGCGGCAGCGTGTGCGCGTTCGTGCTGGCCGTCGAGAGGAAGAGAGTCTGCGCTGGCATCACGTCCCAGTTATGAAGGATGTGATGGAGGAAGCTAGCCGCGACGCCGCCGACGTTGCGCTCCGACTGCATGGAGAAGGTGCCGCCGAAGTCGCCCTTGATGCTGTTGGCGGCCTCTTCGGTCACGAGAAAGTTGGGATCCTTGCTGTAGACCAAGACGCGCGGGCTGAGCCAGGCGATCGACGGGTGGGCAGCGAAGGTGCTGATCAGCGCTGTGATGGTCTCGATGGGGTCGCCCTCGGAGTGGGCGATGACCACGTCGAAGGAGCGAAGTTGAGGGGGCCGGTATTGGCCGTCGACAAAGAGGTCGCTGGGGCCGACCCATCTCTTGAGATCGTGGTTGTAAGCAACGCTGTCGATCCAGAACTTGGTGTTGCTGCTGATAAGCACGGCAAAGATGGCGGCCGTCGTAAGCCGGAAGAAGGAGAACTGCCACGGTTTGGCCTGGACCGGGATCTGTCGCCGGCGGAGGATCCAAAAGATGAGGTTCAGGAGTCGAGGCGGGTAGTAGCCGATGTGTTTTGGTCCCACGCAAACAACGTAGACGAGCGTGGCCGGCATGACTTGGAACCAGTGAACGTAGTTCCTCTCCTGCCCCAACACCCCAAGCAGGACCGCGAAGAACCCGGCTTGGAGCGTGCTGGCCACGGCATCAGTCGCGCTCGCCGTGAGCTCTTCGAGCGCTCCCCCCACGTGAAAGCGAGGTGTGAAGGGATACGCGCTGTTCATCGAGCTTCGGAAGAAGATATGGAGCAGCACCCCCGGACCCAGGTAGCGTCGTAACGAGGCCCCAGTGCCACGCGAGATGCGAGGCCGTCTTCACATTCTCCAAGGAGAGCGTCGCCACGCCCGCGATGGCCAGAGGCGCGAAGCCAGCCCCCAAGTAGGAACGCAGGGGGCTTCCCACATGCGGATCATTCGCGACGCGCCCAGGTTCGATCCTCGGGCCGATACAAGCAACGACTCTCGAAAGACTGAAGAGGGTGAGTCCGAGGAGAGCCAGGAGCATTGCGCGTACGTTGAGTCGGTAATCGAAGACCACGGGCGGGCAAGCGCAGATCAGCACCAGGACGACCTTGTAAAATCTCCAGGCCGAGACGCTCTGATCCTGGGGTAGTATGCGAAACACGTAGGCCAGGCGGAAGAACAAGCTGTCGGCGACGTAGGTCACGATGGGGAGCATGACCAGGACGGGCAAGTTCGGACAATGCAGCAGGGCTTGGGCTCCGCAGAGCATGGCCAGCGAAGCAAGACACGAGGACGAGAAGGTCCGGAGTGCGAGGCGGAGGCTGAGGAGGAAGCCGGACGACGAATGTCGGTCTCGGTCTCGGTCTTGGTCGGTGGACTGGGGCGACTTGGGCCCGACGATTCTTCTGATCTGGCCGAGGAGGAGGATGGCGGCCACGAGGAGATAGGCAGCGAGCTGGATGAGGAACGTGAGATAGTATGCTAGGCGCCGTGTCAGAATTGCACCAGGACTTCTAGGTATGCTCGCCTCGTCGGTGCAGAGGAGCGAGCTCAGCATGGCCGCGTCTCAGCATCTCGACATCTCAGCATCTCAGCATCTCAGCAATACTCACGATAGGCTAGGAGGCCACAGTCAGCAGGTGGTGCATCTATCTCAAGTCCCCAGGATCACAAGCACCAGGAGAGCGCCAAACTCACGGAAACTGCCTCTCAAGATCCTCCTCCCATTGAGCGTACTCAGCACCATAAGCACCACCCACACCGAGCCCTTGACACTGCTCCTCCCGGCCCCATATCTCCCGGCCCCATATCTCCCGCGGCTCTCGCTCTCGCTCTCGCAGTCGCTGTCACTGTCATACTCGTACGCGCTGCTGTCCTCGAAGTCGTGCTCGTGCTCGTGCTTGTGCTCGTCCCGAAGCTGGCGCTGTGTCTGCAGCTTGACCTCCTGGTCCATCCCGGCCTCTTCCTCATCCCGCTCGCGACCTGGATGCTGCATCTTCGCGCTCTCTCCCTTCCTTCCTCCCCTCCCTCTCCTCCCACGAAGCCAAGAAGCAAAGTCCCCCCGAAAAGAAGAAGAGGAAGAAGGAGAGGAAGAAGAAGAAGAGGAGGAAGAAGAAGAAGGAGAAAGAGAAAGAGAAGAAGGAGAAGGAGAAGGAAGAGAAGAAGTCGCACGAAACGAGAAAAGAGAGAAGCAAAGATGCGACTCGTGTGATGATGTCCTCTTGTGTCCCTTGCTGAGGGAGGAGCTAACCTAGCCGCGTAAGCTCCATCCGCTTCCGCGCGCTTGTGGTGTCGGTCGCTCTCTCTCTCTCTCTCTCTCTCTCTCTCTCTTTTGCTCTTCCTCTCCTTTTCCTCTCCGTTTCCTCTCTCTTTTGCTCTCTTCGATGCAATCGATCAATAACCAATCAATCAATCAGCACAACACTGCGACAAGACCGTCGATTCGTCGATTCGTCGATTCTTCGATTCGTCGTCGTTGTCGTCGTCGTCGTCGTCGTCGTTGATGGAACAGTCGGATCCAAGTACGAGATAACCACCACCACCACCACCAAAAAAAGGTTAACACGCGACTCGACCACACCAGTTTCCGTGGCTGTACTGTACCGTAATGTGCCGTACTGTACTATTACTGTACATACTGTACATACTATACGAGCCCCCTTCCCCTGGTACCGGGGTAGGATTTGTGCCCCGCTGCCAGGAACCGAGAAGTATGTATGTATAATAGTGGGCTGCCTTCCCACATTTATCCTGCGGGCACTCCTATTATCCGAGTGCCCGCAGGATAAATGTGGGAAGGCAGCCCACTATTAGACACACGGTACATACAACACAGTACACACACAACACAACACAACACAGTACACACATACATACATACAACACAGCACAGTACTTAGAAAACAGAACTCACTTCGAAATCTCTGCGTACATAAATCCTTGTGTAACCAGAGCCCTAGCAATGCCGCGTTCTACTATTGGATGGATCATGCCCCTGTACTTCCATTCTACGGTACCGTATGTATAGTACAGTACAGTACAGTACATATACACAGTCTATCGGTTAAGTATTATTCCTGGTCAAACAGGGTTAATTTCACCTTATCCCAATCAAGTAATAACCCAACTTCCGGTAAGCTTCCACGATATACGACAAAATTACAAAATAAGAGATACGGGCGAACTTTGTATTATATTCCAAATTTTCACGCAATACAACGCATCGCAACGCAACGCAACGCAATAACTTCAGCTTCTACTTCAGCTTCTATTACAGCTTCTACTTCAGCTTCTAGACGTTTAAAGCTTCTGATTTAACTCGAGGTCAGCGACGTGATATTAGCTTGCTTTGTTCAATCGGTGTCAAGCTGTTATTGACGCCGAAGATAAGTGTACAAAATATTAAAAATTTTTACATTGTATTTCGAAAACAGTTCTTTAACTTCGTATTTTTCGTAATTTGAATACGTATACCTTGTAAAAGTTAACTTCCTCATTGCATGGAATGCTACTTAAATAGGTCAAGTTTTGTCTCCACACCCCCACTGTTTTTAACCAGGAATAATACTTAACCGATAGACTGTGTACACAGATAGTAAATACCCCTTGTGATAAAGTATCGCACGCATATGCGTAAATTTAACATGATTTCGCACAAGTACTGTAATGTAGTGTTATATACTGTGTACAGTACTGTACAGTACTGTAAAGTATGTCCCAAAGTGTAAGCCGGCTAAAGCCACACCGTTCGGGGCATTCACTCACAGACACAATATATACTGTACTGTACATACATTACAGTACCTATGTAGGTACATACAGTAGAGGGGGTGTGCGTGGTGGCATCACCCGGCTACAGCCACACAGCGCCTGCTGATTGGCCAATTGGCACCCGACGGGCACTAGGGAAACGGGTTCGAGAGTGCTGTGTAGCCAAAGGGAGCCTGAAATTTGAGGCGGGAAGCAAGTATCCAACCCAACACCGCTCTACACATACACAGACACATAATACACTGACACAGACACATGCACACATACAGTACTCCACGCCGCCATCTAACCAAACCAAACACCCTGACCGGTCCGACATACCCATCCATCGACCTCGACCGTCACCAACGCCCGTGAGCTTCCGCCGTCAACTCCGGCCTCCATCGCAAGGTCGGGACGATGCCCGACTCGAATCGTCACTCCCCATGGCCCAGCGGGCAGACCCCCAACCCAGCATCCTCAGCTTCATGATGACCGCCCAACAGCACATGTCACCCGAGCCCGCCGCATCACCGCCGTCAGACGCACGTCCACTCAGCAAAGACGCACCACCGCGCGCTCCGGTCCGCCAACACCAAGCCCCTCCACACGCCCCGCTCCCCAACCTTGATGATAGTCTCCCACGTGCCGCCGTCGCCCTTCTCCATCGCCATGCTCGGCGTGCCCGGCAGCACCCGCTCTCCTTCCGCATCAGCCGCAGCACCTTGCCGCCCGGCGCCTGGATCGCCAGCTTGGCCGGCTTCTTCGAGGCGTAGGCGCTGGTGCTCGGGTTCGAGGCCGAGCCCGAGGCCGAAGAGCTGTTCAGGGACATGGCCGAGCTCGGTCGGATGAACGGGAGCGGGGACGCGCCTCCCGGGCTCGGCGATGCGGCACCCAGCGACGACGGATGCTGGCGGATGGCGAAGACGAACGTGTTGTTGAGGGCGAGCCGCTGGCACTGCGGTTGCGCCACGTAGAGATCGTGACGCTGGGCGTGCGGCGTGGGGTGGCGCGTCACGAATTCGTACGGCGGGTTGTCGCCCGTGTGCATGATGGGCAGCGCGAACGCCATCGGGTGCGGAATGTCCTTGATGGAGTGCATCAGGCCGCGCGGGCCGGCGTAGACTTTCAGGATGCCGTGCCCTTCGTCCCCGGGGAGGAGGGCCTTGACGGTGTAGCGTTTCTGGCCGCCGACCCACTCGGCTTGAGCGAGCGCGCGCTTCTTGACCGTCTCGCCGCTCTCGAAGAAATCGCCGTCGGCATCGCGCTCGAATGCCCGAGCCTCGACCTCAGCAACACACTCGATGTCCGCGGGCACGACGAATCGGACGTGGACCTGCTCGAGGTCCTCGATGCGCACCAGACTCGTGTCGTAGTCTTGCATCTCCATCGCGTGCTGGAAATACGGCGGGCAAGCACACGGCAGGGCCAGGAGGATCTCATGCGCCATGGGCGGGCAGAGATGCTGCTGATGGTGCTGCTCGGGAATGTGAGTCCAGCACATCTCCGAGGGGCGTGCGAGAAACCACCAGCTTTCAGCGACTTGACTACTGGTGCTGGAGAACAGGGCCCGTCGAGGATGCGAAGGCGAGGCGAGTGAACAGTCCATCATTCTCCACGCCCCATCGACGACGACGGCGTTCCACCAGTGGTTGGACCGCGGCATGATGGTCAACTCGGGCACTTCGCCTGGCGTCTTCAGATAGCCCCGGACGACCTCGGCGTGAATGCCGACGGCCTGACACATCTCCATCACCAGATGAGCGACCTCTTCACCGCACCCTCGCTTCGTCTGGATCACTCGTCGGGAATCGGGCTCGCTCTCGAACTCCTCCTCCCACTTGATCTTCTCGCTAACCCAGGTGAAGATGGCCCGCAGCCGTTGGACGTCGCTCCGATACGGCCGGCAGACAAATCCGGTGGCCAAGCTGATGGAACTGGTCATGGGCGGGAGACTGTTGATAAATCTCGCATTCTTGTCGACCAGGGTGAGGTTCACGGCCTGGAAGTTCGTGGGCTCTGGCACGGGGTGGCCGTCGGCGCCCTCGTCTCCATCGCATTGTTCGTACAGTTCGTCGACCGGACTAATGGCAGGGTGATCCATCATCTGACAGCGCTCACTTCGTCCCACTCGCTCGATGTGACTCAGTGAATTTGATCGATTGACATCCCGGCGGACCTGAACCCAGTCGTTACCCGCATTCCCACCCAGACCCATGTCATTTGCACTGCTCCCGTAACCGCCTGCAATCGATGTGACGCCGCTGGCCATCTTGTTCGGTCCCGCAGGTCGAGGCGATTCCCCTACCGCAATGCTACTCCGAGCACTGGCGGCGCCTGTCTTGGCCGTCTCGATCATCTTCTTGAAAAAGCCACTCTTCTTGGGTTTGGGCGCGACCAGGCCTCCCAACATGCTGTCCGAACCCGCGTTCGAACTGTTCCACCCCGCTTGTGACCTCGGCCTGGGCGGGTGGGAAGCATGGCTACTGTGGTACGAGATACCGGTGACTGGGGTCTCGGGTCTATCGCCAAAGTCGACCTGGCTGCCGTTGATGCCGGCGAAGCGATCCTTGCGCGACCCGAAAGCACTATGTGCTCGCGCACGACCTGTCAGCGCGTCTCTCCTCCTCGCATAACTTCCGGCACTCGTCGAGGAGATACCGCTGGCCGATATTCCGCTCATCAAACTTCGATCCGTCGAGGAGGTGGTGTTACTGCCATTGGTCGTCGTGCTCCGGGTTCCGGACGAGGACGAGGTAGAGTTGGTCTTGGTGGTGAACGTGCGCTCCAGCATCGATCGGCCCACGTCATACGCCGACTTTCGATGTCGTAGTTTGGATGGTGGCTGACTCGACTGCACACTCCCGCCTATGGAAGATTTCGGCCGAGGGTACGAATTCGACTTCGGTGGGACGACAGGCCGCACTTCGTTCTGCTCCAGTGGCATCGGACTACTCGAGTGCATCTTGCTCAGACGACTCTCCATCCGCTGTACATAGTTGCTCAGTTGGGGCGGAGGCGGGTCGGCATGGGTCGATCCCATGAACAATTCATCGCCGTTGTCATACGGACTCGCCCCTCGCATACCCGTCGACGTGTTCGGTCGAGCCGTCGCGGCTCTCCTCGCCTTGACATACGTCTGGTCAAAGGCCTCCGGAGACCACGGGTCTAGTGGGGTCTCGGGCGGTGTGGGGTCGCTGCTCATGCCCATATCTGCCAACGACGACATGACATCGTCCATGGCGCTGCGAAGGGGCGAGGGCGTCATGCCCGTCTCTCGGGGCGAGGGCGGGCACGGCGACGCAGCACGCGGGGTATGGTATCCATCGGGTCGGTGGTCGAACGAGTTGCTGTCGGCGGCGTGTGGAGCATAGGTCGTCCGATGGGGTGGAGGCGGGGGAGGGGGGGACGAGCCCACCTCGAATTGCGGATTTGGAGACGCAGCACGGGAATGGGGACGGTATGGGAAGGATGGCGCCGGCGACGGTGCTCGAGACGCGTAGCCGTAGTTCACAGACGGGGCTGGCGAGGGGGCACGACTCCCCCCTCCATGCCCGTGGTGCACTGGGGGCGCCGGGGACGGTCCGCGTGCTCTGTAGCTATTGTGTATCGGTGGTGGTGCTGGGGAGGGTCCTCGCGCTCCGTAAGCCGCGTGCGACGGCGGTGCGGGCGACGGCGCTCGCGACGCGTAGCCATAGTCCATCGGCGGCGCTGGCGACGGCGCTCTGTACTCGTAGCCATTTCGAAGCGGCGACGGGGACGGCGCTCGGGATCCATAACTGTGCTGGGGAGCCGGGGATGGCCCTCTAGATCTTGCCTGCGCTTCCCTCTCTCGCTCCCGTTCCCTTTCCCTCTCTCTTTCTCTCTCTCTCTCTCTCTCCCTTTCTCTCTCCCTTTCCCTTTCCCTGTCCCTTTCCCTTTCCCTGTCCCTCTCTCTCTCCCTTTCTCTCTCCCTCTCCCTCTCCTTCTCGGCTTTCCGCTCGAGTTCTCTCTTTTGCGCCTCTGCTCTTTGCAAGGCGGCGGTATCTGGTTGGGCATAGGACTGGAAGGGTTTCCGTGCCGACTTGGGCTTGGGCTTCGCCGCGAGCGGGTTGTTGAAGGGACTGATGCTGGGCGATCGTTCGGGCGCCGGACTCGAGCTCTTCACCGTCGGCCGGAAGTTGTCGGGCAGCACGTCGACGAAGTTGGAGGGGAAATAGCCCAGCATCCGCTTGTCTCGGAACAGGCGGCCCATCCACCAGGACCCGTCGCCGGCGTTCAGACATTCGATCAGATCTCCTTCGATGAAGCCCAGGTCGCGTCGGGTCTGGCACACGGTCAGCACACATGAATGCGGTCCCCGGCCACACCGGCCTCCGCGACGGCTCTCACGCACCTCGGCAGTATAGGAAAAGACGGCCCGGCACCAGACGGGGAAGCGTGTGGGCAGCTGCTGCGGTTCGGTCATCTTGGACGGGCGCTCCACCGCGCGCTCTCACGGCCGGCCAGACAGCATGGACGGCGGCAGGGCGAGTCGTCCGGTCGGTGACGGCTGCTGGTACAGTAGGATTCGCGGCGTCGGTGTGGGTGTGAGTGTGGGTGGGCGTCAGAAGCGTAGAAGAGATGATGGGCGGGAGGAAGAGCAGTGAATGGTGGTGGTGGTGGAGATGTGGTCGTGGTGGTCACGCACGAGGATGGGCCAATGTCCGGTGTGTAATGAGTTGACGGCCAGACCAGCTGGTCAACACAAATGGCGGATGCTGGTCGCTGTAGCAACGGGGGGCAGCTCACGAGCCTCGCTTATGCGGTCCTGATGGCCGATGGCTGATGGCTGAAGGCGATGGCCGACGGCCGATGCGCGCCGCCCGCCGTGCACCTCTTGCCGCGCACCGGGGCGGTTCTGGGGCGTTGGTGAAGCCATTCGCACTTGAAGCCATTCGCACGTGAGGCCATTCGCACTTGGAGCAGCCCGCACGTGAAGCGATCCGCACGTGAGGCTCTTCGCATCGCATCGCATCACGTGCATCCGCACCCTCACCCTCATCCTCACCCTTCTTCGCATCCGCATCCGCCTTCGCCCTCTCCCCCGTCCCCCCTCCCCCTCCCCCTCCCCCTGGTCAAGCTTCCCTTTCCGCGCTTTGCGTGTTGCTTGTTTGCGTGGGACTCCGGCGTGGGACTCCCTCCCGCGGCACGGGCTGTCGCCGTTGCCGGGCCAAAAGCGAAGCGTCCCGTCCGGCCCCATATCAACACGGCCCGCCAGCCTTCATCTTCCTTCGCCAGCCTCGGCCTCATCAGCATCGTCAATCCCTCTTTGCTTACCTTTCCTTTCCTTTTCTTCCTCTCCTCTCCTCGCCTCTCCTTTCCTACCCTTCGCTTCCCTTCGCGCTCTCCACACTCTCTCGGGTCCCCGCTCCTTCTCGCCCGCATCCTCGCGACGATCCGCGCGACGGGCGTGTCCCCCCTCGACCTCGACCTCGACCTCGACCTCAACCCGCGACCCTCGATAAGCCACCGCCACGATGTCGGCGGAAGGCACCATGGCAAGCCAGTATGCCGTCCTCGAGGAGCTCGGCTCCGGCAGTTTTGGCACCGTCTACAAGGCCATCGACCGCGCGACGGGCGAGGTCGTGGCCATCAAGCATGTAGGTGCTCGTCTTGCGGCGCATCGCCCCTCCACGCTCCTCCACCACATCGCATCTCCCCACATCGCATCTCCCCCCATCGCATCTCCCCCCCTCATGGCGCCGCGCAATGCCATGCTGACCGTCGCCGCCCGCAGATCGACCTCGAGTCCAGCGAGGACGACATCCTCGAGATCCAGCAGGAGATCTCGGTCCTCAGCACCTGCGCCAGCCCCTTCGTCACGCAGTACAAGGCGAGCTTTCTCCGCGGCCACAAGCTGTGGATCGTCATGGAGTACCTGGGAGGCGGCTCGTGTCTGGATCTGGTATGCTGTGCGAGCTCCGCGTCCCCCGCCCCTCTGTTGACCCGGCCCTCTCTTCTAGCTGAAACCCGGCCCCTTCCACGAAGCGCACATCGCCATTGTGTGCCGCGAGCTGCTCCGCGGCCTGGAATACCTGCACCAGGAAGGCAAGATCCACCGCGACATCAAGGCGGCCAACGTGCTGCTGTCGACGAGCGGCACCGTCAAGCTGGCTGACTTCGGCGTCGCGGCCCAGCTCACCAACATCAAGTCGCAGCGCAACACCTTTGTCGGCACGCCCTTCTGGATGGCGCCCGAGGTCATCCAGCAGGCCGGCTACGACTTCAAGGCCGACATCTGGTCCTTGGGCATCACGGCCATGGAACTGGTCCACGGCGAGCCGCCCAACGCGTCCATCCACCCGATGAAGGTCCTCTTCCACATCCCCAAGGCCCCCGCGCCCCGGCTAGAGGGAGACCACTACAGCCGCGAGTTCAAGGACTTTGTGGCCCAGTGCTTGGTGAAGGATTGCGACCGGCGACCCTCGGCGAAGGAGCTGTTGCGCCACAAGTTTATCCGAGGCGCCGGCAAGGTGGAGGCGCTGCAGGAGCTGGTCGAGCGAAAACAGGAGTGGGATGGAGGGCGCACGAGGCCGTCCCACCCCCGATTCTATGAAGAGACTCTGTACGTGTCGTGACGCCCGGAATGCTCCATCTTATGTCTGCTAACAGGGCGTGCAGCAACACCATGACCCCCCGACACGAGCCGGACGAGTGGGTCTTTGACACGGTGAAAGCGGCTACGGTCGCCTCGCGCAAGAGCACCACGAAGCGACGGAAGCTGTCGGTCATCCATGCCAACGGCCAGGGGGTGCAGAACGGCGTCGAGGATGCCTTGAAGCGTCTCGATCTCACCGACTCACCCCTCGCATGCTCTTCCCCCCCTCCTCCGGTGTCGACGATCCGCCGAAGCACGGTCCGCCAGCCATCATCCACTACGCCCCTGATCTCCCCGACCAAGAACCGACAAGCGAGCATCCAGAAACGACCGCTGCAGCCGGACATGAACTTTGGCAACACGGGATCCACGGTACGCGTCTTCCGTCGCGTCTCGGACAATTCCACATGGGCACAGCTCCACTCGGACGAGGCGGCGGCCGCCGGCCCTCGCGACGAGAACCGACCCCCGATGACGGACACGGTGACGAAGGAAGCCCTCCTCGGCCGCCGCGTCTTCCACAAGATCGTTGACCCAGCTCTTCAGGAACTCCATGCTCAAACCGGTCACCCAGCTAAGCGGGACGCGCTGTCTCGGCTCGCCGATGCCTGGAGCGCGCTGGACGCCGTGGACCCCGAAGGCGAGTACCAACTGCTCAAAGCCATGATCGAGCGAGTGCAAGGCGACTCGAAGCTCTCGAGCCTGCTGTCCCCTACCAAGGGCTCCACCCGAGACGGGACGCCCCAAGGCACGCCGCAAAAGAGCCCGACGAAGCTGGTGCTGGCTCAGAACAACCCCCACCTGAAATCGCATCGCCGACGACAAACCAGCGTGGCGCCCGAGAGTGAGAAGCTCGCCCACCTGCCCGGTCAAGTGATCCCGGGCATGGAGCATACCAAGCAGCTCGCCGACGTCTTGTACGGCCGATGGACGGACGGCTTGCGAAACCGTTGGCCTGCGGTGTAAAACATGTCGCTTCGGCATCGGGCGGTGGGACGCGCATCGCGCGAGCCTCGGGCGGTGGCGGCGTCTTGCCAACCACACGCTTTTGCACCAACATGGCGCGACATCGACCATTCATTGATCGGAGGTTTGGAGAGGATTCGAGTCGGGTTGGCGGTGGGTGGCCCACCGGGAGTTAGGCGCTGCCGCCGGTGTTGTGCAGGACAGCAGACGTGGGCGTAACTGGACCTCTTCTAAGCGAGTGCCATTCGGGAGAGCGGGCGATGATTGATGATGAACGATACTTCTTTTCCTTTCTCTTCTTCCTGTTGTTAAACTTTGTTGTTCTTCTTGTCGATCTGTTTCTTGTTGTTACTTCTCCCCCACTCCCCCCTCTTGGGTTCTGGGGTCGGGCTCGGGCCCTTGTTTTTGGGAGTTTATTATGATGCGGAGGAAAGGGAATTGGGGGTGGATGGACTGGGTGTGGGATGGCCGGGACAGGATGGGAGAGAATTCGGGTAGGGTGGGGTAGGATTTGTAGAGGGCATTTTCTTGTGTACACCTTTTCTCTCTGCTTTCTTTGGCTTTTTGTGTGTAAAAGGGGTTTGAGCATGATTGTTTGAGTGTTTTTAGCGAATGATTGTTTTTGTGTACGATTGGGTGTCTGATTGTCTGATTGTTCATGAGAGAAGAGTGGAAGAGGTGCGTGCGTAGATAGATAAGTCCTGTCAGTAGGTAGATAGATAGGTACTGTACTATAAATAGGTGCTGTAGTGTAGGTAGGTAGTACAGTAATTCCGGAGGTCGATCCGGAGGTCGATACATTCATACATTCATACATTCATACATTCATACATTCATACATTCATACATTCATACATTCATACATTCATACATTCATACATTCATACATTCATACATTCATACATTCATACATTCATACATTCATACATTCATACATTCATACATTCATACATTCATACATTCATACATTCATACACAAACGGCCTTTTGGCTACCCAGGTGATGGATGCCTGGCAGGCAGTATTGGGACGTCTGCTTCTTTCTTTCTTTTTCTTTCTTTTCTTTTTCTTTCTTTCTTTAATTTTTCTTTTTTTTTTGTTGGTTTGCTTGTTTTTTTTTTTTTTTTGTTGCTTAAGGGTAGGTCGATGGACAGGTAGGAGGAGGGAGGAGGTTTGTATATATGTATACATATACAAGTACACACGTAAGTACCTACCTTCCTACCTAGGTACATATGTATGTATCTCGGGCACCTCGAGTCCCCCGTCACGAAGCCAGTCGTCCAAGTGGGCACTACTCTCTCCGCACGCCCCCGACGAACGAACCCGATCCGCCTCCCCAGCAGCTCCCGTCGATGGTGCACCCCGCACGTCAGCCGGCCTGCTTCCCATCCACGACGTCCTCGGTGCTGAGGTAGGCTTCGTGTGAACAAGAGAGGTCAGGACTGGGGCGGTGGTAACACACACACACACACGCAGAGAGACGAGTGTGCATGCAGGCGTCAGACTCGTAGGTAGTAGCCCGGCCGTGGAAAGCCAGGTGGGTGGGTACCTTAGGTAGGCAAGCAGCGGTAGCTACCTAGGTACGTAGTCTAGACGTGAGCGTGTGCGTGAGGAGGTAGAAAGGTGCCTATAGACAAGGCGGTACGTTCCGACGGAGCGGTTGGTGGGCACAGGATGTAAAGAAAGGGGGGCCAAAGCCCGTCAGTGTGGCTTTGGAAAAATTGACAGTCGGGACTGGATGAAGATACGAAAATGGATGGCATTCAATGTCCTAAGATCGAGAGAGAACACGAACCCTGAATCTGGTAGGTGTGCCCCTCAACTCTGTCGCTCGTTCGCCGCGTAGCCCATCCTGGAACATGCGCGCCATCCTAATCAGATGGAGGGCCTACAATGGCCGGAAAAACACCAACACTATTGTTATTCTCGCTTACCCCCTCACGACACCGTCTTCTTGTCCTCGCCCTTCTTCGCCTTCACGGCCGGGAAGTTGAACGCCTTGCTCACGCCTCCCGTGATCGTCTTCCACTTGTAGAACTCGAGCTGCGGCGTCCAGGTCAGCACGCCGACCCACGGCTGCACGTTGTAGTGCAGCTTCAGCGAAACGTGGTCCGTGTTGGCGAGCTTGCCCGTCGGGGACGTGATGGTGTACTTTCCCTTCTGATTCTTGAGATCGAGCTTGCCCCTGCAGCGCGTCAGTCCCAGATTCCCGCCGCGGTCGGTTCCATTCCATTCAATTCAATTCATCCAGAGCCCACGTCCCCGCCAGATCCTGTCTGCTGCCTCCAAGCAAGCGAAGGGTGAAGCAAGGCTGGGTATGTGGAACGTACCGACTCGGGTCAATCTTCTTGCCCTTCGCGCTCCGCACCAGCTTCTTCTTGGCCGCCGGCCCGAGGTTCACCAGGTGGTCCGCGGACGGGTTCGTGATGATGGCGTCCCAGATGACGGCCTCGTTCGTGGGCTCCTCGGCGGCGCCCGTCGCGTTCGGCCACGAGGCCGACACGTACACGAAGACCTGCTTGGTGTTCCAGTGGAAGAGGGACGAGAGGTCCGCGTTCAGGTCGAACCGAATCACGGCGTACTCTTCCTTCTTCGGGGAGTAGTAGTGCGGGCGGCCTTTGACTCTGTGGTTTGCGTTTTCTCGTCAGCTGGAGGTTGGAGGAGCAGGTGGGACGACGAAGAAGAAAACGGAGAGGGAGATGAAGGGGCACGAACACCTGCACATCCTTCACGGAGACCGAGGCGCTGGGCGTCCGGGGCGCGTTGATGTCGGAGAATGCGACCAAGGCTGCTACGGCGAACACCACGGAGGTGAAGTAGCCAAACACGTTCTGGGCGCGGACGACGGTGGAATGCATCTTGGTCTTTGGAGGGTCGCTTTTCCCCTCGAAGTGATGTTGGGGGGTTTCTAGATTGGGTGATGCTATTCCCAGAGCGTGGAGTTTAACACGTCTCGTCGAGCCACATTTAAGCCACACACAAAGCCCGCCACACACACACAGCCACTCAGCCTTGTGATCTGCGGGCGAACTAGCGAACTGTGGGGTAAAAAGGTAATTCTAGGTACTTAGTCTACTGTAAGTAGGTAGATTCTAAGCTGTTTCCAAGTGTGGCTGTTGTGTGGATATTTATGTGTACATGTATGTGTATGTTGATGTATACGTACATATATGTAGATACGGGTCGAGGGTGTTAGGGTCGTTCTGGATTACACAAGAGCTAAATCACTTAAATCACCCTACGTTTGCTTTTCCAACATGCATGACCGTGGTAAGCTGAGATTTGGGACTTCAAGGTAGTCGTATGTGATACGACATGATATGACGAACTTCATCACCAAGGGAAAGACAATCACATCGGACCCGCTTCAAAAGCCATCCTACTAGCAAAAGAGGGAACAAATCGAATGACGAAGCCATGCCTAACCAGCCCCTCTTCCGTTTTACCCTGTGTATCCCGAGCTCACTGCCTAACCATCACACAATGGCCCATGGCTTTGCAGCCCCCAGGCGCACAACGCCATTCGCCTTCTCCCCATACCCTCTTCTCCAGGCCTCGCAAACCAGTCACTGCGGTCCCGTCGGCTGCACAATCGTCCCATAGCCATGGCCACCGCTCTGCACCCGATCGCTGTAGACGCCCGGCGCGCGCGCAGCGACGAAGCGGCCCTCGCGCGCCTGCTCCTTGCGGTCGTAGTAGACGTACTCGAGGTAGAAAGCGTGGATGTGGCCGGGGATGTAGCTGTCGGGTGGATGTGTTAGCCAGCGTAAAGAGGAGTCTGGCGGGGGGAGGAAGACGAACCCGAGGAGCGTTAAGCAGATGTTAATAAGGAGGTCAGCGCCGCATCCTGCGACGAGGAAGACGCCTATGGGTGGGACTGTGCCATGTTAGTTTGCACGCTGGGAGGAAGAGGGTGAGGAAAGGGGAGGAAAATGTACGGATGATGGTGATCAAGATGACGAAGAGCGCTGAGATGGCGCCCATGTTGGCTGGTTTGCTGTTATGCTTGGGAGTCGGATGCTGGATTTTGTCTGTTCGAGATCTTGTTGCGGTCAAAGAATGTTGGAGTGCTGGAATGTCGAGATGAGTGGAGTGATATTTTGTTTGGGCTGGATTCTCGACATGCAGGTGGATGACGGATGACGGATGACGTCAACAAGCGGCGCAGGTACGGACTTGGCGAATGCTGGACTGCGAAGTTTCAATTGATTCACAGTCGAATCAGGATGCAGATTGATTCACAGTCAAATGATTATACAGCTCGATACGAACTTGGAATGACCGCCTTATCGCGCACCTTGTCTAGAGTAGCATTCCCATTCTCTTTCGGACCATCGGCCATCTATTCTTCGTTGACTGCTCTGAAGACGTCTCAAGTTCATCGTTGACTCGTTTGCCAACACTGGGCTTTAACTAGGCATTCGCTTATTCACATCTAAGCGAGATCTCGTTCTTCTGTCAACAGAAGCCAACACCCCATCCTGAAAATCCGCATCCTGAAAAGCCGTTTAAGCCTGATATCGCTGATAAGAATCACCAAGGTGCTGTTGAGCGCACACTGGACGATGGACCGGACCAGATTCGCCCGCATAAACCACAGAATTTCTCGAGAGATGGAGCCCACTCCGACACTTGACCAAGCTTCCCTGAGGTAGAAACACACAGCTGCTTGAGCGAGAATTGCAGAAATCTCGTCGATATCTCATTAATAAAACATAGGGCGTATCTTCCCATTCGCACGGTCCAGAAGCCTCGTCGGAAGAAGCTCCTCGTAGACATGCCTCAGCCACTCCGCAACAATCTGCCTCGTCGCCGCTGGGTCCACAATCTCCTCTACGCCAAACGCATTGGCCGTGCGGACTGGATTCATGAGACGGGTATATTCCTCCTCCAATTCCTTGTATCGTGCTTCGCGCTGCTCTGCATTCTTAATAGCTTTCAGCTCCGCAGCGTGGCCGACGTCGATCCCCCCGTCGAGAGGCAGGCTTCCCCATTCGCCGCTCGGCCACGCGACTCTAATGCGCGGATCCCGGCAGTCGAGCATGATTCCTCCGGCGACTCCATACACTCTTCTCGTCACCACGCTGAAGACCGGTGTCGTGGTCGAGAAGTAGGTTGTTGCCAGCCCGACGCCGTGTCTCATGGTAGCTGTTCTTTCTGCGTTCGTTCCAATAGCGTATCCAGGCACGTCGACGAATTGGAGGATCGGGATATTGAATATGTCGCAGAATTTCAGGTGTCGGGTGATCTTCTGGCTGCCGGCAGCGTCCAAGGCACCGGCATTGACTTCGCAATTGAGCGAGATGATACCGACCGGCCGTCCTGCTACACGCGCGAGTCCCACGATGGCGGTGGTTCCCCACAGAGCGCCAATCTCAAACCAGCTTCCCACATCTACAACTGTTGTAATGATCCTCCTGGAGTCATACATACGAGCCTTTCTTCTCGGTATGATCGTTCGAAGCTCTTCACAAGGTCGATCCACAGGATCCTCAGATGGTACTATAGGAGGAAGCGAACCTCCGGAGTTGGGCAGAAAGCTTAAGATGGTTCGAAGTTGCTCGAAACATTCCTGCTCGTTAGCAGCCAAGTTGTCGATTGTTCCATTGGTGCAGTGCATGGATGGACCTCCAAGATCTGCAAAGCTCAAGCCTTCTTCAAAAGTGGCGCCTGACCGGGTTAGCAACTTCGATGATAGCTTTCCTGTACATCACCAAACATACCAGCAACAACTTTTGGCCCGGCATTGAACAATGCTCCCACATCTGCAGCCATGACGGAAAAATGGCAAGCCACGACTCTAGCAGCGCCGAGTCCAATGGCTGGGCCTAACACAGCGCCCAGGTTCGGGATTCCCAAGTTTAGTTGCTCCACTACATGTTTGAACGACGGCATAGGAGGTATGTAGGAGTAACCCACAGCCTTGATCGTCGTGACTGAACCGCCTCCCGACGACCCATCAACCAGCTTGATCATAGGCAGTTTCAACGCAACAGCCAACTTCTCCATGTAAATCGTCTTCTCCATCAACGCTCCGTCCGCATGGCCAGCCCGTATGGAAAAGTCATCCGCCGTGAACACTATCCTCCTCCCCTTTAAGAGCCCAAAACCCTGCACATTGTTGCTCGGGACATATGACACCGGCACTTCCCTCGTATCATCCAGCTTCTTCCATTGCACAGTCCCTGATACGGAGCCCACCTCTCGAAAGCTTCCCTCGTCCAACAGCTCTAGCACCCGTTCTCGCACCCACAGCTTCCCCGCTTGCTTTTGACGCACGTAGCCTTTGTTCTTGGTGTCCGGTGTGCTCGCAATGGTCCTCAGGGATTCTATCTGTCCCAGAACGTCGCAATAATCGGCGGGGAGCGCGTTTTGGCTTTGGCTACACGACGCTTTCGCGGAGCGACATGGGCTGCGACTTGTGATATTCGCTCAGAGGGGCTGGATTTAGGGAGTTTCTGGTCGCTGTCGCTCGGCATTATGTCTATTTGGGAGGCCCGGTAACAGCTGGGAAAAGGACAGGTCGAGACGAGGCGCAAGCATTTTGACGGCTGTAGACAGACGATGGGAAAGTGTAGGTCGTTCGACCTCGGGATGGTTTCCCCGCAAACGTGGGGGAGGATCGCCTAAATGCCGAACTGAGTCCTGAACATCAACAACACCGTCTGAAGCGAAAAATCCGAAGAACTCTTTCGTGATTTTCTACTCATAGCCATACAACTAACCATGAGCGTTCTATAGTTGTTCTAGTACACACCGTGTCTTCTGAATTTGGATCACCATGCCCCCTCATCAAACTCGCCAGATCAAGCGACTCCTCGTTGCAAACAGGTGGGTGGGCCAGAGCCGTGTGTATATATTTTTGGTATGATTGACTGATCATCCACAGAGGAGAGATTGCAACTCGTATCTTATCAACAGCTAGAGAGTTGGATATAGAAACGTACTCAATCTACACGTCTAACGACACCTCCCACACAGTCGGCTCCTCACATGCAATTCAGCTCACCTCGCCAGCCTCCTATCTCGATATCTCAGAGCTGGTGGGTATAGCCAAGAAGCACAAAATAGACGCTATCCATCCCGGCTATGGCTTCCTCTCAGAATCACCCGAATTCGCACAGCGGATGCGTGACGAAGCTCAAGTGACGGTTATAGGTCCCGGGCCCGAAATCCTGTCTAGAACGGGCGACAAACTGCAAGCACGCCTACTGGCCGAAGAGTGTGACGTGCCCGTTCTCCCGGCTCTGAAGACTCCTACCGACGAGATTGACCAGCTCAGAAAGTTCGCCAATGAAACCGGGTTTCCCATCATCATCAAGGCTGTTGATGGTGGCGGCGGGAGAGGGATCCGAGTCGTGCGGAAAGACGAAGACCTGGCTTCTCTCGCGAATATAGCACTGAAGGAGAGCCCTAGCGGTAAAGCGTTCGCGGAGAAAGCCGCTCTTGACGGATATCGACACGTGGAAGTTCAGATCGTCGGTGATGGGAAGGGAAACGTGATGCATCTCTGGGAGCGAGATTGCAGCATCCAGAGGCGATTTCAGAAAGTCATCGAGTTTGCGCCAAGCTCAATCCCGGATCGAAGCTTGGTTGGGGAAGTGATCGAAGCTGCGATTCGGATGGCGAAAAGGGTCAACTACGCGTCTCTGGGGACGTTCGAATTCCTGGTTCGTCCGTCGCCGCCGGAGTTTTACTTTCTAGAAGTCAACCCCCGGCTACAAGTCGAGCATACTATTACTGAATCTATTGGAATGGGGATCGATCTCGTTAAGATGCAGCTTCTTCTAGCCCAAGGGCTTCCTCTCTCGTCACTCTCGATCTCGTATTTCTCCGAAGACCCAAAGACGCCCCCGCCGCTCCACTCGATCCAGCTCCGGGTCACGGCTGAAGACGTGTTTAACGACTGGTCTCTAAGCGTCGGTAAAATTGGTTCCTTTAGGTTCCCTTCGGGCAACGGAGTGAGAGTTGACAGTCACCTGCTCCCATCGCAGCCGACAGTCGTTGGCACAGACTTCGACAGTCTGATAGCCAAAATCATCATCACTGCGCCGAGCTGGGAAGATGTCGTCAGCAAAACAAAACGCGCTCTCTCCGATACGCAAATCGATGGCGTGAAGACGAATTTGGATGTGTTGCGGGGGATCGTAGCAAGCGAAGTCTTCGCAGCGCAAGCGTGCGACACGCAGTGGCTCGAGACCAACCTCCTCTCCACCCTCGAATCTGGAAGACAGATATCCGGGAAATCGAAGAACAGCTTCACACCAGCTGCTGCTGCAAGCACATCCAGCAACGCCGTCGCCGCAGCATCAAACGTGCTCTTCCGAAAGGGCGATGCCTGGTCAATAGCGCTTACACCCGAGACAAGCGAGAACGGGCAGAAGTCAACAACACCAGCACCATCACACCTGCAACTTACCCGCGTTCTGCGCAACGAGTTTCCCGCCTCTCTTACAGCTTCGATACTCTACACCACCCCCGCATCGCCAGATCCAACCCCCTTTACGCTTACACTGGCCTCGACAACGGCCTCGTTTGGTTCTCTCGCTAGCGCGTTCAATCACCGCCGCGGCGATCCAGGCAACTCGAATCACATCATCATTCCCTTCCCAGGCCAGTTGATGGAGCTCCTAGTCGATTCCGGAGACGAGATACAGAAAGACCAGACCGTTGCGGTCGTGCGACAGATGAAGATGGAGCTGGAGATCAGGGCCGCAAAGGGTGGCATCGTGGCATGGGTCTACGAAGGCGAGGAAGGGGACGAAGTCGGTGAGGGAGTGCTCGTTGCAGAGATTGAAGCCGGAGGAGCCAAGCTGTAACGCAACTTTTCATCGATGCCTTCCGCCGCCAGAGAAAAGTACACGAAGGTTCTAGTGTCCCAGCACGCTTGGGTCGCCGTCTCGCCATACAACCTTCATGGCCCACTTCTTGACCTTCCACAGCCCGTCTCCGTCAGCCTTCACCACATCTATCCACCTACAGGAACACACAGTCAGCAATGGACCGAGGCACATGGGGGAGCGGAGGGGAATACATGCATTCTCGAGCCACCCAGTAGCTTCGGCCCATTAGGCTCCATCCCTCTCCCCGGCGGACAGTGCTGTGCGACACAATTGGCTGTCAAGACTGCCGCGTCCGCGCCGTCCTTGACATCAATCCGCACATTGCTCAAGCAATGCTGCGTGTCGAGCGGTCCGATCCTCCCGAGCACGAACGAGCGGATGTCCGTGAGACCCTGCGTGACGGCGCCGTCGAAGTCGAAGGTAACGTCTTCGCCAGCCCAGCCGGACTCAAAGAGCGCGCTACTGTTTTCGTCCATGGCGATAAGGATTCTTTGGACGGCGTCGGTGATGGCTTCGCGGGGGCTGAGGGAGCCGAGCGCCGTGGGGTAGATGTAGGAAGACATCCTGATGGAAGTTTTGGGTTGTGTGAATGGGGAGTTGCGTTGGTAATTGGATGATTGATTTGATTGATCTGATGTCTGTCAACGAGGGCTTCGGGGATGTTTTAATATATATATGTACAACACACACACACACATATCATAAGGTAGTCTCTTTTGCAACATCAATATCTCGTGGCTTAAAGCCGCTAATACCTAGCCCCCGGCGTCGACAACCCCATTACCACGTTCCTACGTTGGCTCCTATGCTTTACGTCAAAAGCAAAACATCTACATCCTACTCCCAAAAGTGATATACCAGTCTAGCAAAAATCTCTACCAACCCGTCAGCCGAACCACATGCCCAGCCCTTGGGCGGATACGAGAGCATCCAGCCCGCTCTTCGATTTATCCAGAAGCCCATCTGTCGCTTCCCGGGCTTTTCCAATTGTCAAACCGGTGGAAGATAGATGGAGCAGATCTCGCAGTGTCCATGCATGTTCCGAATACCTCGTGGCCGTCGCGGTCTTTGTGTTGGCCCGCGAAGCCCGGCCAAAAGCCGCCGCCGGCCGGCTGGGTTGGAAAGCGGAAGCGATCCCTGATTGTCCGACATGTCCTGGCTTCTGACACGGGTTCTGCTATGCGCTCACAGTGTACTTGTACTCGATCAGCGCAGCGCGGAAGGCAATTCCCGCCTTCGGGCTCTGTCTGTGTCGATGTCTTGTGTCGATGAACAGACCGGTGTGGTGCAAAAGGACCACTGATAGCCTAGAGCCGATTTGAGGAAAGGAAGCAGGATTACGGTCGCAAAGTTAAGGTTCACTTAAAACGGCAAGGCTTAGAGGTAAGTATAGCCTACAGAGTTTATTTAAGCAAAGAGTTCAAGTGGATGTCACATACGACCATAGACTGAGGAGAATTGGGCATCCCGTCCGCTCTGCCATACACAAGCCTCAGATCGGCAGATTAGTAGTTGGGTGGGTGACCACCAGCGAATACCTGCTGTTGTATGTTTTTTGTCTTTCTTTTTGTTTTGTTTTTGTTTAACACCTCTTCGGCTTGACTCGTCGGTCTGTATGTACGACCCCAAGACACGCTCAGCTTCAACACCTTCGATATTCTGAATTTTCCGAAGGTGGCTGCTTCACAAACTCAATGGAAACCCATCCCGTCTGTAGGAGAAGGGCTTAAATAACGGACCATTTGTCACTTATTACTTTTATTTAACTGCTTTCTCGAGGGTCTCTTGTATGTAAAAATCCCCAGCTTAGCACGTTTCCAATGCCCTGCGGGAGGCTTGAGGTAGCGCAGTTTCACTGTCCTTTCCAGACGTTACATCATATCATTATCATCATCACCAGTGAATATCAATATCAGCCCAGAACCAAGTAACGTTCAATGGGTTTCTTCGCTTCGACCTAATCCATTTCCTCCCCCTTTTAATTTATTACACAATCATGCAGATACCGATGATACTTTTCAGGATCAGAATCTATCCTGCAAAATGAGACCGCAGATTATATGATTTATCCCGTATCAGATCTGCGAGTAAAAGCGATTGGGGATCATTTTAGGCGTATCTACGAACCAAGTATTAGCGTAATTATAACTTGCAATTTCTTGAATATCAAAGCAACGGAAATTCTACAAGCTTACGCATTGCATAATTGATGTGGTGTACAACTTTGATAGTTAGAGCAAAATGGTATGTAAGATGAATGAAAACAGTAGAGCGTTTTTTTTTTTTTCTTTCTTTTCGGTTCCTTTTTCCGGAGTTTTTTTTTTTCTTTCCCTCTTTTTTCCTTTCCATGCAAGCACAGCGCAAGTGGATATCAATCGACAGCGCAAAGTATACTGACAGCCATTACAACCAGGACACTAGGGGCTCGACTTATATATATACAATTCACCGATTAATGAAAAGAAAAAGAAAAAGAACAAAACCCGGACTTGGACCACAAGAAAGAAAGAAAGAAAGAAAGAAAGAAAGAAAGAAAGAACCACCTTTTTCTACTCATCACCCTCCCCCTTTCAGCCACTCTGTACCCCACAGAGATGGTGACTCGAAGCAGAGAAGATGCACGATCTGGAGAAGAAGAAAAACAGGAACCCCGAAACCGGTCTGCTCCTTTATAGAAAACCGCATTCCGAAACAGGAAGAAAAAATTCTCGCTTACACAGGAACCGGAATCAAAGACGCAGACAAGCTGATACAAATCCTAGATTCACCTTATCTAGACCCAGAAAAGCGGGTACGCCGATATTCGCGGTAATATATAAGATCTTAAGCGTTCTCGATTCCTGTCGCCGATATTGACGGAATGACATCTTCAAAGGTCTTCAATCAAGATGTTGGGGTGGCAGGGCTTAAAATGCTCTTTTTTCATCAAGCAGGTTGATCTTGCATAAAAGTCATTTTCAATATGGTCCCAGAATAATCTAAGAAGGGGAACATCTTGATCTCTGAATTTCGAAATTCTTTTGGTGCTTATGATACTTTTTCTTTTTCGACAACGGCTTAAGATTCGAGAACAAGCTTGTCGATAATAGTAAAAGTCAATTCGATTGTGTTCAAGGATCTTGACAGCAAGCCTGTTATTGATAGTAGTCAATCAGACGGTTTCCGGGCGTCTTTTTGATAACAGGTGAATGCGCTAGCTTCTTTGGTCGTCTGTGAAAGCATCTGTAAGTTCCCCCTTTCAATTCTACATGTGCTTATGTCCGTAAAGTTTATCCCCCCGATGTTCAGATACCAGCCAGTCCTAGAAACTGTCTGCCGGCTCCCGCTTCTCTTTCACCTCCTTGAACCAAGCCTCCTTCGGCCCGCCCTCCTCGTTCTCAACACCAAACCTAACACCAGCCGCCTCGCACTCCTTCCTCAGCTCCACCCACAACCAGTCCTCATCGGCCTCCTTCCCAACCCACGGCTTCTCCTTCTCCCAGCCGCACTTCTTCCGCGAGATCAAGATACGAAGCTCCCGCAGGCGTAAGTGCGCCCTTTCCCTCCGCCTCAGCAGATCAACCACCTGCTCCATCCACAGCACGTTCTCCAGCACCACGCGGCCCTTGACGCTCTCCAGTTTGACGCGGAGGTTCAGCACGAGCAACTGTGGCGGCAGGACATCCACCAGGGCCAGCGGAGACGGCGCCCACGACTGGTGGCCACAGAGCGCCGCGACGTCGATCGACAGCGTCTGCAGCACGGCGTAGTCCCGCAGCGAGCCGATCAGGACCGCGTCCTGCGGCGCGCGGATGTACTCGGCTATTATTTTGTCGCGGTAATCACCGCGTAGCTGCTCCGAGCTGGCGAAAGGGTTGCCGCGGTGGCCGAGCCTGTCGCACACGTCTCGTCTGATGTCGAGGTCGAGTTCCGTCAGCGTGCTCTTGTGCTTGGCGAGCGCGTGGCCTATCTCGTCGTAAAAGGGGCTCAGGCAGAAAAACAGGCCGTGGTCGCTGTCGTTGGCTTCTAAATCTTGGTCCCAGCGGAAGTGGGAGAGCGACCTTGGGACGTTGAGGAGAGTCAGGGTGTCGTGGACTTCCAAGTTACATTCGTCAAGCGTGAGAGAGGTGAGATTGGAAACGTCGAACTCAAATGAAGGTTCCGGGATGGCGAAATTGGCGTCGTAACAAGTAGTGAAAGGCGTGAGTGCTTTCAAGGTCCGGAGGGCCGGTAGTTGGAGGAAGGGGAGGATTTGATCGAGCGGGAGGTCGTATTCACAGTCGCCCTTGGCGCCGAGATCTGCCGTGTGTAAGTAGACTTCTTTGCCATAATCAACATTGGAAAGGAACTTACACAACGAACTCGCAATATAAAGCGTTTCCAGCTTCTGCAAAACCGGCTCAGCTCCCTCCTTCAAGCTCGCCGCAATCATCTCTATCAACGGATCGTCGCCTTGGACATGCTCCCATATATCCGAGATAGGCATCAAGAACATCGTCTTCACATTCACCAACCGTGGCACAAGCTTCGCAAGCAGGAACTCATCCGCAGGCTGCTTCTCCAGATCCCACGCCAGGTCCCAGAAGTCGCCCAGGACACCCTCGTGCGCGAACCCCATCGACTTCGCCTCACGCCGCAGCGTATCGTGAACATCTTCCCCCGGATCTTCTCTCCACTCGGGACAGCCCAGGTAGCCCTCCTTCGCCGTCTCAATGCCCGATTCAGCGTCCGCATCGTACTCAGAGTCCTCGGATTCCTCCGAGTGGGATTCCGAGGGCTCATAGTCCGAGTACTCGTCATCGGACATGCTCACCTTGAAATATGTCGGGTGGGGAACCTTCCACTTCTGTCTATCCTGCTTCTTTGCCATCTTCACCTGGTACCGCCGGTACTCTTCGTCTCGCAGCTGTCGCGCTTTGTCGAGACTGTAACCCACGTCCTCTAACGGATCTGGATCCTTCCGAGCTGCTGAGCTAGATAATTCCTCCTCATTCTCAGACCAAGGATCGCCGACGCCATCACTATCGTCTCCCCAGCCCTCGGACGAACCCCCCCGGTATTGCTCAAGCACTGCAGAAGTCAGATTAGCCTCGCCCGCTGCAACTTCGTTCTTGCCGCTTTCAAATCTACCTCCTCTTACTGCGCCCCTACTACACCATGATTCAAAGCTCCTCAAACCACCATATCAAAATCTTACTCACGTGGACAATCCCCCCATTCCCCCAAATCCAGCACCTTGACATAAGCCGCCAGATCCATCCTCCACGCGACCGTCTCGTAGAAGGTTCTCAGGCTCTTGGAGCTGTGCCCACCCTTCTTGCCGTGGTAGCTGAACCGGTAATAGAGCCTCGGCACGACGCGGTTGTAAAGGTTGGTGGAGACGCGGCAGAGGATGGCGAGGTCGGGCGGGGCGGAGATATTCTGCAGGATCATGTCGAAGATCTCGTTGCTGAGAGACTCGAGGGTGCTATTGCCTGGTCTAGCAGTGTCGGTATTGGTTTTCTTGACGACATCCATCTTTGTGGATGATTTGATCCGAAGGTTCCTGACGGGTGTAGTAAGAAGACAAGGAACGAAAGGACTTCCGAGTAAGCACTTCGGTAAAACAACTAAGAAGCTCTTAACTCAGATGGCCTATCGTCTGTAGGCTCAATAACCCAATATCAAGAAGTCGTCGGATGAGATGAGATGAGGAGGGGGGTTTCGATCTCGGTCTCGGTTTTTGTACCTCCTCGATAGCCGTTGTACGCGAGCTAAACAAAACGCGACGGCGCCGCATCACGTGCCAGACTACGTCTTCACGGAGAAAAGTTAGACCCAGACCGTGGTTTTCGGAAGCAACGGCCTTTTTTACATTAACACAGGAACGATAGGAACGCGTTTGCTTGATTATAAATAGGTGGGCTACATTTAGCCAGGCCTCTGCAATGGCTTTTCCATGTCAATGAATCGATCGAGGATGAGAGCAAAATCGTGTATGCGCCAATGATCTCCCCCTTTTTCCCTTCACAGTACTGTACCAGTGAGCAAGCAGCATTGTTCCCATCACCAGTACTATTCACGTTCGAGAAATCCCAATACCCCCCTCTCTTTAACAATCATTTCCCTCGTGTTCAAATCACTACTTATACGCAATACATACTACATAAACATTACGCATTTCATAGCTATACGCAAACCTTCCACAATGAAACATAAATACATGTAGCAGAAGCATATTGCAAGCTACATACCTACACACATACCTTATCCACCCAATCCAACAATCAATGATCAATCTAGCTACCTACCTATGTAAGCACGTCACATATTCACTTTTTACTTACACGTTGATCATACATACCTCCACCTCCTCCTCCTGCTCGCTCGCTCTTCCCTCCTCCCTCTCAGCGACAAAAAGCACGACGACAAGAGCAAGACTTGAAAGAAAGAAAAAGAAGGGAAGAAGAAACGCCTTCCACGTTATAGACGAACCCCATTTCCCGCCTTTCCACCCGCCATCCATCCAGACTTTTCCTGTTCACGGTGAAAACAAGAACAACCAATCCACTTCTTTGTTCCTGGAAACCTCCACGGGAAAACCCCAAACGCATTTTGAACGAACCACCATTATTCACCACTCACAAGCTGCAATAGCAACAGCAAAACCAGAGGGTAAGCCCCCCTCTTTTCTTTCGCATAGCAAAACCAAAAGTGCAATTTCTCCCATCCATCCATCCATCGATTCATACATCCATCGACGACTGACTGACTGACTGACTGAACACGAGGAAAAAAACCCTCAATCCAAAAAACCAACCACAAACCACAACCAACCAACAACCTATAACCCACAGTCCGCACGCAAACCAAAGAATCAAGAGCCAAGATAAAAAGCATAATAAAGTAAGGTAAATAAAACTAGTAAGACCCCCAAGGCCGAAGATCAAGATCCTAATCAATCAATCAACCAACCAACCAACCCATCAAACACACTCTCTCCCCCGACCGAAGCACACAAACACACAGCCCGCCATATACCAGGGCCCCCCGATTCCCCCCTCCCCTCCCCTCCCCTCTCCATCCCATCCCAGCCTCCGTTTGTTTCCCAGTCATCCTCCATCTTGCCCATCCCATCCCATCCCATCCCATCCCATCCCGTGTTGTTCCACCCTACTCGACTCCATCACATCCCACTCCATGCTCGCTCGCTGCCTGCTTTTGCTTTCTTTTTGGAGATTCAGAAAAGAAAAAAGGAAAGGAAAAAAACGAACACCCCCCTTCCCCTCCCCCCCGCCCCCACCAGACTACCATACATACATGCCCCCCCACCGTCCTCCTTTTATATTCGCTATGCACCAGCAGCACCAGCACCAGCACCCCAGGCCCAAGAGCCAGACAGTAACACAACACAGCAGAATTTTGGCTTCATCGCGTTTCTTGCTCTCGAAGGGTGGTGTTTTGATCCTCTGTTTTCCATTTTCGTTTGCGTTCGGTGATGCTTCTCAACGCGAAAGTAATGAGAGCATGGAAAGCAGAATTCGCAGAAGAAAACGCAACGCAAATCGCAGAAGAAACAACCATCGCTCGAGTATGTTCAGAATCCCCCCCACCCCCCTCCCCCCATTGCCGCCTCCCCAACGCAAATGTCAGCCCCATCGCCTTCGCCATCGCCACGCCACCACCAGCCTGCGCATCCAGCAGCCCCAGGGTATAGTAAGTAGTAGCCAAACCCAGCCCGTGCATCAAGTCCCAGCCCGCATTAAAGAACTCCGCCCTCCATACCATCGAAGATGCTGTTGTGTGTCGAGACGCAAGAGATTTTGGACGTACTCGGTCGTCTGTTTCCGTTTACCCGATGTGTAGATGTCGAAAAAGCTGCCCGCCGCGAGATAAAAACAACTGTGCCGATTGTGCTGTGTACGAACGCGCGCGAAAACCGAAGATTCTTTTGCCGTATGCCCTGCCCGCCCTTTTCTTTATACCTGCCGCCCCCTGATCCACGCCTTGCCAACCAGCCTATCACTTTTGCAAATATGCCCTCAAATAAACAGCCCCTCGCCGCGGGATAGTCCAGGAACCTCCGAATAACAACACGTGGTATGATCCATGTCATTTCATTTCGACCCCGAAAGCCGTGGCCGTCTTGAAACAAGCATTCCTCACAGGTGAGAAAAGAGAGAGAAAGAAAGAGAGAAGGAGAGAGAGAGAAGAGAGATTGTAGGATCTTATGTATAGAACGAAAGAAATCGATGGCGAAAGAACATGTCGGGGGGCGATCCTTTACTGGGCCCCAGGAGACTTGCTTGGAGGAAGGTTGGCAGAGCTTCCGTTCTGGCGAGCATCGCCGCTTCCCATTGACATGCTGCTCATGCCAGATGAGAGGAATGCGAATGGATCGCTCTCACTCTGACTGGAGTAGAAGTTATTGCCTGGCCCGGCGGAAGCTGGCCCATTGCTGGCGGATTGGAAAGCGGCTTCGGCAGCACGACTGTCGAAAGGACCAGCTGAATGAGCACCCCCAGCAGCGGAGCTAAAGTGGGTATTGAGAGATCCAGGGTAGGGCCCCGTTGATGCACCAAGTCCGGAGGGAAGGGCGTAGGTGCTTTGGGGACCGCCAAAGTGCTGATTCCCATAGCCACCACCGCCAGAACCGAAGCCGCCACCAGATGCCGAGGCGAAAGGACCTGGGCCAGGGGTTCCAGCCATCGAGCCCGGGCCCATTCCACCATAGGACGAAGGAGGGTCCATTGGAGAAGGATATCCCGAATCGGCCACGACAGCTGCGCCTGCGCGAGAAGCGCCACATCGAAGGCAACTGACGTTCTTTGCAAAGTTGTGGTAACCGCAGCCCTCTGAGCCGCACTTCCAGTCACCAGCCCGAAAAGGCACCACACCACCACTTCCACCCATTCTCCCCCCCCCGTGACCACCCATGCCACCATGGTGACCCATGTGCTGGGGAGGGGGCATCAACGCGGGTGGACCATAGCCGTAGCCTCCACCGTAGCCTCCCATCGAATCTCCACTGGGGCCGGCACTCATAGCAGGGAAGGAGCATCGGAAGCAAGCGGTACGGCGCTGGAAGTTGGAGAAGCCACACGACGGGCAGGTCCAGTCTCCTGGGCGAGGACGGTTTTTGCTGGGAGGGAAAGGGGTGAGGATTTCTGCAGCTCGGTCCAGAACGCGGCTAGAAGACGGGGACACCTCGATTGCCTTCTCGTTCAAGGCTCGTCCATTCATGCATAAACTTTCTGCGGCCTGGTAGGGTGTTAGACAATGACCGCGCACGTTAAAGAATTTGAGAAGAGCAGAGTGAGAAAGCGTGAGCAAATTGTCATAGAGAAGCAGAATGAACTCGTGGGGCGCCGTGACTACGAGCTGATCCGAATTGCACGCTTGACAATGCAAATACACATGACTAGGGGATTCTGAGCTAACCTCTTCGTGCGATGAAAAGACGGCAAAGCCGGAGCCGGTGGGCTTGTGCTGGTCGGGGGTCCGCAGGGTCCAGAAGGCAATGGGACGGCCTCCGAACTGGGTGAACCAGCTCTCCAGCTCGGATTGAGTGGTGTCGTGGGGCAGACCAGCCATGTGGAGGACCTTGCTACGTTCGGACAAGAAGGCTCGCACGTCGGCACGGGCATCCATCGGCCTCGTAAGCACATCGGGATGCTCATGGGCAGGTTGGGACTTTCTGATCAAGCCGCGGAGCACTCGCGTCAGCGTAATGGCCTCCTCCATAGCTCTGCGGGGAGAAGCCGGAGCCAGCGCCTGTAGATGGAATGGCAAGTTGTGCTTGATGGGCGCGCTGGCCTGCACTGGTTCGACCTCGAGCGCAGCACAGATGTTGGACAGCATCGAGGGCCCGAATGGCAGAGATTCGGGGTGGTGCTGCTGCCATCGCTGATATTCGGTCCGCAGGTCGAAGGTGCGGGAGTGCTGCAGGTAGGGTGGCAAGACAACGGACTTGTCGCGGGCTTCACGGGGGAGCTGGACTCGGAGATCCCACGAGTCGAGGGTCACGAAAGAAAAGTCGAGGCTCTGGGAGGTGAGGTGCTCGCTGGCAAAGGCGTCGAAGCGGTTGATGGCATCGCGGAAAGTTCCTGCGTTGCGGACATGCTCCCAGGTCAATGTTGTCAAGCTTGCTGCATGTCAAACGTCAGCCTTCACCCCGTTCCTCTGCGGCCGTCGACGCTCCGGCTCCGATCGAGACGCGTGCATGATATGTAGATCGACTCGCATGCCACTTACTGCACAGCGGTGTGATAGGGGTGTTGATGGGCTTGACCAAGACGCTCTCGCGGTGCAGCTGAAGCAGTGAGTGTCAGCAGATGGTCCAGGGGAGAGACACGCCGCCTGCCAGCATTCCGAACGTACCTCCTCGCAGGATTTGGCATCCAGCAGTATCCAGCCCAGCTCGATCACCTCTGCCGAGTCCTTGGTGACATAGACTCCATGCTCGTCGCAGGTGGTGGCCACATGGATCACCACGTATCGATCGAGGTTTCCTTGCTGGCTCTGCACGGCCGAAGACATCTTGGTGTCGGCGTTCGAGTTCGCACGAGATCGAAGAGCGGCGAGGATTGGTAGGAGAGGGGCACGAGGCGAGTGAAGGTGAGGTCGCCCACTGAGAAGAGAGAGGAGGAGGAGGAGGAGGAAGAGAAGAAGAAGAAGAGGAAGAAGAGGAAGAGGAAAAGGTAGGTGAAAATCGATTGAGATGGCAACAGCAGATACAGACAAGGACGGCTCGTCGTAGATCGAACTCCTAGATAGATAGAATGGGGAAACCTGACCGCCGTGCTGGAGCTGTGGTGGTGAGCAGGAAAAGGAGTTCTTGATGGGGAGCTGAGGTGCAGGTGCAGGTGCAGTTGCAGGTTCGGTGGAGAACGGTCGACGGAAGCAGAACTCGCAAATTAAAAAGTCGGCTAAGCGACGGAACCTGGACAGCCGTCGTGCTGGGTGCTCGGACAGGAAACGAACTCAGGGACAAGCGAGGCTGTACTGTACATCGTATGTACATAGTATGTACATATAGTATGTCCATATAGTATGTCCAGTACGCGACAGTCAGTAAGTATCTGCGACGTGACGATGGATAGACAGCCTGGACGGACAGACCGGACTTCCGAATTCGGTCCAGGACGATCGGTCTGGCTTTGTTGACTTGGAAGCCGAGTTGGGGTGCGCTCTGCGTTACAGTACAGGATGTTCGTCACTTCGTAGGCACGGGAGTATTACTGCATGTACAGTACATACATAGTACATGTACATACATATAGTACATACAACATGTCCTCCGTCAGTAATGTGCTGTACTGTACATCTGTGTACAAACAGACGCAGCTTCGCTTCGACAGTACTTCATGCCCTCATGGGCCATGCTCGCTCTGGAGCTCGCGGAAACGTGCAAACGGTTCCGTTTCCAGCAGTCCAGGTGTGAAACCCACCCGGCCAGGATGATTGATGCCGACCAGTCAGCCTGTGTCTTCTCAACCCCGATGTGCTCGGAGATTTGACGGGAAACGTTACAGGAAACTGTTCCAGCGGGCAGGGTCAGGGTCAGGGTGCGGTGGGTCGAACATGGACCGCGGTAGCCGTGAGCCGTCGTCGGCCTTTGCGTGAAATACAAATACGGTCTGTCAACGCTTTCCATTCAGTCGTGGTACTCATGTGCCCCAGTCGTCAATCATCGTGGCTTCTCGTGACGGTGTTGTTGACTCTTCCAGTTAAGCGGCTCTTTTCCCAGTGGTTCATCCCCCGACCGACCGAAGGCAACAACAAGTGCCAACCAAGAAGAAGCAGACCCAAGCAAGCAAGCAACAAGCAAGCGACAAGCAGGATGGATAGATAGAGCCAGAAATCGAAATGGTTTTTCCAACCCCGACCCCCCAAATCCATTAGTCAAAGACTCTCTCCTTCTTTCTACACCACGGTTGTCTATTGAACCCATCATGCACCACGCACCGCACCACACCGCACCAGACCACACTTGCAACCAAGCCCAACCCGGCCCACCTCTTTTTGTGACGGCCGACATCTTAACCAACGAACATCGTACAGCTATCTACCTGTCTATCAAGCCCTTCAAGCATCCGGCCCTGCACCCGTCTTCTCCTCCTCCACTTCCAACCGCTTCCCCCCTGCCCCCCCTTCAGCCTCCTCCGTCTCTACTCCACCATTCTCCCCATTCTCCCCATTCGGCGTCGCTGCCGTCGCCGTCGTTTCCGCCGCGTTCTCTTCTTCAGCCACAGGCGGCGGCGGCGGCGTTTCAGCCTTCGGCACGTTCTTGCTCTTGACGAGATTCACAAGAAACTCGCCGGCATCGCCCGCGCCATCCAGGCCTCCGATTTTAGACTTGAAGGAGTCCACGTCACGGAGCATTCTGTAGACGTGATTAGCAACCCGACTACGCATGCCAGGATTCTCGTCCAGAGAAAGACCAAAAAGAAAAAAAAAGGTAGAGAGGAAAGTAGACGGAACATACCTAGTCAAAGCCCCCTCGCTCCCCAACACCACGTTCCCGAACTCCTTGCCCCATTGCTCCTTGTAGCTGCGAAACACGGGCTCCATGATCGTCTTGACCGTCAGATCAGGCAGGTGCTTGCTCAGCACGCGGTGCAACGTGCTGGTCTCCTTCGTCAGCGTCTCCATGTACTTGTTCACGGCCCCGTCGTCAACCGCGTCCCAGTCGATGAGCTTCATGGCCTTGGCGTGGGCCGAGGCGCGACCGGCCATGATGTCGACGAGCTTGTCGTAGATGGACTGCTGATGCTCGAGGTAGGCGCGCCGAATCTTGTCGAACTCGCCCATGAGCGCCGAGACGGCCGAGCCGGAGCCGGCGTGGCGCCGCACGAACTCGCGGATGTGCGGGATGAGGCTGCTGATGAAGGAGAGGGCTTGCGCGGCGAGAGCGAGGTGTTTGGTCGTGATGTTTTTGAGACCGGCGGAGCGTGTTGCGCCTGCGCCGAGGATGAGCTGGGTGCAACGGGAGTTGAACAGCGTGAGGTAGGACAGCATGGAGGTTGCGATCTCGGACGTGATGGACGGGATGCCGGTGTTGAGGTGGAGGAATGATGAGAGCCCGTGAAGACAGAGGATGGCCGAGGCGGGGAGAATGAAAGATTCGCTTTCGATGATAGCGGATCGGGTAGCGGCTTTCGAGGGGGTTGAGGATCCAGAGTTACCATTGACCTCGGCGGCAAGCGAGGTCGCAAGAGTGTCTGGCGGCGGTTGATTCGTGGAACTAAGCCATATCTTGCTCCCTAGACTCCAAGCTCCGGCATCTTCAGTGCTGGCAGACAGAATGCGAGTCAACGCCTCTCTGTCGGCATCGGTGAAGTCCTTTGCATTCCAAGGATCTGCTTCCATTCCTGTAGCCAAAGCTTGACGCTCAGATTCGCTCATGCGCTGGACAAATTCTTTGATATGCCCGTTAACGACATTTTTCAGGGTCGTTCCACTGCGCCCAGATACTGCCTCACACTCGTTCGCGAACAGCAGGTTCAAATTGAAGTAACGGAGGAAGTGTTCCACGGACAAGTGCGTGCTTGGCTCGGATCTGACTTTCAGAACCCGTACAATCTTATCCTGAGCAATGTCAACAGCCTGGCTTAGGAGGTTAGACATGTCGAGTGCCAGGTGAATCTCTTCCTGCATGTCTACGCTGGAACTCGCTCTAGGACGTCCTGAGCTCAGGCGGCCGTCTATCGCAGCTATGTTCGGACTTCGTGGGGGGGATCTGGGGGATGCCACGCCCGAGGAAAGAGTGCTGGTCACATCCAGCAAAACTTTGACTTGCGTTCCCAACCTCCTCAAAGTCTCCCCGATGCCTATGTAGATCTTCTTCAGAAGCTCTTCAGCGTCCTCTGGGTCCAGCGCACGAAGATTCCTCGCCAGAATAGACGACTTTTCTTGCGTTGTTCTTTGTCTCCCTCCTCCAACGGTGGATGCAGACATCATCGAATCGGCATCATCATCATTGGACGCGGGCATCGGCCGTCTTATAATGTTTCTAACCTCTCGCAACACCGATTCCCGATAAGCAATGGTGGCGGGAGTGGTATGGCGAGCACGATACAAGCCACTCAGATTTGACGACAGCTCGGTTCGGAATTGATCACCCATCGCCAAGTAGGCTGGATGCGCCGATAGCTCACGGCTATGGGTGCCTCTGGTACGCTGAGAAGCGGTGCTCCAGCGCTGCAAAGTGTCAGACATCGAGACAGACTCAACATGATGTCGGAGGTCGCCCATTAAAGCGTTTATAAATCTGGTCTCGTAGACCTTCCCGATTCGGACCCGTAACACATCTAGGTCGGTGTTGACACCTTTCAAAGCTGTCGCCCCTCTCAAATCCCGAAGCTGGATGTTGTTTTGTTGGTCCTCGCCTGCAATCAGCTTTTCTAAGCCATCTATTTCGTCTAGCGCCTTTTCCACTTCACCCTGGTCCACTAAGGATTCACAACTCGCAACGGCCTCCACAATTCGCTTGAGCTGTTGAATCGTGTCACTCAGCTTTTTCAGATTTTCCCTCCTCCGCCTCTTGTTCACGATATTCAGTCCTCCGATAGCTATCTCCTGATCCAAGTTCGCAAGCTCTGTTCGTAGTGTTTTGATCCGTTCTACAGATTCGGCGGCTTCAAAATGTAATTCTCGCAACGATCCAAGAGCCGCGAAAAAGGACGTCGACGCAGTCGATATTGACGAGATGAGATGAACCTCGATGGTGTCCATATACCACGATAACTTCTCCTGCAGGATTGCATTGGTCGCCAGCGCCTTTCGTGGGTTCAGGGCGCTCCCATTCGCATTCGGGCCCCTCCGCAGATCTGGTGAACCTGGGGCGGGTTTCACGACTTCCGACCTTTCACTCACCACATCGAATGTCCTCGGGTTCTCTAGACGAAAGTCGTCGTCAAAGTAGACGTTGGGTATTGTCGACAGTGGCGTTACTGCGTGTGCTCTCCTGATCTGGCCTCCAATCGACCTTCTGCGCACCGACGGCGGTTCGATGGAAGATGCTAAGGAGACTAGCGAGGCTTTGCGTGAAAGATTCGGTCGGCTTGTTGCCTTTCGGCTCTGATCCAAGAGGTCTGCAAAGTCGTCGCCCTTTTTACCTCTCCGTAGGATCTGTGTCGCGTCTTCGTCCCCGTTTCCTTTGGCGTGTTGCAATGCTTCGTATAACCCTCCCACCTGCGTCAAGTATGGTTTGAACCTGGACGGATCCACGCGGGGAATGTTGGTCAGCGTGACTGGAGGGATATCTCGCGCCGTCGGCGGTTTATGGGCGCTCGAAGGCGGCACCGAGGTATGGGGGACCAGGCCTGTCCGTACGATGGGTGGCTGTAGGAGGGTAGATATGGCTATGCATGTTAGTGACTATCCCCGCTCAGATGCGCTCAATGTACCATTTCGATTGGTCTCATGCACGCCATGCCAATTGAATGAAGTGTCCAGTGTTCCTCCTACCGAGTGTGTCGAGTGTGTCGACTGTACTGAGTGCGTCGAGCGCATCGAGCGTATGGAGCTGGCGGTGGAGCCTTTCCGCCGGTGAAATCTCCCACTCGAGCTCGGCCTGAGGGTGTCAGCACTTCCGTCCAAAGCGCTGGGGGGAGCGCATTCAATCCTAACTGACTGACTGACCTTGGGGACGGGTATTCATTGCGCGCGGGCATGTGCGGCGAGGGCGACGGATTCTCTGCCGCGGACCAGGGCGCAGGAGATGCCATGATTGCTGCCTTCTCCAGACCTGTCTGGACTGACCTGGTCTTTGAAGTCTTCTCTCTTTGTTCTGGACAGGCGATTGCACGTTGACGGATCGCTGGGGCGCTATCGGGGTATCATAGCTGGGAGAACAGGATCGCAAGATGATATCCGAGAATGTGGAAAGGGCAGAAGCTGGGCATTACGGTCGTGACAGGTCGTGACAGGGCGGCTGTCAATTATATTTTCGACGGTCAAGTTGAAAGTTGAGGGTGTGTTCTGGACTTCTGGGCCCTGGATTACAGATGGTACTGTACAGTGTACAGTACATCTCACTTCAGCCTTCAATCGCCGCGCCGCTGCCATTGGTCGGATTAGCGCGGGCGGCAAGCGTCACTGCACGCACTTTAACGCGCGACGCGACTCGACGCGTGAAGGGGAAATTCCTGAACTTCATCCAACATCTCAACCAACTCCTTTTCTAAGACGACGGCGACGACGACGACAACAACAACAACACACTAGCCTCAATCTTATTACGGCCGTCGAGTCGGTGTGCACTATTGCGCTCGTAATACTGGATTCTTTTTGCGCCAGCTTGGTTTCTCCCAACTTGTGGACTTTCCCCCCCTTCCTCCCCTCCCTCTTGAACGCGCACCCGCCATCATGGACCAAAGATCAGTCTACAGCTTGTCCGTTCTGCCGCCCGATGAAGAGGGCGATGACACACGCCAGAAGGTTCTCTCGCAGCTCATGCAATTCATCCTCCAATTCAGACTCGACAGCGTGTTCATCTATCGGTCGGTGTTCTTGAATGCGGACGGAATCTGGCTAACTCGCAGCAGTGATCAAATCCGCGAGAACGTTCTCCTGAAGCAATACTACTGTGATGTCAATGTCGGGCATCTGATCTCGTTTGACGAAGAGCTGGCTCACAGACTGGTCACGGAACCCACAGAAATCATTCCACTGGTGAGCGCTTCATTTTAGGGAGGAGCGCGGCTAACTCCAGAAACAGTTTGAAGCCGCCCTGAAAAAGTGCACGCATCGGATCGTGTACCCGTCCGACAAGGATAAACAACTCCCAGAACATCAGCTCCTCCTGCACTCCGCAGCCGGCGACATCTCCATCCGAAATCTAGACGCTCTCACAATTTCCCGACTCGTTTGCGTCCCAGGAATTGTGATTGGGGCATCAGTCCTCTCCTCGAAAGCGACAGCCTTACACATTCAATGTCGAGGGTGTCATGCGATGTCGGTGTTGCCTGTTGCGGGTGGATTTGCGGGGGTCTCCCTTCCCAGATTCTGTGACAGAAAACCCAACCCCGGCGAGGATAAATTCTCGAAATGTCCGATGGATCCATATGTCGTCACCCATGAGAGCTCTCAATTCGTGGATCAGCAAATTATCAAGCTTCAAGAGGCTCCAGATCAGGTCCCCGTCGGAGAGCTTCCTAGGCACGTACTAATCTCCACCGATAGATACCTGACGAATCGCGTGGTTCCGGGATCGAGATGCACCATCACGGGCATTTTTTCGATCTACCAGAACAAGCAATCGAAGGGATCTAGCACCACGTCTGCAGTCGCAATCAGAACACCGTACCTACGAGCAGTGGGGATACATAGCGATGTCGACACTACAGCTAAGGGAAATGCAATCTTCTCGGAGGAGGAGGAGCAAGAATTTCTGGAAATTAGCCGAAGACCAGATCTCTACGAAGTGTTTGCCAACTGTATAGCTCCCTCGATTTACGGAAACCAGGACATCAAGAAGGCCATCGGGTGTCTACTTCTCGGTGGATCGAAGAAGATCCTCCCCGATGGAATGAAGCTGCGTGGAGACATCAATGTTCTTCTTCTTGGTGATCCTGGAACCGCCAAATCCCAACTCCTGAAATTCGTTGAGAAAGCCGCCCCCATTGCCATCTACACATCTGGAAAAGGTTCCTCGGCAGCTGGTCTCACAGCCTCTGTCCAGCGTGACCACACAACTCGTGAATTCTATCTGGAGGGAGGAGCGATGGTATTGGCCGACGGGGGTGTAGTCTGTATCGATGAGTTCGACAAGATGCGCGACGAAGACAGAGTAGCCATCCACGAAGCCATGGAGCAGCAGACCATCTCCATTGCCAAGGCCGGCATCACGACGATCCTAAACGCTCGAACGTCAGTCCTGGCAGCCGCAAATCCTATATTCGGACGCTATGATGATCTGAAGACGCCTGGCGAGAACATTGACTTCCAAACCACTATTCTCTCTCGGTTCGACATGATTTTCATTGTCAAGGATGAACACGACCGTGGCCGAGATATTAAGATCGCTAAGCATGTCATGGGCATCAACATGGGCGGCCGTGGCGTGGAAGAGCAAGCCGAAGCCGAAATTTCAGTCGACAAGATGAAGCGTTACATCAGCTACTGCAAATCGTGAGTCCCGTGTACAAAACACCCCTTCGAACACAAGACTAACAGAACCCCAGCCGCTGCGCGCCTCGCCTCTCTCCCGAAGCCGCCGAGAAGCTCTCCTCCCACTTCGTGTCCATCCGCAAGCAAGTCCACTCGGCTGAGCTGGAGGCCAACGCGCGCTCCTCGATTCCCATCACGGTCCGGCAGCTGGAAGCCATCATTCGCATCTCGGAATCCCTGGCCAAGCTGTCCCTCTCGCCGATCGCGACGGAGCAGCACGTCGACGAGGCGATCCGGCTCTTTCTCGCGTCGACTATGGACGCTGTCAAGATGGGCTCCGGGCAGGGCAGCAAGGAGCTGAACGACGAGACGGGCAAGGTCGAGGAGGAGCTGAAGAAGCGCCTGCCTATCGGTTGGAGCACGAGCCTGAGCACGCTGAAGCGCGAGCTGTGCGATGGCAAGGGGTACAGCGAGCAGGCGCTGCAGCGGGCGCTCACGGTGCTGCAGAGGCGAGACACGGTCACGATTCGGGGGCAGGGCAGTCAGGTTTATCGGAGTGGTGCTTAGATTGGCTTTGCCGATGGCTTAAGGCAGGCTGGGAGTCTTACGGGGAATGAGAATGGGGATGGGGGTTAGGACGGGCGTTAGATGGTGGTTTCTGTATAGTATTGATGTTGGTGTTGGACTACTGGTACGTGATTATGAAAATCCCTGATTGGTGACCGAAACGAAAAGAACGAATAAACGAGATGCACGCTTGCACGCATTGATACGGAAAGGATATCTTTACGTAGTCACTAAATAGTTAATTTAGATAGCATGATGTAACATAAATTTTTGCGAAGACCATATTTACCTACCTAGGTAGGTAGGTACCTAGGCTGTCTTTTCTTCACATGTCCAAGTCAGTAAGCATCTAAGTAACAGGTCACTCATCACATAATTTACGTACCGAAAACCAATAACAAGCAAATAGGCAAGAAACAAAAAACTCAATCTTCGCTTGTAGAATACTTTTCGTGAAGTGAAGTGAAATGAATTGATAACAGAGCTTGTTTGGCAATTCCTACCTGCGAACTGAGCATATCATACAAGCTACCTATCATAAATACAAATAGACATGGATTTCAATTCATTCCGTAATCCTTTTCCACATTGACAAAAGTGTAACGTTTTTCAACATGTGCTATTGTTATCAAAGTTTTCGCTGAGCATAGGCAGGTTATAGCAGCTACCTTTCGATTATATGTAAACATGATGATAGTCATATTGTTTGACGTCTGGAGGAGGCAGTGAGACTGCACAACCTCAAGCCTCTGTCCCAAAGGGCATTGGAGACGTGCTAAGCTGCGTATCTTTATTTACAAAAGACCTTCGAGAAAGCAGTCATCGAAAAGAAAATTTTGACAAGTGTCCGCTATGTGAGCCCTTCCTTTACAAGCGGGAGGGCTCTCCAGGAAATTCGTAAAAACGACCCTCGGTGTTACAGATAGAGATTCATAGCTGCTGAAGCCATAGGTTCTGTGGTCGTAGGGACCATTGTAGTGTGCCCTTACGGGCAGTTCATCTATCTATACACCACACCACACTACCTTTAGATTTTCTCTTTCCTTTTCTCTCCTTCTCTGCGTTGTCCTCGGACGGCAAATCCACGCAGGGGAGGTATCGGGGTTTGGACTCGGAGCCTGGTTCTGGATCCGGCCATCACAGATTTATTTATTCATCCACCTAAACGTCATTTCGATATATCTATTTATCTACATATCTACATATCTGTTTTATATATTCATTATCCATGCCTATTTTCTATCTGTGTAACTGTGTGTTCACCCACCTACCCACCCTTCATCTGTCATTTCCTTTTCCATTTCTGTGCTGTACGTTACTTGACGGTTTCTGGTACCGTGGGAGAAAGGCGACAAGAGAGGATAGAAAATGTAGGGAGAGAGGGAGAGAGGGGAGAGAGGGAGAGAGGGAGAGAGGGAGAGAGAAAGAAAGAAAGCAAAAGAAAGACCCCCCAAAAAACCCCCTCCCCATTCCACTTCGACCTACCAGATATCTATCTATCAATCTATCTGTCTTACTCACACCTACCACCTACCACCTACCTACCCACCTACATACCTACTTACATCACAAACCCACCCCACCAATGCTACCTCTTCACCAACACTACAAGCACGACAAAAACATCACAATCACAATCGCAGCCACAACACACGCCACCCAAAGCTATCAAACAGCAAGATGCAGAGAGTCTCTCGAAATTCCGGAATACCTATGTATGTAGCTGACCCACAAAAAAGGTCCTTCCTTCCTTCCTATAGACATCCTATAGACAGACACCTATCTATACACATACAAGCATCCCGCCTCTTTCTTCTCCTCAACCTCCCTCGCCATAGTCTTCCTTTCTCTCCGCGCCCCTTTCCTCGCCCTAGCCCAGCCCTCGCTCACGAGAATTTCTCTCCTCGGGGCCTAGGCGAGTAAAGGAAGCTTCCGAAATACATAAGACATTCCGATATTCCTACAGTACTTCCCATGCCATCCCACCTCGTTTCTCACTCAGCCCAAACAATGCCAGTCAGCTAATCAATCATCGTCTGGTGAATATAACCACCCCCTCCTCAGCGCTTCCAAAATCAAATCACTTTTCGTACCCAGCTTCGACGTCCCGGACACCATCACACCGAGAACATAACACCTACGCATCAACTTTCATCCCACTTGCACCATTAGCCTCATGCCCCGACTCCCCAGGCGGCAAAGTCTGTATTCTCTTCGCACCCGGTTCGCCCTCCGTTCCCTCCGACTCCGGTCCACGTTTCATCGCCTTCTCCTGCACGCCAGGATCGACGTGGCCATTCTCGGTAGCGGATCCCGCCATCGCAAGGCGATGCGCGTTCTCGACTTGCTTGACGTCCTTCTCGCTGGGAGCTACACCAGTCTCTTTGAGGACCTTGGCAGCGTAGTCTTTGGCGACGCGGCGGGCCTCTTTGTCTTTGCGTTCGTTGTCCTTGCGGAGAGCTTTGGATTCAAATTCGTGCCAGTCGCCTTGGAGTGCTGCGAGTCTGATTGCGGTGTTAGAATGATGTTCTTCGTGAGGAATAAGGAAAGAGATGTGAGGGGAGGGGAAACCACATACTCAGTAGCTTGTCTTGGCATCGGCTCTTCCGTTGTGAAATATGGATGCTCCAAAACGTCACTCGCACTCGGCCTCCTCTCGGGATCAAACTGCAACATCGCTTCCAGCAACTCATAAGCGGCCGGCGTAACCCTATCCTTGTACTTCTCTGCAAGCACATTCGGTCTCTTGACAGAAGGTCTCAGAAGCGCAAACCACGCCATGTCAGTATATCCAGGCCACGATTCTTTCGTCGGAGTACCAAGCACAGCCCATATCTTGTCCAGTTGCGAGATTTCACCGCCATCGCCAGGGAAGATGGCGTGTCGAGTAAAGATCTCAACCAGAACGCAGGCGGCACTCCAGATGTCTACTGCGGGGCCGTATTGAGTTTCGCCGAGGAGAAGTTCGGGAGAGCGGTACCAGATCGTGATGACTCGGTTAGTGTAGTCTAGCTGTCTTCTTTTGGCATAGAAGCGCGCGAGACCAAAATCTGCAATCTTCAGTTGGCCGTCGCTGCTAACCAGGATGTTGGCTGCCTTGATGTCTCGGTGGAGAACACCACGTCGATGAAGATAGTCGAGTCCTTCGAACATTTGCCTCGCAAGGTGCTTCTTGTGCGCCGCCTCGAGCTTGAAGGTTGGGTGATTCAATAGACCAGTAAGATCGTGCGAAAGGTATTCGAAAACCATGAAGCAGTCATTCTTCTCGACCATGACTTCTTGCAGGTTGACGATGTTGGGATGCTTCAGCGACTGAAGTAGCTTGATCTCTCGAACAGCAGTCACCGGGAATCCATCACGCTCGCCTTCCATGCGGATCTTTTTCAGTGCGACCATCTTTTTCGTGTATACGTGAATACCCTTGTAAACTTTGCCATATGTGCCGGATCCAACGACCGAGTCGTTGCCACTCTTTCTGTAATAGACAGAGTCCGATGTTCGAAATTCGTCAGGGAGTTTCGGCTTCTCCTTGGCTCGCCTCATGATCTTCTTGTATTTTCGGGTAGTAGGAGCTAGAGCCTGTGTTTGTCCTTCTGGCCGGGCCTGACCTTGAGCATTGTTCTGGGAGCTTGGATGTCTGGAGGACGCAGGCTCTGTGGGAACAGCTCGGGTACTTGCTCCTCGGGGAACAGGGGTAGCAAACTGGACGCTGCGTACCGGACCCGAATTCAGCTTCTGAGATATGTCGAGTTTTGGCGGAGTTGCCTGAATAGACTTCTTCGGAATCCCAAAACTAACGCCACCAAATTGGGCTTGGAACTCTGTGGACCTGTGGGGACTGGCCGAGTCGGTGGTGGCGGCATTGCTTCCTCGTCCTTCTTCTTGCTCGCCTCTTTGTCCTCGACTTGAAGATCCTTCGATGGTCTGAACAAATCTTCGGCATCCTCTTCGCTCGCAACTTCGGGCTTGTTCTCGAAGCCTGGCTTATGCTGTGGTGTTCCCGCGTTAGAGCCGGCTTGTGGTCCTGAATGAGAGATCTGGGGAACGGGCATCTGCTGTGGAGGCGAGATGTGTTGGGGCGAGATGTGTGGAGGCGAGATATGAGGGGTCGAGATGTGTGGGGGCGAGATGTGTGGAGGCGAGACGTGGTGGGGAGTTGCATCCAGAGCTGCTGTACTGTCCTCGACCGGCACCATTTGGACCGCTGTTTGGATTGTTCGTTGGGCCGTTATAGTGAGAATTCTGATAGTGGCCGCCTCGACCCCCTCTGTGATCACCCCGACCACCGCGAGGATTGAAGTTGTTACCTCTATAGCCTCGCTGACTGCCACGATAATTGCTTTGAGGTTGATAGGGTCCATTGTTTACGGAACCTGACGATGCCGGGTAAGGGGGAGACTGAGAATTGTTGTAGTAGTGTGTGTGCGAAGCCACGGGGTAAGGTTGGTGTGGTTGATACTGGTTCGAAGGGTACTGACTATGATGAAATTAAAGAGCGAACACCTCAGTGACAATCAGAAAAACTTACCCGTGGTGACCCTGAGGAGAATAATGGGGTGGTCCCATGTAGTGACCCCTTCCGGCGCCATACGGAGAATGCTGTGGGGAGCCTTGATATGAGTTCGGTGTCATATGAGGTTGCGGTGATTGCGAATATCGAGGGTCGACATTTGGGCCTTGATTGTACTGAGGTTTCAAGGGAAAAGCAGCCTGCATTGGGCTTTGGTTGTAACCTTGGTGGCCTTGGTAGCCTCCTCGGCCATACATTTTGTCGGATTTCACCTCAACACTGTTCGCAGCACCAGACGCAACGCCAGGAGTAGGGGAAGAAGATCTGACTTCCTTGTCCTTGACTTCGATGCTGTTCGCACCTGAAGCAGTTAACAAGGCTGGTCGTCCAGGTTTGGGTGTGCCTTTTTCAGGTCGGGGCTCGTCTCGCGGATGCTCGTCTCGCGGATACTCGTCCCGAGAACCACGTCTACTAGCTTCTCGAAAATCTTCTCTCGGTGATCTGCCACGATCTCTGGAGGATTTTGGTCCTCGGGGCGAAAATTGGCGAGAGCGATGTGGTGGGCCGGAGCGATCGAGGCCAGGAGATCTCCTACTAGCAACGGGGGATCGGTCTCTCTTCTGTTCCTTAGCTCTAGGTCTGTCGAACGGCGAACGCTCTCGTCTCGGCTCCTTTCCCTTGTATTCCTTGTATTCCTTGTATTTCTGAAATGGTGACCGATCCCGCGACCTATGCGAATGTCTCGGAGGCGAACGCTCACGTCTGAGGCCAGTATCGGATTTGCTGAAGACGTCGCGTCTTTCGCGTCTTTCGCGTCGAGGGCTCGGCGAGCGGCCACGCCTATCGAAAGTGCCAGAGTCCCGAGGGTGCTTGGACTTGCCCTCACGAGAGATCTCTGAGGATCGTGGGGCGGGAGAGCGTCTTCGGGGTGGTGGTGAGGAGTAGTCTGCTCGTCTCTTTCCGTGCTTCACGGCTGACCCACGATCCAGTCGTGAGGGACTACGCGATGCGTCTCTTCTCGATTTCTTATGGCTGCGAGTTGGCGACGGACTGCGAGTCTTGCGGCGTTTAGCTGACGATGGCGAGTAATCGTAATGGCTTCGCTTTGGCTTGTCGGAGCCTCGCGAGTCCAGCAGCTCTCTACCTCGATTACGTTCCCTCACCTGGTCCCTCGAGTCTCGCAGCGGTGATCTCGAACGGCGTCGGCGCTCCGGGGTCCGGTCGCGAAGACGCTCACCCTGTATGGCAGGGCGCGACTTCGAGGGGTGGCGGCGGTCTTTGGAACCGTGGGCAGGCGGCGAGTGTCGTCGGTCGTGGTATTTGCTGCTGCTGCGGTCGCGCGACGGGGAGCGTCGTGGTCCTCTGTCGCCCCTACCTCTGTCTCTGCGATCTTCTCCGTGGCTCCAGCTGTCTTTCATGTCGGCATCCCGGCCTCGTCCGGCTGGTCTGCCTGTGGGCGGTGGACGGTGATGGTCGGAGAGGGTGGTGGTGTTGGTGGAGGCGGTGTTGGTGTTGGTGGTGGTGGTGGTGGTGGAGGTGGTGTTGGTGTTGGTGGTGGAGGGACGCATTGTGATGCTGTCGCGGCGACTGGGACTCTGGGTTTGGCTCCGGTTCGCCATTTGCTACTAGCCGAAGCCGAAGAGGGCCAGGCCAGCGACCGTCTTGGACGGGGACTTGAGAAGCGCGAGGAGGCGACGACGCGATCCAACAGCAAATCGACGAGGCGTGCAGCGGTGGTCGAGCGACAGCGAGAGGAGCGCGAAAGCTCTTCGTCTGGACGTGATGGAAGGGCAAAGTCGACCTCCACGACCGTGTCGCTTGTGATTCGAGGCTCAAGAGCAATCGGTCGCTTGTCTGCCCAGCCTCAGGTCTTAGCGCGTCCCGGCCCTCAGGCCAGCAGCCTCGCTCCTCTTCCTCCCATCAAGATGAATTAATCAAGTCACGGCAAAACTATCTACGAGCACGCACGGCGCGAGCCATGCAAGGGCCCAACCCTCGCAAGCAATAGAGACACATCCCTCGCCGCACAGCAGTTCCCCGGTGCAGACGAGACGGCGACGAGACGGTGGCGCCAGGGCGAAGGGAGGGCCCGGTTGAGTTCGAGCAGCACAACACCGAGAAGCCCCCAAGTCTACCCGCACAGCTGTAGTCCCGTTGACCATATGCCCCTGGAATGTGACCGTAGACCGTGAGGAGCCTATCTTCGGGTGTGGCGGCGACAGGAAGTAGAGGTCGTATGTCGGGCCATCTGCGGCCAGCATCGTGCCAGCATCGTGCCAGCATCGTGCGGAGGAGAACAGAGTCCGCAGACAACATTTCGATCGTCAAGTGTGGTTACCTGCTCGGAGAAGGCAGTTGCAGAGGCCCTGAACTCGGCATCAAGAGCATCAAGGCCGCATCCACGATGGGTGTGATGTCGTCGCGCCCAGCCGCCATCAATGGGCCGTTGCACCCAACGAAAGCAGCGACAAGCTCTCGTCGGTCCCCCTGCTGGGCACGGTAGGAGAAGAGAACTGATGAAAGCAGAAACGGACTTGGATCGTCACTTCAGCCATTACGGAGCGCTCCATAAAAAACGTACTGCGGGTGAGGGGTTGAGCTGAGTCGCGGCGCGGCGGAAGACTCGCGGTTCAACACCATCGCACACGCATACCTCCTGTGTGTCTGAGAACTGCAGAGGGTCAGTAGAAAAGGCGCGTCCAAAGGCTAAGCGCAGTGTTTCCTCCATGATGGTCAAGTATCAGCACGCAAGCCTCCCCCACACGGCAACTTTCGGCAGCTCTCTGCATTGATGCCATGGCCTCCGAAGTATCCCCTCCGCCTTGATAGCGTTCTCAGTGATCGTGGTAATCTTCAGCGATTGGGCGTCGCGCGCGCTTGATGGCCTTGCTTGTCAAGTTGATGATGGAGATGGAAGCAGCTGAAGGGCTCCGGTAGGAGCACCGCCAGGTTGATCCACCAGGTTGAGCCCCGCGCTTGTATGTAGCTCGCAGGCCCGCATAGCACCCCATGAGGCTCAAGTATCTATCCATAGTGACAAAGCAGCGATCTTTAAACCGTAGTCGATGGTATAATCGCTTCTACCGACAGGGTACGATGGGTGTTGACTGTGGTCGAATTGCTGTACAAGCCGCAACTGTTCTGCGGATGCTATCCTGCGACATTCTGTCCAACTCGGTTATCCCCAGGAGCCGTGTTACATAGCAGAGGCGTAGGTTCGGTTTGTGGTGGGTGTCGATACTGTACCCTCCGTTGTGGTGTCTGTCAAAGTGGAAGCATTGGGTGTTGACCTGAGGCCAGTGGGAGAGGTTGTGGCCCTCAAGAACAGCTAGGCTCGTTTGGGAATGGCGGGGTTCTCTGATGCGGCCTTTCTGATGTTGACCTCGGACAAGGGTACTACAACACTTGCGATTTGGAGATATTCGATATCCGAGTTGCAGCTTTCATAGACTCTTTCCCTCCTATTGAATTTCCTTCCAGAGCCGTGTGTATCAATCTAAGAGCCCATTTGGTTGCGCGGGAGAAGCTGTGCACAGAAACCTTCCAGTTGTACAGTACAAGCGTTTGTTTATCTCACGTAGCGAGCCTAGAGCAGAAGAAAAAGGGCTGTTGTTTAACTGTGCTTCACCTATACCTGTCAATGAACAGCCCGTGAAAGCACATTCTTCAATTCATAACCGTCTCTATCACGCGAACTTCTCTCGTCCGCATGCAACATACCCCCTCTACGTCCTGTACCACCTTTCCCAGATACCACCCATCCACCCATCAACCACCAGCCCACCCAAAGAAGCCCGCGCCACTCAGTCGATCCTCCTAGGTCCCGTCTCGCTATCAAAAACCCACGTCATAGCTGCTCCAGAGCCAGCAGCCACAGGCAAGCTTCCGAGCAGGGGGACTGCTGCACGAGGAGCAGCAGTGGCAGTGGCAGCGGTAGCTGGCTGTTGAAGGATGGACATTGTGGATTGTTGCCCATAAGGCGCGATAGGATAAGACTGTCGAGGCTGAAAAGCTAGCATTTGACGTCCGAGTCTTGAAACGTGCAGGCCTGGAGGAGCAACATGAACTTGCAATTGATGTCCAGGATTGGCGGCAGGAGGGCCAAGAGGAGGAGGAGGAGGAGGAGGAGGAGCATGACCGTGCTGCTGAATCCCCAAGCCCGCGACCTGGTGAGGAGCTTGATGCTGCGGAGCGGGCGCACTTGGTTGTGCCTGGCCGAGTCCAGCGGCGTGTATGTTCTGCGTTGCCGGATGTACTATAGTTTGACCACCGGCCTGCTGTCCGAAAGAAGTTGTGGCGTTTTGACCCAGACCGGCTCCGACAGTATTCACATGCTGAAGATTCGCGGGACCTTGGTGAGGCTGGCCTCTTCCAATCCCAAGGGCATTCATGTTCTGCGTAGCTGGATTCAACGTAGGTGGAGCACCGCCTTGTTGTCCGAAAGAAGCTGCCGGATTTTGATTGATGCCGACTGTATTCACATGCAGAGGATTCGCAGGACCTTGGTGAGGCTGGCCTCTTCCAATCCCAAGGGCATTCATGTTCTGCGTAGCTGGATTCAACGTGGGCGGAGCACTGGCTTGTTGTCCGAAAGAAGCTGCCGGATTTTGGTTCATGCCGACTGTATTCATATGCAGAGGATTCGCAGGACCTTGGTGAGGCTGGCCTCTTCCAATCCCAAGGGCATTCATGTTCTGCGTAGCTGGATTCAACGTGGGCGGAGCACTGGCTTGTTGTCCGAAAGAAGCTGCCGGATTTTGGTTCATGCCGACGGTGTTCACATGCAGAGGATTCGCAGGACCTTGAGAAGGCTGGCCCCGGCCAAGTCCAAGAATACCCGGATTTGGGGCAGCGGGTTGAGAAGCTGTAGGAAGTCCATGCTGCTGATTGGTAGTAACTTGGGCTCCCAGATGCTGTCCTCCGGGACCTTGGGGCGGTTGTGCACCACCAAGAGGTACGATTGTTCGGGGTATTGGAGCTAAACGCTGCAATTGGCTCAGAGCGTACCTTCGGTTGATGGCGGCGACCTGGACTGCTACCTCTGAAGGTGGTTTAGAAGGCGCCCGAGGGGGCCGAGGACGAGCTGGGGACGGACGCTGTGAACCAGGTCGATGGCCAGAGCTCTCTGGAACAAGAGGTTGAGCATTGTCTTGCCCAGGACCGCTGATCTGCTGACGATCGAGGCGAGTGGTGATAGTGGCAATCTGCGAATCCCCCTCTTCACTCCGTATGTCAACCTGCATCGTGCTCACCAATCCGACTCCCTTCTTCTTCTTCTTTCTCGGCAGCCCCAACCCCCTCGCCATCCTCCTCTCAGCCTCTCTCTCCCTCTTTGCTGCCTTTGCGGCCTCCGCGGCCTCCGCCTTCTCCTTCATCTTCTGAATTGCATACTTCGGATCATTCGATTCTTTCAACTGCTCGCTCTCCTCGTACACCGGCGGCTCGACCCCCAACCAATCGTAGTCTTGCTGTAGCGGGTGTTCCGGCTTCTCTCCCTCATCAGACAAGTACATCTCCTCTTCCGTGGCTGGCGTGTCCAGGCCCGTGATGGGATCAACGTATCCCCAGAGCAGCATCCCCATGATATGATTCTTAAGGTCCAGCTCTCTCCTGACGCTCTCCCTCACGACCAACTCATCAGGCCGATACAAATGCACGTGTCCTTTTCCCCAGCCCTCCAGATGCCCCTTGCCAACCTGATCACACGGAATCCCAAACACACTCAAGTGCGCGTACTCCTCCGGCGGCGCCCAATCGTACCTGACAGCAGCCTTGATAATCTCCAGCTCTTCCGTGTACCGCTCGCGCTTCAGCATCCTACACAGCGGCGTCAGGCCCCTCTGCCCCAACATCACCTTGCGCATGCGATCATCCGCCGGCCCGTCAATCGGATCGTTGAAGCGCATGTCCAGCTTGACGATAAACATCTGGACATGGAACAGATCCAAGTCCGTGAAATAGTTGGCGCTGTGCATCACCTGCACCCGCCGCGCAGACGTCGCGATGTCCATCACCAGCCACATTTTCTTAAGACTGAGACTCATTGCCGCCGGCATTCGATGGCCCTGTCGCGCCAGCATGGCTAGGATGTCACGCACCGTCTTCTCGCGATGCACGACCATCTGCAGCCAGCGCATGCTCGGCACCTTGCGGACTCTGTCCTTGTCCCGTGGGTGCGGGCGGCCTACTGGATCGAGAATGCAGAGGGGCTCGTAGAGCGTGAAAGGGAAGATGCGGGCGGATTCCGGGGCTTGGGTTTTGGCGCAGGCGCGCAGGGCGTGCGAAAGGTGCCCATTGAGGATGTTGTTGAAGGGCTTCGATATGCAGTAGAGAGCCAGGAGGGATTTCATGGACATATGCTTCGCGAGCTCCATGACTAGCTCAGGCGTGCTGGACAGGCGGACGAACCAGTCACGGGTGTCAGTTTTTTCCTGTTCCTTCTCCTTCTCCTCGTCCTCGTCCATGTCCGCTGTAGCGGTGCCATCTTCAACCGTAGCCTGCGTTCCCTTCGTCTCATCTTTGACCGTAGCAGCAAGCGCGTCCTCAGCAGGCTGTATGCCTGTCGCTGCAAGTTCCGGCCCTGAGATTGACAACCTCGCTTTCTCAGCCTCCGCTTTCCTCTTCTCAGCTAAAGCTTTGTCTTGCTTGCGGTATTCATCGCCATGTATGCCAGCCCGTACGATGCGAGCAATCTCGCGATTCCAATGATCGGTGAAGGCGCGCTCTTCTTCGGGTGTGCGGTCGGGGGCTGTGGAGTCGAAAGGTAATGGTCGGAACGGGAGGGGAATGTCGATGTTTTGGGGAATGTTGGGATCACCCATCGCAAAGGTTCGTGGGGTTCTGATCGGGAGTTAAAAGTGTGATTGTTGTGTCACGGTGTTGTTTAAGATCGGACTTGTGCTAAAAAACTAGCCCAACAAGAAGTAAACAATACTAGCGTCGGAAGCGAGTACAATCACGTTACTCAAGCTCTCAGTGCAGCCTTACTTAGCTTAGTGCCGTCGACCAAATACCTACAAGGTTGGGTGATAATAGGCTTTCATTAAGATTTCAATCAGTCGTTGTCATGACATAAACGCCAGGTCCGAAAATCGCAAGATATTGCTTTAACTCCTTTTCCGACACCTTTCCTGGTGTCAAGCATCTTTGTGGGTATCCGCATTCATATGTATCTCCGCTTACTCTTATCTCTCGAGCTCATCCATTGGCACGTCATCGAGATCTTTGCCTACAATCGCCTCCGCTACCTTCCAGATCTGGATCAAGTTGTCCTCTGCAGCACTGCATACAACCCAAGGCTCGTTGACATTCCAGCTGAAGTCGGAAAGATGATTAGTGTGGCCACCGTGCATGAACAGTCTGAGATTGTTAGCTTCTGCTTGTATACTTATGCATACTTGGAACCTTGTGATACTCACAGCTCTGGAGGTCCATCCTCTTGGTCTTCTGGCATTTGCTCTTCGCCAACTCTGCTGAGGTCCCAGAATATGATTCTACGGTCGTAACCGCCACTTCCCAGAACCGACTCTTCGTACGGATGCCAAGCTAGCGAAGTAACGGAGTCACCATGTCCCTCAAGTGAATGAAGCTTGTCCTTAAGGTTTCTCAGGTCCCAGATACCGATTGTCTTGTCTTCTGAGGCGGTGGCCAGAACAAACTCAGAGGCGTGGTTGAAGGCTAAGGCGTTAATAGCATCCGTATGGGCGTCGCAACTGACGGCAGATTCCTTAGTACTAGCATTTCTAACATCCAGAATTTGAAGCGTGCAATCATCTGAGACGGTTCCAATGAGAGATTTGTGGAGCGGGTGGTATTGAACGTCATTCACAACGGCAGTATGGTGGGTGTAAACACGTGACGCTTTCACGTTGATGCTAGCCGAACTGATAGTTTTGACATCCCTATCAAAGTCAGCTAACTCAACATCCTCATGAACCAGGTCCACTTACCATAAGCGAACAGTTTTGTCGTTACTACCAGTCGCAAGTTTCCCAGTCTCGTGCGGGTTCCAGCACAGTCCAAATCCTTCGTCTTTGTGGCCCACCAGTTCTGCCTGCGGGGTCACAACACCTTTTGGCGTACTACTGTGCTTAGTGCGATCAAAGATGAGGACCCGCCCACCAGGAGCCATAGTGGCAATGATGTTGGGGTTTTGCGGTTGGTATCTGGCCTTGTTGACTTCGCCCGGGTGGTCGATCTTTTGCTCGATGTTCATCTTGATCGCAGCTTGGTCGCCATTTGAAGAGCTTCCATAACCACCGATCTCTCCACGTTGCTCATCGTAGTCATGGGGATTTGGTGTGATGTTCTTCGGGATCTCGATGTTGGCAATCTGTAGGTAGTTTTGGGCATCGTTCGAGGTATGGGTTCCAATTAGCAACCGGTGGATAGTGTAGTTCTTGCCCGCAGGTCTAGCTGACAGTCAGTTGAAGCCCGCTGGCCTAGATCTGGACGCAGCTTACTCCTTCTTGTCAGGGAACCATTGGGTTGTCAGGGTTGGCCACTCCAGCGCCGTGCTTCTAGGAGTCAGTCTTGATCCGAGATCGAAGAAGTATCCCTTACCTGAGAATCATATCATAGAGGAAGGGACTGTTCTTCTTCCATGTCTTGTACTCTACACGAACAGTTTAGTCCCGGCCGCAACCAAGTACGCGCTTGTACTGGCAACACGTACCCTCATTGACGATCTTCTGCTCCTTGTTCTGGTCGTCAACGTCGACTTCAGGAACTGTACAAAAATCAATCTGTTAGCAAGCAGTTCTTTGCGCCGCACTGACTGGACAGCTGGAAGGGTAGACCAACGGTCGACATCCATATCATGGTCCTCGTTACCGTCCGCCATGTTTGCTGTGTGGCACTGATATGTGAGCCTGAGAGTATTGCTGCTCGAAGATCGCCGAGCGGGATGAAAGGTTGAGAAGTTGAGGCAGCTTCGAGAATCAAATCGCGTAGAGCCCCGGATACGCGACGGGAGTCTTGGCAAGGGCATCTGCGCTGCCAAGCCAAATTATCACGCTAGTCCTAGCTGGCTCCGTGAGCTCCGGCCTCGACGTCCGAGGCTGAACTTCGCCTCTCTTCTTCATCCTCTCTGCGACAAACCCAAGATCGTTACTCCCAGCTGTTTCTTTCTTTCCGGTACTCTTACACAAGATCGCGTAATTGAAAGCGCGTTCTATCCCAAGGTGGCCAGAGCTCCCGATAACAGGAAAAGCGTCACCACTCGGAATATCCTTCCAAATTACGACACCTCGCCGAAATACCACACATTACAGCAACACACAGCGTATTGCGCCACTCTTCGCGATGGGTGTCCCCAAATTCTTCAGATGGATGAGCGAGCGCTATCCCGCCATTTCGCAGTTGATTGCTGAGAATCGCATTCCCGAGTTCGATTGCCTGTATCTGGACATGAACGGCATTATCCACAACTGCACACATAAAGACTCCGACGATGCCATGTTTAGAATGACGGAGGAGCAGATGTTCATCGCCATATTCAATTACATTGAGCATCTGTTCGGCAAGATCAAGCCTAAGCAGCTCTTCTTCATGGCCATTGACGGAGTAGCGCCCAGGGCAAAGATGAACCAGCAGCGAGCTCGCAGATTCCGAACTGCGCTCGACGCCGAGATTGCGAGAGAGAAGGCAATTAAAGAAGGAAAGGAGATGCCGAAGGAAGAGGCGTTTGATAGCAACGCTATTACTCCAGGTATTTATCCCAGCCTTGCGCCACGGACACAAGCTAATCCTTCCAGGTACGGCGTTCATGCATAAGTTGACACAGCAGTTGAAATATTTCGTCAACAAAAAGGTGTCGGAAGACAAAGACTGGCAGGGTGTGGAAGTCGTTCTTTCCGGTCACGAGGTTCCGGGGGAAGGAGAGCATAAGATCATGGAGTACATCCGATTAGCCAAAGCGCAACCCGATTACGATGCCAACATTCGACACTGTCTCTACGGTCTTGACGCCGATCTGATCATGTTGGGCCTCTTGAGCCATGACCCACATTTCTGCTTACTACGAGAGGAGGTGACATTTGGAAGACAGAGCAAGGCTAAGTCCAAGGAGTTGGAGCACCAAAACTTCTATCTCATGCATTTATGCATTGTACGAGAGTACCTGGAGCTGGAATTTCAAGAACTGAAAGAGCCTGGAGTTCTTTCTTTTCCTTTCGATCTGGAACGAGTTATTGACGATTTTATTCTGATGGCATTTTTTGTTGGCAACGATTTCTTGCCTAATTTACCAAATCTGCATATCAACGAGGGAGCGTTGGCGTTGATGTTCAAGGTTTACAAGACGGTCTTGACAAAGGCTGGTGGGTTCATCAACGAGGGAGGTGTCATCAACATGCAACGTCTGGCGTTGCTCTTGGAGGAACTTTCAAATGTCGAGTACCGGTTCTTCGAATCAGAGAACTCGGACAAGAGCTGGTTCAAAGCCAAGCAGATGGCTAAAGAGGATATCATGGTTAAAGGAAAGATCAAGGGGAAGATGACGATGACCACGCCACAACGAGAGCTCTGGAAGCAGGTCAAGAAATATGTCACAAGTCGCTCTGATCAACCTCTGGATCTGCCTAGTACTTTGCCAGCAGCAGATAGAAAGTTCGTCCAGGAGCTCGCCGAGAGTCTTCACTTGGAGTGGAAGACGGTAGAAAATGACGAAGGCGACCGTCATATGCAACTTTCTTTTCCTCCCAAGCTTGAGGGAGATGACGAGGACGATGAGGATGAAGATGAAGATGAGGAGTCTCAACTTGCAATTTTGCGTGTTGTCAAGCAGTTTGACAACGCGAAAGTTGTTGATGTCTCCAAATCAGATGCCCAAGCCGAGATGGACCGCCAATACGAGGTTAAATTCCAGGAATGGAAGGACACCTACTACAAGGGGAAATTCGAGTGGGATCGAAACAACGAGACTGAGCTGACAAAGTTGTGCGAGAATTACGTGCAAGGTCTGCAATGGGTCCTCTACTACTATTACAGAGGAGTTGTATCTTGGCCATGGTATTACCAGTACCACTATTCACCAATGATTTCTGGTAAGACTAGAAGACTATCAGTGTCCACCCACCTCTCACTAACACTACCTAGATGTCATCAAAGGTCTCCAAGCCGACGTCAATTTCAAGCTTGGGCAGCCATTCCATCCGTATGAGCAACTTATGGGTGTGCTTCCAGACAGAAGTAAGAGCATTGTTCCATCAGTCTACCATGACCTAATGACCAATCCCAACTCTCCTATAATTGACTTCTACCCCCGAGACTTCGAGCTCGACATGAACGGCAAGAAGATGGAATGGGAGGCAGTCGTCAAGATTCCATTCATTGACGAGAAGAGACTGCTTGCGGCCATGGCGCCTAAAAATCAGCTCTTGAGTGAGGATGAGAAGTTCAGAAATGAGTTTGGAGTGACGGTAAAATTTACTCATGATCCGGAGGTCGACTACATCTACCCCTCATCCCTGGTTGGCGTCTTTCCCGACCTCCCGCATTGCCACTGCGTCGAGAACGTCTTCGATCTGCCGACCATTGAAGGCTTGGAATACCATGTTGGTCTGATGGACGGTGTCAAACTTGGCGATGCAGCACTTGCTGGTTTCCCAAGTTTGGCGACACTTCCTTACAATGCTACTTTGGGTTTCCATGGGGTCAACGTATTTCAGCAAGACAGCCGCAATGAGAGCATGGTTGTCACTATTGAGAATACCGATTCTCGCACCAACGTCAAGGCTGCCAACATGAAGCTTGGTCAACGAGTCTTCGTGGGATATCCCTTCTTGAATGAAGGCAAGGTCGTCAAGGTCTCGGATGAGCTGTTCGATTACTTCCCACCGGAGGATGGATCAGCTCATCCAATTCAAAGACCCCATGGTCCCCATGAAATCAGCGATTTTCAGAAGAAGGCTGAGAGAATCGAGAATGCTTACAGCAAGCGTCTCGGCATTATTATTGGTACCGTCGAGTCTATCACGCATGTAGAAATGCTAAAGGGTCTGAAAAGAACGGATGAGGGAGCAACAGTCAAGGAATACGCTGTCATTCCTGGAATGGAGACAGAGTACGCTTCTCAGGTCATCGTTGATGATGTCATCTCCGAGGATCAGAGATTTGTCGAGAGAGCCGCACTTCCTATCGAAGAGGAGTTCCCTCCAGGTTCGAGGAACTTTTTCCTCGGAGAGTTTAACTACGGCCGTCCTCTCGAGGTGATCGGCCACCAGGGCGACAAAGCAGACATTTGGCTTTCGGTCACCAAGGGCAAGGAAGTTGATTTCGGCAAGACCGTTGTAAATAGCCAACACGCACAAACGGCATACACGCCATCCTATGCCGTTGCCAAAATGCTGGGTCTCAATGCCCTTGTCCTCAGCAAGATCATGTCGTCTTTCTCGGTCTCGGCACTTGGGCTTCCGCGTCTGAACCTCGGTCTCAATTTGAAGTTCGAGGCAAAGAAGCTGAAGGTTCTGGGCTACTCTCGCAAATGACAAGGGCTGGGAGTTTAGCAACAAGGCAATCCAGTTGCTTAGCTCTTACATGACACAGTTTCCCGAATTTTTCGCTGGGATTCAACGAAACCCCCATGCAAATGAGTATGCGGAGACGGACTTCTACCCACAGGAGATTGCTGGCGCAAAGATCAAGGAGATTGTCGCCTTCTTGAAATCTGTTGAGTCCAAGAACTTTGAAAAGGTTCCTCTGGACGCAGAACAACTCGACTCTGATGCCGTCATGGCGATTGAGCAGGCTTGCGATCATGCACTTGCAAATGGCCCAGGTGTAGAGTTCAAGAAGCTCAAGGGCGTACCTCGCAATGCGCTGATGAAGCCCTCAGATGCAGAACAGCGTCTTGGAAACCAAAAATTCGCTCTTGGTGATCGTGTGGTGTACATCCAAGACTCGGGCCGTGTGCCGATTGCAACTCGTGGTGTGGTTGTCGGAATTTCTCGCACACCCAGAACTGTGCTGTTGGATGTTTTGTTCGACGCTACTTTCATGAGTGGTACGACCCTCGGCGACCGCTGCTCGCCATTCCGTGGCTCTACCGTGCCAATCGCTTCCGTTCTCAACCTGACCAACAAGCAAGTCATTGCTGGATCCAAGGCTGCAGAACAAAGACGCCCAGTCTCCACCCATTCTCCATTAACCGTCAATGGTGGGTACGGTGCTGCAGCTGGACCGGGCGGCCGAGGTCAGCTCCGTGAAGCTAGTGTACCAGCTCCTCTCCGAGGTTCATTCCGCGGAGCTGTCGCAGGTCAGCAGAATGGTTTCCAACCCGGCAATGGCTTCGCACCGAGAGGCAGAGGACGTGGCGGGTTCTCACACGATGGCGCTATGGGTGCTTACAGTGCCAATATCGCAATGAGAGGCGGTCCCCCACATCTCAATGGTCGCGGTGGCAGAAGCGGCCCCACGAACGGAAATGGCTTCAGAGGTGGACGAGGCGGCGCACCTTATGCCCCACCGTCCTACAATGCCGTCCCTCCACCAGCTAGCATTGATGCTCGCGGTCGTGGCCGTGGGCGAGGAGGAAGAGGTCGGGGCGCACCCAGAGGAGCACGCGGGGGGGCTGCTCCTGTCCAGGCACAGCAGTCTTGAGGTATCTTTTCCGAGATGATTAGACGCTTTTTTCTGGATGAGCTAGGGCTGATTTCTTTGGATGTATCCCGGCTTCATGACTGATGAGTAGCTACGAGACGACTTGATTGCGAGGATCGGAGTGGTGCTGCTGCGCCGTGTTTGTACGAAGGTCGCGCGATGTTTCTCGGCTCTTGTTGGTCAGTGAACGGAAGTTGTAAGATATATGGCCAGCAGATAAAGAAGCACTATGAACTAGGTAGCGAGTTGGATTGTGTATGTATGGGAGAGAGACGGCTAGGGGCTGTTTTCTGCGCAGGTAGACAACTTACGAGATGCAGATAGATGTCAACTGAGCTATCCCAGCCTACCATCCTACTCTTGATCCTCTGTGCGTGCTATCGCTATCAAGACTTGCGCTGGTGCACGCTGGAAGGGTTCTCTGTACAAAGGAAAGGCTAGGACGAAGCGAGGGCTCGGATTTCATTGCAAGGATTCACGTGATTACGACCGCCTTTAGCGACCCCTCCTTGTGTACAGCACGCTGGAAGTCAAGCAAACCAAAACAAAACAACCCTGGTCGGATCAGCCAGACCAAACCTCTCTTACCAACACACACACATCATTTTGGTCCAGCAGTCGAACATGCATGCAGGAGAGGCTTAACCCTTCGACCCTGGCCCGTCTTCGACCATTTCCCGCTTTCTCGGTCCGAACTGACTCGCCATTCATCCTGTACTTCATTCTCTACCCAACCAATCGAGATTTCCCCTCCCCGGCCCTTCTTGCTCCACGAAGGCGAAGATTGCCATGTTTCGGAGCCCCCCCGAAATTCGACATGTTCGCATCTATGAGGTGATTTCTTGGCAATTGCCAACGCTGATTGAGTGCCGCTCCTATATCTCCATGAGGAAGGCAGGAGAGAAGATGGGATGGAGAGGCGTAGATCGGGCCTTCAGGATCCCAGCTCGGCGCGATGTCGAAATCTGGGCTTGATAGGGCGATGGGGGGTACAATAACTTCGCATGTTCCACGTCTCCTGGGAACGCAAATAGTCCTGGCTGTCGAAGTTCTCGCTCAGACTTCTTCACTTTTGCAGTGATGGCGACTCTTGTCATCCACAAGTCGGCTCGCCACGCCAAAGAGGCTGGCTCCAAAGATCAGTCTTGCACAGACTCGCAATCACCTACCTCGGACAGTGATTCGGAGGTTCAGGGTACTGCTCCGGAGTATGGGTCGTACCGCCATCATGTTTTCGCCAATCCGGTGGTAGCCGAGTTTTGGAGGAAGAAGTACGAGGCTGCGCGTTACGAAGGACGACATCAGTTTGACCCGACCTTTACCTGGGCCGCGGAGGAGGAGAAGAGAGTGAGGAGAAAGGTACTTTTGCGGATCTGGTCGCTTCCCATCGATGCCTGACATTGGCTGCAGATTGACATGCGGATCATCACCTGGGCCTGGATGATGTTCATGGCGCTTGATACCAATCGGAGAAACATCAACCGAGCCATTACAGACAAAATGCTTCCAGAGCTGGGCATGAACACCAACGACTTCAACTACGGCCAGACGGTGTTCCTCGTGTCCTTTTTGGCGGCCGAACTTCCTTCCGGGCTCATCTCCAAAAAGGTCGGACCAGATCGGTAAGCGAGTTCTTCAACCCGCTTATTTTGAGATATCTTCGCTTACCGGGCACCCAGTTGGATTCCATTCCTCATCGTATCGTGGTCAATAACTTCTGCCTCACAATGCGCACTAAAGAGCAAAGCCGGCTACTATGCCTGCCGCTGCCTCTTAGGTCTTCTGATGGGCGGGTTTATCGTAAGCTGATCCACGCAAGCTTTTACAGACCCTCCAAAAGCTGATAGTCGCTTCATAGCCGGATGTCGTCCTCTATCTCACATACTGGTACAAAAGTACAGAGCTCCCGACCCGTCTTTCCTGGTTCTGGACTGTGCTGAGTTGTTGCAACATGTATGGCTGTGCTTCTATGCTTCTTCGCACGACTCATTTGACTAACCATGTTCTAGCTTCGGCTCCCTTCTTGCATCAGGAATTCTCCAAATGCGTGGTATCCACGGTTGGTCTGGCTGGCAATGGCTGTAAGTGGCCCCCCTCTCTTTACCTTGGTATTCTGCTCTACATCTGACACCTCTGTTTTAACCCAATTCCAGTTTTCTGATCGAAGGATCGATTACCGGCGTCATCGGGGCCTTGTCCTGGATGCTTATGCCCGCCTCTCCATGCCAGACCTCCGGTCGCGGACGTGGCAAAGGCTGGTTCAGCGACCACGAGGAGAAAATCATGGTGAACCGCTTGCTCAGAGATGATCCGTCCAAGGGAGATATGAACAACCGACAATCCATAGGTATGAATGGTATACTTAAGAGTCTCTGGGATTTCGATCTTTGGCCTACTTACATCGTACGTCTCACCTTCCTTGAGAAACCGAGTAGGGCGAGCGAAGGTAGTGGCTAACGATGCGGTCCTAGATTGGATTTTGCGCTTACATCCCACCCAATCCACCCGGAACCTACTTGGGCCTGATCCTAAGAGAGCTAGGCTTCAACACTCTCCAAGCCAATCTCCTCAACATCCCAGGACAGTTTCTGTTCCTCGTTAACGCAAGTAATCCCTTTCCTTCGTCCCCCAACACCCATCTAGCTCGCTCGATCTAACCGGCCACAGCTCCTTATTCTGACCAAAATATCCACCTACTTCAAGGAACGCGCAATGGTCTCCTCGTCGTCCAACATCTGGATACTCCCTTTCCTCATCGCGCTCGTGGCGCTGCCCGATGACACCAGCTACTGGGTCCGGTACGTGCTTCTCTCGGGCATCATCTCGTACCCTTACTGCCACGCCATCCTCGTCGGCTGGAACGCGCAAAACTCCAATAGCGTGCGCACTCGTGCCGTCTCGGCGGCGCTCTACAACATGTTCGTGCAGTCCGGCAACATCGTCGCGGTGAACATCTATCGCGATGACGATAAGCCTTTGTGTAAGCTCTACTACTCTCGCCTTTATTCCCCCGACCCGTTTTATCTTTCTTTTCTTCTTTTTTTTTCTACTAAGGAAAAGATTCGGCGCGAAATCAAAATCGCTCGCTGACTTTGGGCGGTAGATAAGAGAGGCAACAAGATCCTCCTCGGCATCTGTACCTTTAATATCGTCCTCTTCTACCTCGTGAAAGCGTACTACATGCGCCGCAACGCGCAACGAGACGCGATCTGGAACGCCATGACTGTTGACCAGCAGGAGGAATACGTCGCTACTACCAAAGACGAAGGCGCTAAGAGGTTGGATTTCCGATTTGCACATTGAGTCAGACTGGAGGGAAGGAGGGGTTTCTTTAAAGAAAAGTTGGAGTTGGAGTTGGGGGCTGAGATGTAGAGGGGCTGGCACTGTAATGTACTGAATCTTCAAAAGTTCCAGAGATCAACCAGACGATCGGGGCGGCTCAGGCGGTCATGGGAAATCTAAGCTCGATTCGCCGGGATTTTAAGAACCGTAACTTTATTCCCGTTTCAACTAGTGTATTGTCATCTAGACTACATGTTGATAAATCACGGAGAGTAGCACGAGATGATGATTTAAGCTATTCTGTCCCGCATGGTGTCTTTTTTCGTTGTGTCTATCGGGTCTTCATGCGAGACTGCGCCTTCCGATGTGAAAGACTTGCGTTGAGTGAACACTAAATGTCGTTACGGGGGAAATCTACCATAATGGACTCGATTGCTTGATATTTAGGTCTCCGATAGCATAGCTGTTCCATGCGTCGATTGGTGGTAATCAACATATTCAAATCCGAGACGGGAATCGAAGGTACACATGATCATCTATGTGAGGGCATGAGGTAGCCGCTCCGAGATCTGTCACACGAATTAATGCATGGCGTGCTGAGCGCGTACAGATGAATTGATATCACCACATCTCCAAAACCAACGACGTATTTTGTCTTATCTCACGGTAGTAGGTTAGTCTACTTTACAGCATGGGGCAAGCGAGAGTGTAGTAAAATACATTCGACTTTTCTCAATACCGAATCAGCGGTTCAGACAAACAGTGTTGCTTTAGATCCTATCTTACGCTTCTTTTCGCGTTCTGATTAATTACGGAAGTCTGCTTTCGGTGATCCCACTTCCACTCCCCCCCTTTGGCGGTCTAGTTCTCTCGGACCAGCGCCGCAAAAGAAAGTCAGTCGGGGAGGAGACCGAAAGGATGATATACAAATGCTTGTCATACGTGAGTAACAAAGAGATGTAAAGACTTCGTGACATGCAATGGAAACAGACACCTAATTCGGATGTAAGAGACCGGGAAAGCATCTACCTATCGTAAGCCGGTTTTGAATTCCTTCGGAAACGCTAGCTTCGCGTATTAGATTGACTCTCATAGATCCCCGTAAGAAAGCAGATAACTGTAGAATATCGAACGAAGAAACATCAAAGGAGTAGGTCTGCCAAGATCCTGCGATGTACGACGAGAACTGATACCTACTTGAAACCTTCGACATCCACTAGCCCTATTAATTTCCGATATTTCTTCTTCGGGAAAGCTGGGTAGAATTCTATTCTGTTAACTACTATCCTATCGGTAAGTGTAGAAGAATAGACGCCGGCTTCAAAGCTCAAACGTGGTATCTTTCGAAAAAGAATAAAGGAGAAGAAGAGGAGAAGAAGAGGAGAAGAAGAGGAGAAGAAGAGGAGAAGAATCGTAAGATAGACTTGCCTCGCGCGTGACGTTCTATCATCACCAGGAATTGGGCAAGTCCTGATTTCTTGAGCACTCTTACACTTATGTACCTAAATTCTAGGTGAAACATTGCGCAATCTGTAAGATCGATGTGCAAGCATGGAAAGAATAGAGAGAGAAAACGAAACGAACAGCTGCTTCTTGAGTCATGGAGGTGTGCAGGAGATAGAGAAAGAGCTGGCTGTTTGTAAAAAACAGGTCTGCCAAGTTTTTATGGAGTGCCACAACACAGGATCAAAAATTATCCTTTCAAAGAATAAGAAACAGTTGAAAGTGGTATATAGGAGGCTATTTGTAAAGTGCGGTTCTTCGTCAATGACTCTGGCCATCTGTCGAGGCAGGTAGCAAATCAAATAGATATTTAGCTTCGCAGGATTTTGGAATTGCTGGAAACGACACACGCATGCTAATGCAAATACAGAGAGCCATTTATCGTGCTGCGACGCCCACGATGTGGAGCGCAGAAAGCGGGAAAATGCAGTTGTAAAAGTTCAAAACGGACGAGCAGCTTACTTGCTGCGCTTGTAAATCTTGCCCAGGAAACTCTCAAACACAGTCTTCTTCAGACCTTCCGATTCGTCGACCTCCGCAATCAACTTTTTAATCTCGCCTACGCGCTTCTCCTCGTAGTCTTTGTAGATCTGTTCTAGGTTCAGCTCAGCGTACAGCTTCTTCACCGCGGCCTCATTATCCTTGTTCTTGCGTCCATAGTTGTCTTCAAGCACCTTCCTCTGCTCGGGTGTCACAATTGCCAAGGCCTTGTTGACGAGCCACGAGCACTTGTTGTCCAAGATATCCGTGCCAATCTTGCCAATGTGCTCGGGGAGGCCGAAGTTATCGAGGTAGTCATCCTGGATCTGGAAGTACTCGCCCAGCGGAATCAAGATATCTTCTGCTTGCTTCAAGTTCTTGGGTGTGGCAATATTCTGGTGATACAGCGCCAGGGCAACGGGCAGGTAAAATGAGTAGTATGCGGTCTTGTAGATGACGATGAACTGGTATTTTTCGAGCGAGAAGTTGTCCAGGTCGACCTTGTCTTCCGGCGCCGTGAGCAGGTCGCACAGCTGGCCGATCTCGGTCTGGAAGGTTACTTCGTGGAACAGCTCAATGAGGTCGACGTAGCAGGGGTGGGTCTTGAAGTATTTCTTGAGGAGGGTATAGATGGCCGTCTCGAGCATGAAGGCGTCGTTGATGGCGATCATGCCGACCTTCGGTTGGCGGTACCAGCAGGGCGCGCCGCGGCGGGTGATGCTGCTGTCCATGATGTCGTCCGAGACGAGGAAGAAGGCTTGCAGGAGCTCTGTCATCCATCCCAAGGTTGCGGCCTGGAAGTATTGCTCTTCGGTGAGGGGCGCTTCGAGGAGGAGGGAGACAGAGTCGGGGACAGACATTCCGCGATTGCATTTTCCACCGAGAGTGTTGGCATTGAGGGACTGGAGGCATTGTTAGCTGAAGGTTGTTCTCGTTTACCGGCCAGGACGCTTTACGGTTTTGTACCACTCCACAAACGCTTCGGGGAGCTTGTACGATTTGGCATGGTCGAGGAGATCTTCAACCAGCTTGGGGAAGACGGCTTCGAACTCCTTGAGGGTTGTGGTCTTCGCCATGATATGGGGGACTCTTGATGGTGATGGCTGCTGGGAACTCGGAGGCAGAATTGCTCTTGGGATTCTGGGGATTCTTGGGATTGTCGGGGAGGACAAGTTGTTGTGTCGTGTACCACAATTGAGGAAGAGAGAGCTTCGACAAAGGGGAGGGGAGGGAGAGCGTGAATGAAAGCGGTCAGTGGTGGGGGTACGGCAGTAAAGTCTTGGCAGCCAACTGGCACTGATCAATTGTTGACGTGCATGTACTGTACAGATACTTACTTGTACAATACATCCAAGGGATTGACTGTATCGTTACAGTACATATCCCATCCTTCTCGGGGCTGGAAACCTCCCTCGGATTCGGATTCGCTTCTGATACCCTCTTTGTCCGTGCAGCAGACGCCGGCAGAATTACAATTGCCATCACCTCGCTTGCTTCTCTCACCGGCACGCGAAAGTCAACAAACAAGACGCGTCGATTCCAGCGCGCCTTCCCAGCAGCTGAATCGATAACGGGCATCAGGTGGATGGCATCTGGACTCCCGGCCCTCCGAGTTCCAGCTAGAAACGATCCTGCGACAAGAGATTCGGCTCGAAGGAACGAGCCGCTGCCCCATCCCTCATGGCGCTCACTGAGCGCGAGACGTCGCAATTGCGCGCCGCTCTGCAGGAGGCAGTCGTGAAGTGTTCGGAAAGATGTCTCTACCAGTCTGCCAAATGGTGCAATACCCCCTCCTCGTCGTAGCTACGCACTCTGCTAATTCCTGTGCAGGGCTGCAGAACTATTGACCTCGATACCAACGGCAGACACCTCCTCTGAACCCGAGGACTCGCAGATGACCGAGGTGCCTTTAGAGGGTCTGCCACCCATTGTCGTGACAGGGAACCTCGACCCCGAAGAAGCCCAGTTAGAGGCTCGAGAGATAAATCAATACCTGTTGGCAAAGTCCTTTTTTGACTGTCGGGAGTTCGATCGGTGTGCGGCGGTGTTCCTACCAGACACCGTTCTCTCGGGCGTCCTGTCGACAGCTTCGACGAAAACCCCCAATGGTAATACACCAGCAGGTAAGGGAAAGGGGAGAGTCTCCTCAGCCCGAACCAGTCTGGCAACGCAAATGCCAAAGCTGAGCCAGAAGAGTCTTTTTCTCGCCTTGTATGCGAAATACATGTCCGGGGAAAAGAGGAAAGACGAGGATAGCGAGATGGTCATGGGTCCACACGACGGAGGAAATGCAGTAAACAAACAGTTGGTAGTAATAAGCCGGTACTTGGAACAGTGGTTCCAAGAGCGAGGGCTGAATGACCTCGGGAGAGTGTACGGGAGCCAGGGCTGGCTCGAGTACTTGTAAGCGAGCCCTTGCCTACGAATTTGGCACCGCTAACGATTTAGATATGGCATGGTACTGGCGAAAGACAAAAGTGAAGATGAAGCTATGCGATGGTTGGTGCAGAGTGTACATTTATTTCCGATGAACTGGGCTTGTTGGTTGGAAATGACCTCCCTTGTTGGGCGGGTAGAAGACGTGAGCACATGGCCCTCTCTTTCTGCAGTCAGAGCTAACAAATACCAGCTTAACAGAATATCTCCACACCTTCCGCAAAATATCACATCCTTCATCTTCCACTTACACACTTCTCTTGAACTTTACCAGTCGACTCCGGCACTCGCGAGCTCTCTGGAACAGCTACTGTCGATATTCCCAACCAGCCCGTTTCTCCTCACCTGTCTAGCATTGCTAGCATACCACACCAAAGACTTTGTTGCGGCCGATGCCCACTTTAGTAATTTGCTAGCCCTCCACCCGCATCGACTGGACTCTCTCGATCATTACTCGAACATCTTATACGTTATGAACTTGCGGCCTAAACTGTCTTTCTTAGCACATCTTTGTTCCACGGTGGACAAATTCCGTCCAGAGTCCTGTGTTGTGATCGGAAACTACTACTCCCTCTTGTCTTCTCACGAGAAAGCCGTTCAATACTTCCGCAGAGCCCTCACGCTAGATCGATCCTGCCTGAGTGCGTGGACACTAATGGGCCATGAATATGTCGAACTGAAAAATACGCACGCGGCCATCGAATCCTACCGTCGCGCAGTCGACGTGAACAGGCGCGACTACCGTGCCTGGTACGGCCTCGGCCAAACCTATGAAGTCCTCGAAATGCACGCATACGCCCTCTGGTACTACAAACGAGCTGCCGGCCTTCGACCCTGGGACGGCAAGATGTGGATGGCCGTCGGCTCCTGCCTCAAAAAGATGGAGCGCCACCTCGAAGGCATCAAAGCGTACAAGAGAGCACTTCTGGCAGACAGCTATTACGATGCCGGTGTTGGCTCTTCTTTCGGAAGCGGCTCGAGGGAGAAAGGGACGGCCATGGACCCGGACATCTTGCTGGAAATCGCGGGCATGTACGAGAAGCTGGAGGACGTGGAGCAGACCAGGGCATACATGGAGATGTGCGTTGCGCAGGAGGAGGGCCCGACGGCGGAGGTGGTCAATGTTCTTGCCGATTCGCAATCCTCGGATGACGAAGCGAGGCCGGCGCCCGGTGTTGGGGAGCAAGGGACGGGCGTCACGGCTGCGACGTCCAAGGCGCGAATGTGGCTTGCGAAGGACGCGTCGAAGACGGGGGATCTCGAGCGTGCGATGCTGCTTGCGAATGAGCTTTGCCAGGATGGGGTCGAGGTCGAGGAGGCGAAGGCGCTGGTTAGGGATGTGAGGGGCAAGATGGACGCTCGCGATCGGGAACTGGCGCGTGCCGAACCTGTATAATCATAGATGTAGATCAAGTCAAAAGGCATGGGACAATTTGATACCCCGCACAACAGTGGTTTCTCTGATGGCTGGGGCGGGTAACATTTAGTTCGCATTCACCCACGGACGGCTTACTTTCTTCGTTTGTCTGTTTACGCGAGTTCTTCGCGGCAGATCCTCGCGTACATTGCTACATGCCAATCTACACTGCTGATTTCCTTCGAGTCAGCGAAGGAAACTGTTCTCGGGGTTTCTTACCGATGGAATGAGTGTCTGAATTTCTGGAGCTGAATCGCAAGCCAGGACGGGATGGGGGCACGGCTTGACGACCTGACTCTCAGACGGGTCTGATGTGTTTTTCTGGATGGTGAAATTTTTGATGGAAGATTGCATGCACACAAAACATAGGAGGGCAGGAAATGCGTCGTTTAAAGAGGACCAGAAGTATCGAGGGAGTAAGATCATAGGGGGGGGGGAGTGTCGATGGCTTCCAATGCAGATGAGGTGAAGTGGTTGCCAGTCTCGCTTAGGCATCCCGTCCGCGCCTCGCTTCGCGAGAAGCAAGACGACAGACAAGACAGACAACCGACCTCCACCTCCACGCTGCTCAACAACTCCGCCTGAAAACACACGGCGGGCAAGCAAGAGAGCGCTCTCATGTATAGCACATCCTCCGCTGCAGCAGCTACGGCCATCACCAAGCCGCAGCTACATCATCAGCACCACCACCCCCCCACCGTGGCACAGTCCGTTCATTGAACTTCCGGATCCAGCGCATCACAACTCCCTCCCAGCCGCCTCAGCGAGGCACTCGACCACGAGACCATCTCACCTACAGGAGGTACCTGCCTACGAGGACTTCACCATGGCCTCCCTCGAAATCGCCTGCTTCAACGCCGAATCGGCCCTCGTCGCCGCCTCCCACGGCGCGCAGCGCATCGAGCTGTGCGCCTCGCGCTCCCTAGGCGGCACCACCCCCTCACTAACCACCTTCCACACGGTCAAATCGGGCCTCCTCGCCCTCGCCCAAACCAACCCCCATCCCGCCAGCAGCAGCAACGCCACGGCCCCGCACCGGCGCGTCCCCATCTTCGTCATGATCCGTCCCCGCGGCGGCGACTTCACGTACTCGGGGCCCGAGTTCGCGGCGATGGCGCGCGACGTGCGGCGATTCCGGGCCGCCGGCGCCGACGGCTTCGTGTTCGGCGTTCTGACGGGCGAGGGCGCCGTCGACGTCGCACGCTGCCGGGCGCTGGTGGCCGCGGCGGCGGGCGGCGACGGCGGCGGGGAGGGGCCCGCGGCGACGTGTACCTTCCACCGGGCGTTTGACCGCGTCTGCTGCGGCGCGCCCGGCCGCGGCGAGGAGGCGCTGAGGGTGCTGGCCGCGGCGGGCTTCGGCGCGGTGCTGACGAGTGGGGGCGCGCGGACGGCCGTGGAGGGCAGGGCGCGCTTGCGCTGCTTGCTGCTTGCTGCGAGGGGCCTCGGGCTCGAGATCATCGTGGGCGGCGCCGTTCGGGCGGAGAACCTGGCCCTGTTGCGGCGCGAGACGGGCGCGGCTTGGTTCCATTCTAGTGCTGTGCTTGGGGAGGGAGACGCCGTTGATGGGGCCGAGGTGGACAGGTTGAGAGAGGCCTCCTTGTTGGCTGATGCGGGTGAGTAGGTAGGTAGGTAGGTAGGCTTTGGGAGGATCCGGTCCATGATGGGGTCGTCAAGGCGCGGTGCTCGTGAGCATGTATCTATCTATCTATCTACCTACGTACCTTACCTTACCTTACCTATCTATGAACGAGCACGCATAGCTTGTCCTGTACAAAGTAGGAAGGAACAAGTCCGCAAGAGAGACTGTGTGAGTGGGAATGCGTACTCCAAGCCCCCCCGGGTTCGCTCGAAAAGGTGTTGCTTCATTCCAGCCTGCTTCTCGAGACCGCCGGTAGATAGATGATGACTCCGGAAAAGACACACATACCTAGGTACCTAGGCACACACCATGGTGAACAAGACGCGATGCACCACTCGCTCCTCTGGGCGAGGAGCGCTCGTCGAGTACATGAGAATGCGAGATAGACGACAACGCCACGCGCGGATGTGCATGTACTGTAAGTAAGTAAGTAAGTGAGTGTGTGTGTGTGTGTGTGCTGAGCAGGTGATGGCGAGGCTCCCGATGGACGCCAGAGGACGTCCCGACAAGAGGCGTGGATGACGGGTAGTGAGTGATAGCGAGCAACGTCGTGGAGAGATACGGCATGGATGGGACGGGCGAAGAAGTGGGTCAGTGGTACAGTACAGTACGTACATGTGCATGTATGATCTCTATGTACAGGTTCTTTTACCTTGACAAGGTATCAATGAGAGTTACATACGTGCTTGATATGGCAAGCCAGAAGAACTTGTTGCCTCCCGCCCCCGGGCCGAAAAGGACCTTTTTCCAATGTACACATCCGATCCACTCCCAAGGGATTCGGCTCGACTCCATGATGCCTGGCACGTTCGACGCGTGTTGGGCGCCTGTCCTATCCACATCCATATCCAGAACATGGAGTCGGTTCCTCTGTATCAGACCAAACGCCTAAACGTCTTTTTTTTTTTCGTTCTTTTTTGGTACACCCCACGATAACACACGAAGACGACACCGCGAGAAAAGGAACCTAGTCATCTCTATCGAGAAGTGGCCTCGAATCCCTAGACCCCCTCCTCGCATCCACGTCCCCGTGCGCGACGACGACAACGATCTCAGGCAGCACCGGCCGGAGCTCGCGATAGATGAAGAACTGCGCAAAGATGCCCGCATCCAAGCACAGCGTGCCCAGGCTGCCCGCCAACCACGACGCGTTGATGAGGATGTAGCGGCGGTACAGGCTGGCGGCCTCGCCACCGACGCACTTGCCGCGGAAGCCGGCGCAGCGCGGCTCGTACGCGAAGATGCTCAGCACGTAGGTCAGGTTGCCGATGCAGGCGAAGAGGAAGAAGAGCATGGAGACGCCCTCGGTGGATTTGCGACGATGGTTGAGCAGCAGCTGCGGCACGCGCGAGCCCAGATACAGGACGGCGCAGAGGTAGCCGAAGACCTGGCCCCAGAGGTGGAAGACGAGGGGTTCTGGTTCCGGGTGGTGTGGTGGAGGAGAGGATGAGGAGGAGTGCGCCGGGTTCGAGATGTACCAGCCGAGGATGCCGGCGGCGATGACCATCAGGATGGCGACGAGGTTGAAGAGCGTGGCTTGCAAGGCGCTGGGAGGGGTTCCCTTGACGGCTTGCTGCTCGTCGAGGAGCGGGACGGCGGGCGAGAGGTGCGAGGCGGAAATGGAGCTGGGGCGGCGTGAGCGCTCTCGGTCTGCGGGGGCCAGGAGACCGGTGCGTTCATCTGCTTCGCCGAGATAGCCGTTCCCGTTCCCGTTACCGGTGGCATTGCGGTCGTGCTGCTTCGGGGCCACGACCTCGTCCTTCCACGTGAACCCGCGGTAGTGGAAACATTGGACTAGCAGCACAACGTCGGCGATGGTGTAGTAGATGGCGAGAATCAGCATCGTGGGCAGCACGCCCTGCAGGACGGAGCCGAGGATGTTGAAGACGTCGCCGGCGAGCCAGACGATGATGAACTGCAACGAGAGGCCATCGGCGGAGCCACGGCGGAAGTTCTCGACGATCTGGGGTGAGAAGACCACGATCCAGCAGGCTATGGAGATTGACCTGTCTCCGGATCAGCGAAGTCGTGCAGAAAGAAACAGAGCCGTGCCGGGACTCTGAACCGTGAGGAGAGAGGCGCTCACCCGAGGATGCCACTAATGGCCGTGATGGACAAGTTGAGGGTTTCGGTGGGAGGAACCATTGTCGGCAACGATGGCGCCGACGACAACAAATGCCAAAGGATGTAAATGGGTGTTCGAGTGTAACCCAATGTTTTCCCAGTTTGGTATCACAAAATCCACCTCTAGTGAGATCCGAGGAGTCCTAACTAGGCAAGGCCCTGAGGAATGGTCCAGGATGACCGATGTAAACAATCGCTTGGCCCTGGGGACCCCGCAAAACCCAAGAATCCAATGGCTGAGGATCGTCAGCACCTGACCTCCACTGTGCAACGTCGCCAATTCGGTCCCCGGGACGAAAATCAACTCTTGCAAGGTAAACAAGACGGACCACACGAGCCGAGAGACTCTTGTCGACGCAGACGAGATCGCCCGTCCGCTTCTGGTACTGATGTCGGCGCGGGCGTTTCTTGTCGGCGATGACACCGCGGTCGGTGGTTGGTTTGTCCAAGAAGCAGAGAAGAAATTTCTACGTCGGCGGGTTTGAGACAGGTCATGTGACGATGATGGCCTCAGGCCATTGAGAGATGCACGTGATCGTTACCGCACGGGACTTTCGACGGGCGGTGCTCCCGGTTCTGCCACCGGTCTTCTTGCCATTCTACGTTCATCTCGTTTCAAGCCCTGGAATGGAAACCTTGAGCAAACACGCATTCAGCCATCCACATGAGACCACAGAGGTGATGGGGTCACAGAAGGGTAAAGTTACTTTAGTTGCCGAAAGTGTGTGTTTGTACACGCCCTACATACATAGGTACAGTGAGTACATGCTGTACATGCTGTACACATCTAGCGCGCGATGCGCCGAACAGCCTTTTAACTACAACGACCACTGTAAAGACTCGACGCAAGCTTTTTGACGGATAACAAAACCAGACCAAGAGAGAAAAGACCGGTTCAACCAAGCTGAAACGTTTTCAGGAAGGCATAATGATGGTTGGGAAACTGGTGGAATCTGAACGATCGACTGGCTGGCGCACAGCTCTGATTGACTTGCATCTTGTCCGATGCGTGTTGAAAGCCAGCGAAAGGATTTCGCACACATCGTAATTGCGAAGAAATCTTTCTAGATTTGAGGGAAAGAAATAGTAGATAATAAATGAAATGTTTACTAATGTAAACCACGGATCGAGAAAGCATAATAGCGAGTTCTCGAGAGGGATGAGGGGGCGGGGGGTGGTTGGGAAAGCTACTGTACAGTACCTGCCTGATATTCTGGTGCCCTTTATGCCCCCTCGACCCTACGCGAAGAGCCGGTATACGAAGTATGAAAGCCAAAATGTTTCGATTCTGTTTTGATCCCCCTTTACTTTAAAACCGAACGCTTTCTCCACGAAATCTCTCTGATCTGGCATGTGGGGCGCTGGACTTCTTGCTGACCTGGGAACCTAGACGTACACATACAGTACAGTGTACATCCTTCGTACTTGTTTGTGTACATGCTTCGTACGTGCACCCATCCTGCAAATTCTAGATGCGGACCTGGGGCGTTCGGTCCGGGCTGGCCAGGACCCCGGAAGGGGTATCGGCTTTCTCGACACTCTTCCATGTACGGTACGGTTCACCGCATGGTGCGGCACAGCAGTACGTCTTGTAGAGGGGGTGGTCCTGGGTAGGGATGGATGAGTTGTCGACTCGCATGTCGTGGGAGCGAGATGGGAGATGAAGAAAGGCTATCCTGGACTGGGTGACTAGTCAGGTATGGATGCTGGGATGTAGGACAGAACATAGATGTACTGCGTATACTTCTCGATCTCGTTTCATGGAGGGGTGTGAGGTACAGTACAGACAGTACAGTACTTACTTACTTTACTGTACTGTACGAGCAAGGGAAGGAAAGTAGGGGGGGGGGGGGGGGGGGGGGGGTCTTATGTACAGTACGACTCACGAGTTTGAGCTGGGCCATAGAATACGATACTGTATGTACAGCACGTTGAACTCGAAGGTCGGTCCAGTAATGTACAGCGGTACGTGTGATTACAGTACAGGCCCTGGTGATTCATTCCCTGCGGCGCAAACGCTACCACACTGGCTGTTCACCGTCCTCTACAAGTGGAGTATGTACCGTATGTATATGCAAAGGCACAGCGAGTCACTTACTTTGGGGGTCTCGTTTTGGCCCCTACGTACATACAGTAGATTACTGTACCGTACTGTTCCTTGTACAGACTTCCAGTACAGAGCACATAGAAGTAGCTCACGGCTTGGGCATCAAGGCACGCCAAGAATCCTACCTAGGTACCTGACCATGGTCCTACTGTGTACAGTACAGTACAGCACAGTAAGTACAGTAAGTACAGTATGTACAGGATGGAAAGGAACGCGAGCAGATTACTGAACGTTTGTGCTTCGTCTTCTTCTTCTTCTTCTTCTTCTTCTTCTTCTTCTTCAGGTACAGTACAGTACAGTACAGTACAGTACAGCACAGTACAGCACAGTACATAACCGCTGCAGGGAAGTGGAACTCTGGGGAAAAAAACCACAGCGACAGGACTGTGACCACGGGATGGCCAAACAGCGCCACGAATACAGTTCGCGACTGGCACGAATAGAGTTCCCGACTCCATCTAAAGTATGTGCAGTAGAAGTACGGTAATCAGTCACAGGACATACTGTACGTGTAGAGAAAGTATGTACTGTCGAAGGATTCATAGGATAGGACATGCGTGTACGTGGCCAGGAGGCCAAGCCAAGCACAAGCACAAGGAAGATACCTACATGCTTTTGACACCTGTGGCCAGCTGTTTTGTTTGCCCTTCCTCACTGACTGAATGTACAGCACTGCATGCAATACGACCCCCCCCCCCCAGACAACCCCACGCACAGTTATCTGCGCTGCGCTGTGCTCGGCGCCGTATTCTCTGCCCAAGATGGGGAAATCCGGAAAAAGCGGGCACGGGCAAATGGTATGCCACATGCAAGCCGGGGCGTACAGGATGGCGAAAAGGCCGCAATTCCGATGTGCGCGGGTGAAGATTGCCATTTGCGCCCCCCCCCCTCAACTGCATATTCATCTGCAAGGACGAGTCATTCTCGTGGGAAGGTTAATTCGCGATCAACGGGCTCACGGCGAAGACCGTGAGGGAGGAGATGGGAACCATGATTCGAGGAGATGAGATGTCAAACAGATGCTTGCATTGCAGTGAGAGCCGGATGCCCGATCCATCGCGCCAGAATGTGTAGAAAGCTATGAGCGAGAAAGACTCCCCTCCCCGTACGCCTCCCAATGCTTGCCATGTAGCCGTGTAGAACGTAGATGCCGCAGCCCTCGAAATGTCTGTCCGTCCATCTCCCGTCTCGCCTCTCGTGCGCGATTCGCAATCCCCGACACAGGAGAGATGTCCAGCCGCGTATGCAGACCTCTAGATCTTCCCCCCCAGAAGCACGAAGAACCACACGCTCGCTCCTAATGCCGCCAGTTCAATCACTCATGCACATCGCCGTCCCGCCCTCGGTCTCGCGCTCGTCCTCCGTCTGTCGGGAGGCGAGCATCATCGCAGCCGTGTGCGCTCACGAGCTCGAGTTGCTCCCCAGACTCGACACGCTCCCCTGCTGATCCAGCCGCGCGTGGCCGTGCGTCTTGCCGCCGCTGCTGCCCTCGCCCGCCGAGCGTCTCCGCGCCGAGCGCGACGCGGCTTCCATCTGGCGCTTGGTGTGCTGGTGCATCTCGCGCGTGTAGTTGGAGAGGGAGGAGGACACGGATGCCGAGGAGGATGAGGAGTCCAGGTCGTCGTGCTGGTCGTGGGTTTGCGACGACGTGGGCGAGGAGGAGAACGCCGATTGGGGCTGGGAGTTGTAGGGAGAAGACATGGCGGGGGTGTGGTGGGTGGTGGTGGTGGGGTGGTGGGTGGTATGTGGTCGTAGGCGAGGAGTGTATAAATGTGAAAGCCGTGAGTTCGTGGTGACTTGGAGAGAGATCGCGTATACCGAGCTCAACTCGATTTGACGTGGCTTGATGATGGAGGTGTAGATGGTGTAGGTTGCCAACGAGAGCAAAATCGTGCACCCGGCGCAGGCCCCTCGCCATATATACTCCTTGGTGTCCCCTCTGCACGACCACAGCTCGCGCCTCACGCCGCGCACCTCAGTCAGCACTCAGCACTCAGCACTCAGCACCCACGACGACCTCAAGCCTCTCATCTAGCGCGAGCGCCAAACCGCATTGAGCAGGACCCCTACGCCCCCACCGCACCGCTTCGCCCCTCGATCGCGATATCCCTGCCGAGGGTTTCCCCCATCATCTCGTCGTCATTGGCCGCGGCGCCGAGCAGAGTTCGGACGTGCTGGACGCCGCGAGACCCTGCCGATCATGACCGCCCGCGACGCCCGGCACGTGACGCGCCACGCGCGAACCAGACGAAACACGAGGCGAGACCGAGGCCGGTGGGGAGGGGAGGGGAGGGCAGGGGAAGTTTCGCTGCGAGAATGGCATTTGGCGGATTCTCGATTCGGCGCTCTGGCGCACGCCGGACCGCCGCCTCCTGGCTTCCGTGTGTCCCCTGCCTCGCAAACTTTCCCGGGGACAGGACCTCGGTGTTCGGACCTACGGTACGTCGTTCACGGCACGATGGCCTTACTGACGTGGCAAGGGGGGTGTTGGTGTCCTAAAGTTCCGGTACTGGACGACGTAGAGCCGACGCGGACGGGTGCGGAGTGCGGCCGAGAAGAGATTAAGAGATACCGACGAGAACACCGAATTTCACATCTGACTGTACGGTCCAGCACAGCACAGCACCGCACCGCACCGCACCGCACCGCATCCACCCGTGCCCCCGTACCCCGTACCCCGTACCCCGTTCCTCTGACGACCCGGCTCCGGAGGGAACCAGACGGACGGGGTCGTGATCATGGTGCCACGTCTGCCGTGGACTCTCGTCGAGATCTCGATGCCACCGGAGGAACCATCCCTTTCCTTCCATCTGCCGTAGCGCTCTGCACATCTCGTCATGGTTCCCAGCTGCCACCGCCGAGCGACGCTGGGAACGTCACGGCGTCGACCTCAGCAGCAGCCGAGCCCCAGGTGCTGTATATCTCTGAAACCACGATCTCCACCAACACACCAACACACACACCCACACGGACACGACCACAGCACAACACCAATCCACAAACCCAACCCACCACCACCAACCCCCCAACCAATCTACCGTAAAGAAAAAAAAGAAAAAAAAAACCCCCCGACTCGTGAGCCGTCATCCGTTGCTGCTGTGGATATCGGTGTTTGTTTACTTTCCTCCTCCTCGCCCCTTCGCCCCCCCCAAGCTAGCGGAGGCCTAAGCGAGGCCATCCACGTACGCCAAGCGAATTACATCATGGACCCTTGGTGCATGCTCCCCCTATCCTATCCTATCCCAATGAGCGCTCAGAAGCACGGCGGGACATGGATCCGTGGCGTCGGCGGAGAGGCGCGGATCCCTACGACACATACATACTGTGCACACATAGGTACTTACTGTACAGTACATACACAGATACACAGTACTGTACTGTACATACTGGTCTACCTATACCTACAGTAGCGGTACGGTGCTGCCGGGATCAGAGGAGTGGCGTGCATGCCAAACGTGTAAACATGTAAACAAAGAAACAGGTCACGGAATAGGACTCCGTGAAGATGTCAACATGGTGAAGCAGGCAAGCAAGCATGTAATCACCCAGTGAAGAGTACGAAAACCGAAAACTGAGATGAGATGAGATGGGTCCTCACGTAGAACGGCACGGTGGAAGATGGGCCGGCGAGGGAACGCGACGCGCGCTGGACCGCAGGATGGGCAACCCGAGGGAAGAGCTGTGTGTGTGTAGACAGACGGTTCAATCTTGATTACCACCTACTGTACATACATACGAATGAATGCACGCGATAAACTCTAGGTGTGTAAACTTTGGTGTGTAAAATCTAGGTGTGTAAACTTTTGTGTGTAAACTCTTGGTGTGTAAAATCTAGGTGTGTAAACTTTGGTGTGTAAACTCTTGGTGTGTAAACTCTTGGTGTGTAAACTCTAGCTGTGTAAAATCTAGGTGTGTAAACTCTCGGTGCATCATAAACACCATAGTACCTATGCTTGTATCGACCTACCAGCAATCACTGCACCTACCGAGATTTACCGAACCCATTTCACTCGACTGCGACCTGGCTACCGGCACGCGATGTACTGTGTGTACGCTACGGTACCTACTGGACGTGGATCCAACGTTGGTGTTGGTGTTCCCCGTTCAGCAAACAGTCATCGTCCTCGGCGCTCAAGCTTGCACGGTCCCGAGATTCCAGACGTCTTCGCGTGTGCCGTCGCCGTCGCTTCGCCGCTGATCATCGAAACGTTCTTCCGTTTCGTCATCTGCCACCTGAGGCACCAACTCCTCCTCGGGTCGGGTGTCTCTCGTTTAGCTGCATCGTGACTGACGCCGCGGTGCAAAGGGGGATTTTAGTTCCCGCGAGACCGCGAAAGATCTACCGGGCGTCATGCTGTCTGGAGTGGTGTGCCACTGCTTTCGAGGCTTGTTACTCGTTTGACGCCCGAGGATCCTCGGACGATAATGATGACGATGATGACGATGACGATGACGATGACGATGATGAAGATGATGAGGATGATAAGGATAAGGATGAAGATGAGGATGAGGATGAGGATGGTGGTGGTGGTGAGAATGATCTTGATGATGATAATGATGACGCTCGCGAGAAGAGGAGCAGTAGTCCAGAACTCTGGCTGGCTGTTTCCGATCTCGATTCCACCATTCCTGCCTCACTCCTACTGATAGGTACTGTAGGTCACAGTCACCATCTCTGGTGTGCGATGCGATGTTTCGCCGGAGCCTGCGTGGCATCCTTCGCTCACTCATGTCCATTTGCCACAGCTACCCAACCTATTCCTGTGTCCAGCTGGCGCGTCATCATGCGCGAGATGTGCTGAATGCTGGGAAGATGGGCGTGCTGTCGAATCCGGAGGGGGCACGGGTCACCCGTTCGGCGCCGTGAGATCGATTGTCTCCCCGTCTTGGGCCTCGTGGTCGAGCGCGGTTCAGATGCAGATAGATGCGCTCTGCTCTGTTCTGTTCTCGGGGGCGCTCGAGAAGCCCGCGACGCCATGCGTGCTCCGAATCGATAGGCATTCGAAGCAGCCGGCGCTTTCAGCAAAAGCCTGAGCGCGCGAGCGACGAGCTTGGACTACTCCCATCACACAGACGCTCGAGATTTCCATCTTCCACCTTCTAGCGCGGCGGTCGTTGTTTCGTGTCATGCGATGGACATGCACCTGTGCAGCATCCTGTCTACCGTGGAGCTCTGCCGCACTCATTCCTTGGGCCACGCCCGTTGTCTCGAAGCCATCTTGGGACGAGATAGCCTCTCTTCTTTTCTCTTCTCTCCTCGTCTCGTCTCATCTCATCGACCGATGGGATCGGCACCTCGCAGCCCAGGACGGGTGGTGCTGTGCTCGGGTGTGCTGTCACAACCACCGTCATAGGCCCAACCCTTCCTCTCTTTCCATTCGAGGGTTTAGATAGCTCAGCGTCCGCTCCGCGCAAGAGTCCGGAGGAACTGCTCTTCTCGATTCTGTCGATGCGCCCGGTCTTACAAAGAAGCGAGAAAAGGCCACGGGCAACTAGCGTGAGGCTGACGGGACCAGACCTGACCTGACCTGACCTGACTTGACCTGACTTGACGTCTTCGGGCATCCTGTCCCGTCTCCGAGAGCGCGCACAACAGCGCAACCACGGCCGCGTTTGTGCGAGTGCGGTGGCGTGCAGATTGGGACGTTGCAGAGAGAGGCGTCGTGGGAAGATGGGACTGAGAGGAGCTGGAAGCTTGATGACGATGGCGGCCTTGGCGCCCGAGCTCGCTTAGCGACCGGCCATGTTTACCGATCGAGGGGCCCCTTTCGTCGTCGAGGACGCCTGTCGGGGAAGGGGGGTGTGTGGAGGTGCAAGAGAAAGAGAGAGGAGGCGAAGAGGAAAAGAAAACTAAGCCTTTGACGAGGAAAAAGGAGACCCCACCCTAAACCCAAGCCCACTCGCAAGCAGCTCCTTTGGCGAATCTACCTCCTTCTCGATCCATCGAGCTTGAATCATCGAGACGGAAAAGAAAAGAACAGAGAAGAGAAGCCTAAGGAAAGAGAATCCCATACCATCTCTCGCGAGTTGAAGCGCGTCCCTCCTAAAGCTCAACCCCCCTCTCCCTACATGCAAACACGGTTGTACTAGATATGTACCAGATATGTACAGAAGTAGTCCTCAGACATACACCTAACAAGCCGATCACGAGACGACGAGAGAAAGACACCGGCACGCCGTCCGTCTCGCACTATACAGTACAGTACAGTACAGTACAGTGCAGCATCCGCTCTTAGACCATGCCACACCCACCCACCGTACAGTACATGCCTGCCTGCCTGCCTGCATGCGTGCATCCACACGCACACAACAGCCTCGGAACAGCAGACTGGGAACCGGGTGTCATTGGTGCGCTGATTGATGTATTTTGGCCTGTAGCTTCCCCCTCAGGTTTCTTGGTGGTAGAAAAGTGCATGCTGGGGACATGCGCTTCTTCCTCAGACACCGCGGGCGCGAGGAAAGAGGGGGCCCGATTCGTGAGAAGTCTTTCAGCTCGGGTTTCCTCTTTCTTTCCCCTCTTTTTCTACAGTTGCCTGAACGGGGATTTTCCTTTTTATATGTATTTGTATTTGTATATGTAGATGTGTATGTGTGCATGCAGGTGGGGTGGAGGGAAGAAAGGTATCATATCCTATCATGAGTCTTCTATCTACGTCTCTCTCTCTCTCTCTCTCTCTCTCTCTCTCTCTCTCTCTCCTTCAAGTCCCTCTTTCCATCGCACTCACTGCATTACCCGACGAACCGACGTCACGGGCCGAGAACCTAAACATGTGTATGTATGTATGTATGTATGTATGTACAACAAGCATCCCTCGAAGACCTTGCAGGCAGGCAGTCGTCGACCTGACCAGTGAATATCTGCCCAGCTGCTTGGTGGGCTGGCTGGTCGGCGAGCTATACTGCAGGTGCCGAAGGGCGAGGACCAGCCGAGACGGGGAGGATTGGGCAGGGAGTAATAGAGGACGTGAGATTGGAGGGGAGAAATGAATCCCCGGACGCGTGGGGAGAGGATAGATGATAGATGGGGCTGGCGAGGGGGGAGGGTTTGGAGATTTGAAGGATTTGGGTAGCGCTTTGAAAGGCGTGATTCGGCACGGCGTTGGCGATGGATCGGTGGAATGATGGATTTTCGGGATGCTTGCTGGTGGGAATTGTACATATCAGAAGTGAGGGGCTCAAGGCCGGGGGCTGTCAGTTTATCGCTTGCGCTTGACACAAAGAACATCTTGGCTGGAGTATCTTGTTGTGGGAGTGATGATGTTCGTAAATACCAGGCACCTGTAACCTCCTACGCGAACAAAGGTACCGAGGAAAATGCCACCAACGCCATGCTCTCCCTTTTGCCGACAAGCACTCGCGCATTCACCTATCTCCTCCAAAGCCCATTACCACCACACTCACAGTTCCTCATCCTCAGTAGCAGCCTCCACATACCCCGGGGTATCTTCCCTAACGTATGGCGGTCTTGCCACAGATCAGCACACCATCTGCAGCGATGTAGCAAGCTGACGTGCCGCACCTACCTCACAAGATTCTTCGCGGCCACGATACCCGCGGTGGCAAGCGCGTACACGCCCAGCAAGTTGCTCCAGCCCGTCTCTCCGATGCCCCGCTGGCCCACGGCCAGGGCGACGAGATCATACACGAGACAACCACCAAAGATCCAGTCGCTCCCGCTGGCCAGGGCAGCGAAGCCCACGCCCGTCACGGCCTTGACGGCCAGGCTCGGGCCCTGGTGGTCGAAGTAGGCGACGGAGCCGTTGTGCAAGAGATCCAGGACGCCGATGCCGGCGAACGTCTTAGAGACGACGTGCGTGAGGACGGACGACGTGGAGCGCGTGTTCATGGGCCGCAGGCGGCCGAAGACGTAGTACAGCTGCGTCAGGGAGTTAATGAGCACGAAGACATTGGCTGTCTTCAGAGAGGAGGCGTTCCAGAAGACCATCCAAGCTGTTTGATACCACGTTAGCTACAGCTCCTACTGTACACCCCCCACTCGCACCGCCCCCTGCCACCACAGCCTTTGTCACGATGGCACCCAGATGGATGTTTTCGGATGATGGGAAATGGGAGACACGCACAAGCAATACACAGGTTCCCCACCGCGTAATAGGGCACGAAATCGAGCATCTGTTTCACCTCCTGCTGCTCCTTGGCGCCCTTCCGCGGGTCCAGCTTCCACAGCCGGTACAGCCATGCCAGCTGGAACAGCTGCTGCGGGAAGAAGAAGCCGGCGATGAAGTAGGGCTGCGGCGACCAGAAGGAGAGGTTGGCATCATGCACGTCCTTCATGTTGGGCGAGCTGAGCATGCCGTACTGCTGCGCGGCAAAGTCGACGAGGAAGGAGGCCGGGGCCACCCAGCGGGCGGTGGAGTGTGAAATGCCCATCGTGAACGTGGAGAGATGTGTGGTGTTGGGCCTGAGATGAGCTTGATGCTGTGATGCTGTGATGTTCAGCGTGCACGATTGGAACTTTCTTTTGGGGGTGTTGCGGTTGATATGGAAGCGTCGGCGCCTTGTGACGAGGCTGATGCTCAACTAAGTAGTGATGATGTCAACACATTAAGCGAGCGTCGCACTCGTCACCCGGCGCTTGCGGGCTCTGCATTCCACAATGACCGGAGCTCGGGGTATTTTTCTGTTTTCTTTCACGAAAAATGCCTCCCCTCACTCGGCTCTCTCATCCTTGCTTATCACAGTGGAATTCCACTGGTCACGTGTTGTTGTGCCGTCTTTCACGTGGAAACAGAAACAGCGTACTTCGGAATGTTGATACTCCGGGAAATCACTTTTCAACGATCATGCTCTCGCATTCCAAGTATCACTCTTATCTTGACTGTATCCTCTAGCTCCTGGCTTCCTTCGATGTGCTGTACATGGCTGTATTTTGATTGCAAGCCGCAGCCTCTACTTACTCATGTGCCCTCATTGATCTCGGACCCAGTCAAGTTGAAAGAACCTACATACCTCCTAGGTACCTTGCTTGTTTACTATTTCTGTAACTTCTATTGCATATTTGACCCGATGCCTTTGGGGATAGTACTGTGATCGGAGGGATCCGAAATCATATCAACCACTTCGCTATCAATGAAATTCAATCGTGGGTTTACTGCATTACCCGTGACTAATGGAATGTTGTTGGTGGGCCTGGTGATTTCGCAGCGAGCAAAAACCCTCCGCTCAGACTCCAACGTCAGCTCTTCTTGTCGACGCTCTCTCACCCATCTCCGGTTATTGGATGAAATCAGAGATTTCAGCGCCCTGTGTGTTCCATATGCGTGCATAGAAATAAACGTTCAAGTATTTATGAGTGTCGTACTTATAATACATGACCATATCCGAAAGGTTGTTTTAGCCTGTGGGGCTATGAAGCCGCTGTATAGCATTACAGTAATTCTCAGCAACAGGAGCGCGAATCAATAACAGTATTTCTCCCTCATCTGTCTTGCCGGATCATTTCTCAATTCAAAATCTCTCTTTATGGATCTCGGCAATCTCTCGCTATCAGTGTCTTGGTTTTAGTCTGAGGGGAAGATATCTATGCTCAGCGAGGTGAAGGATGTCTTTCACGTTGCGCCTGTCCCTATTGCCATTGTAACATCCGGCAAGGATTTCGAGTATTTCTTAAGCAGGTCTTATGCAGTTACATCTTCACAGTTTTTGGTCCCACAGCACGTCGCTGAAAATGCATCACTCAACCTGGCTTGATTCAAGTAATGTGGGTGGCATATTTAAGTCGCTTCATTACCGCATGACTGTTCATATTCTCTTCTTACAGCAGTATCTTTGAATGCGCCGCGCAGACTGCTGTTGAGCTGTTGTCAATACAGATCGTCAGCCGATTTATTTCAAGTAATCGGAAAAGGTGTATATAACATTCCGCGCCATGTTTGAATCGTGGAAGATCTGTGAGACTCGCTAATACTCTCTAGGAGCATTGCTTTTCACCACTGTCGCTGATTCGCGATTTGATCACCCCTTCTCTTCGGCAAGCGAGTATCAGTTCGGCATTGTACAGTACAGTATACCAAACACCGGCCAACCAGACTTGCAGTGAAATTCGCCAAACTTTCCATGCTCAAACGCACCATTTCCTCAAGCGACGCAAAAACCAGAGCCTCTCTCCATAAGATTCCTACGAAATTGTTACTCTTGACGGCATGTTTTAGCCATCACACTGATAAAGGCGAACACATGAAAATTGGTCACTGGCGGCTCTTTTAGCGACATCTCGTCAGAAGTACTTCGTTTTCCTTTCTCGTCATTCGTCATTTGCTTGAACATCTGCGTCTCAGACCCTGGATGCATAGCATATGTCGTACTTCCAGAATTTGCGTTACGAAGCGGGTCTTGTCGGCAGAACTGGCGTGGTCGTCGACGTGTAACAGCATGAATCACGCCACAAGTCTCTCGTCGACCGGCCGGATGCGAGCGCCGCGACATGAAGACATGTCGGAATTCAACCCTGAGCTTATAAATAGCATCACATTCCGATGCTCGCTTCATCTTCATCTCACACATCCAAGTGTCTCTACCCAAGTGCCAATTCTTCTGATCGTTCCGTCGTCTTTGTCAAGCTATCGTCCCTCCTCTGGCGCGGTCGCTAACGCAGATCCATCCATCACCATGTCAACATCGCCTCCCATGCAGCACATCTCCCGAGATGCGCTGCACACCAACCTCGAAGCCCGAATCCAGTATCTCCACAGCTTCCTAGACTTCAGCAGCAGTAAGAACGTCTCTGTCACGTGTCCAGAGATCTCGCCTTCAACCAGGGCACTAACGCGTGCGGATCGCAGAGGATGTCGACGCCCTAGTCTCGGGCTCCAAGTACCTCAAGACACTGATCCCAGCCGTCGTCAACACCGTCTACAAGAAGCTGCTGCAGTTCGACATCACGGCGCGCGCCTTCCAGACCCGCAGCACGAGTTTCGAGGGCCCCATGGACGCCACGCTCAGCGAAGACAGCCCGCAGATCGTGCACCGCAAGATGTTCCTCCGCGCGTACCTGGTCAAGCTGTGCTCCGACCCGTCGCAGATGGCGTTCTGGGAGTACCTTGACAAAGTCGGGTGGGTTCGCTTTCGATTCTTCCTCTGGCATCCCGGCGCGGCTCCTTGGAGATGAAAAGCTTACGGGGTTTTTTTTGGTGGCATGGTAGCATGATGCACGTCGGGCTTGGCCGTACGCACCCCCTTCACGTGGAGTATATCCATCTCGGTGTCTGTCTGGGCTTCATACAAGAGGTCGTGACCGAAGCCGTGCTCTCACTCGCGGCTGCCCATGGACCGTAAGATAGCGCTCGTCAAAGCGCTCAGCAAGGTCATCTGGATCCAGAACGACCTGTTCGCCAAGTGGCATATCCGGGATGGCATCGACTTTGCCGTCGAAGACGCGGATTTCCCTGCCGAGAAGGAAGGTTATATGCATGGAAGGAAAGTCTTGGTGGATAGCGATGATGACGATGATGATGCCGAGGGAGTGAGGACTCCGGCCGAGACGAGTGCGCCGCCGGCTGGAATCTGCCCATTCAGTGGGATGAGTTGCTTGGGAAAGGGGGAAGGCTTGAAGTCTGTGAAGGATGCAGTCCAGGAAGCGTAAATGAGCCTTTTCAATGTACAATGCAGCTGATGATGATGATGATGATAGCTCTACAGAGGCTAGTGAAACTATACAGCTTCGAACTTTCCGTGGGACATAGAAGCGTGCCGAGCTAGGGGTTTCCTATGCAAGTTGACTCTCGAAAGGTAGTTGGCAAATATGGACAAGATAAACAAAACAAGCCAGCTACCGAGCTCTTCACTGACAGGTTGGATTGTTCTCCACTGCGTTCATGGAGAGCAGGTTCCGTAGAATACTCGACAAGTGGAAAGTGATGTATGACACGAAAATGAGTATTACTGTTTCATACTTGCCATTGGTTGGAAATACACATTTCCCGTCCGCCTTGAATATTGCCTGACTTTCAACCTTCACGATCTTCCTACAAAGTGTAGTTAAAGCGTGTATCTTTCTTACAACACCATGCATAATACTAGCAGGTAGGAAGTAAAAGCTTACACACTTCTTGATTCACGACCACAAAACTGCAGTGGGAGTTCTTTAGGCCTCACAGATATTAGATTTTGATCAATGATCACAATATGGGGCCCAAGATACTGACTACACGAAAAGAAAATGATCAGTCAAAACGGCATTTCATTACAAACAGTTATTGCCTGAACAAGTATGTAGTCGGGTCTCGAGGCCACGGCATTTGTGTGGTCTCCCATTCAAACAATCATATGGCGAAGACGATGGTGATGATGAAAAAGCCGCGCATAGCAAGCTTAATATCTCGAGTAGGAGTTGTCCTCTTCCTCGCCGTAACTGTGCTCGCCGCCTCCCCGACCTTCGTTGCGTCCATAGCCACCCGAGCTCTCATCGTTATCATCGCGACCAGAGCGGCCATAACCTCCCGACTCCTCCTCACGTCCACTGCGACTATAACCTGAGTTATCACGATTATCCTCAAGCTCGCTACGGCCATAGCCCGAACCCTCCTCGTTATGCCGGCTGAAACGTTCAGATTTTCCGTACGGATTTCCACCGCCATACGAGCTCTCATCGTTGTCACCGCGACCGGAGCGTCTCGATTGGCCGTAGGTGTTCTCACTCTCGTCGTTGCGTCCGGAACGGCCGCCTCCGTACGAACTCTCCTCGTTATCACCACGTCCTGAACGCTCTCCGCCGTAAGAGCTCTCTTCATGATCGCCTCGTCCAGAGTGTCCCGAGCGCCCAGATTGGCCATAGGTGTTCTCACTATCCTCATTGCGATCAGAACGACCACCGCCGTACGTGCTCTCGTCGTTATCTTCACGTCCCGAGCGACCAGATCGGCCGTAGGTGTTCTCGCTTTCTTGTTTTCTGCCGCTACCATAAGAGCTCTCCTGGTTGTCCTCACGTCCGTATCCACCGTAGGTGCTCTCACCTGTCTCTTGACGGCGGCCACTGCCATAGGAAGGCTTCCATATCATCACGGCCCTGGCGTCCCGATCCACCGTAGGTGCTCTCACTTGTCTCTTGACGGCGACCACTACCATAGGAAGGCTGCTCTGTGTCATCACGGCCGTGGCGTCCCGATCCACCGTAGGTGCTCTCACTTGTCTCTTGACGGCGACCACTGCCATAGGAAGGCTCCTCCGTGTCATCACGGCCCTGGCGTCCTGATCCAGCGTAGATGTTCTCACTGCGTCCATAGGAACTCTTCTCGTTATCATTGCGGCCAGAGTATTGCTGAGTACGACCGTAGGAGCTTGATTCGTTTTCTTGGCGGCCATATGAGGATTGCTCGTTATCGTTGCGGCTGGACGAGGATTGCTGGGTTCGACCATACGAGCTCTCCTCATTTTCCTGGCGACCGTACGAGGACTGCCCACTCAGGCGACCATATGAGCTCTCGTCATTTTCCTGACGACCAGATGAGGACTGCTCACTCTGGCGCTGGTTGTTGTCACCAATAATGGATCCGAGCTTCTTATCCAGACCGGTTTTCTTCAAGAACATACTTCCAAGCCCACCGGTAATTTCCTGCAGAGCAGAAGCACCCTCTTGAGCAGAAGGAACGATATTATTGTCGTTCTTCTTCTTTGGAGGGGCGCCGTGGGAATGTCCACCTCCTTCGGCGCCTTCGCCCTCATGGTTCTTGTTCTCCTTGACGCCCTCGGTGCTCAGAATTTCCCTGTAGTGCTGCTGCTCAGACTCGTCCTTGCTCTCCCACCACTTCTTGACCGTTTCGAACATAGCACGCTGGCCATCTCTGTTCTCATCGCGGAGAGCTGGGTGGTGGAAGACCTGCAGGATATCGTCGATGGTTTGGCGAACATCCTTGCCCTCATCGCCCCAGCAGTCGACGATGTGGGGGGCCACAAACCTGACCGTGGCGCAAGCAATTTGTCCAGCAACAGGGTTGAGAACGTTGGAGAAATGGTCCTTGGACAGCATAGAGTGGGTAGGGTCAGTGAAGTTGTCGTTCTCGAAGACTTCGTATTGTCCCTTCTCGCTGGACTTTAGGACACCCTCTGATCCCGACTTGAGCTCAATACGGGCCTGGGCAATGATCGGGGTGACGTATGGGGCAAGGAGAGAGAAGATGAAGATTTGCAAAGCACCTGTCATGTTCTCAACCAGTTCATCGAGACCAGGCACCTTGGAAATAATCTGGTTGACGCCCTTCATAACTTTGTCGTGAAACTCGAGAATGGGGTACATGTCCTTGAGAGTTTGTTGAGCTTGCTCCTTTGCTTGCTCGATATCAACACCGCCCAGCGAGGCATTGCGGTCCAAAGGGTTCTGTTGCGTCTCCTGCTTCTTTGCAGCGGCAGCTTGCTTCAATTCATCCGCCTTGTTAGTGTCGGGCTTTCCATCATCCTCGAGCATATCCCACGGGACTTTGTCGAGGATAACTTTGAGGGCCGAGGTCTTGTCATTTTGTTCATCATCTTCACTTGCCTTGTTGAGTTGAGACTCCAAACCCTCGATCTCAGACTGTGCAACCTTATCTCCCATTTCACCCACGACCGAATGTAGGAAATCGGTCATACCAAAGGTACCGGTGACAAGTGGGAAGATTTTCTTGCCGCGGACGTCAATCTCTGTGTTCTTTCCAACGTGGGGGAAGGCGTCGACACCAAGCTCACGGAGGGCAAGCTCGGTATAGTTCGAATGAGCGGCATAATCTAATGTTAATTAGTTCCGCATAACACACGAATGAAGATATTACACACCTTCCAGGCAGTGCAGACCAGTGCCCATAAGTCGGAGTGCCTCGTAGAGATCATTCTTGTTGTTGTCACGCTTGTACTTGCGACCGAGTTCGATGCTTTTCTCAAACAAGCGACGGACAAGCCCAGCAGAAGTATCGCAGCCAGCGTTCTCAGAGGCAATGTACACCTTCAATCCTGTTTCTCGATCAATCGCAAGCTCCTTGCCTTCGTCAACCGGGGCACGGAGGCGTTGATCATAAACGCGAGCATCTTCATTGTCGGCATAGTCCTGCCATAAATTAGCTCCTTGCATGCTTTAGATATTTAAAGGGCGAATGTACCTTTGGGTTGTCGATGTGCTCCTCGGGGCGGTAGCATCCAAGTCGCTCGGCGGTTACCTCGAACTCACCCGTAGCATAGCCAAAAGTGAGGAACGAAAGACACCACAGCAAGATACGGATGGTCTCAGCAGGGAGTTGCTTCAATCCACCGACATCGATCGCTTGAGAGTAGTCACGAAGCCAGTTACCAAAGTATACACGTTTGACATCAAGCTTGTCGAATTTGGTATTACCCCCTGCAACCATAATCAACTCCAGGAGTGTGTTCTCAATATCTCCGTGACGATAGTTGACAGCGTTGATCTGAGGCACGTATAAGTGAGCTTCTTAACAAGTGACATGATAGCTTGCCTTGGAAAGATCGACGATATCCCCAGCTCCAAAAGCTGCCGCGGGCGTAGCCAAGCAGAGGACGACCACGCCGAGAGCGAGCAAGAGGGATGTGTTAACGGCCATGATGGTGCCTCGCGATCGTATAGATCGATTTGAGTTTCAAGATTTGCGATGAAGTGTATCGACGCCAGATCCGATGTAGAGAAAGGGAAAAACGTCGAGGTTGTAGATGTGAGGAAGTGGGTTGGAGCAAGAAAGCTTGTACGAGGTGGTAGGCTGGCGGGGTAGTTTCACCTCACCCCCTGTCACCGTGACGCGACGCTACCGTACGCTAAGGGGATGCAGGTGCCAAGACGAGCTGAAGAGATCTCGACAGTAGTTGTTGTCGGTGGAACAGTATCTGAAGGCTGGAAATTTCCAACCACAGGCTATCTGTTTGATGACTGCAGTCCGGTTACGCAGCAAATTATATGATTTAGCAGCACGTTTTTGATAACAGTCATCGCTTGGCTCCAAGGCCTACATTGCGGATCAGAGCAGGGATCATGAGCTTGTTTTTGAACCAAGCATGAGACTAAAGTGCGGCCAAGATGGCACAAGCTTTTTGTTTTCTTGACGTTGTACTCGAGCAGAGCTGATCAGCTTCCTTTACCCGTGGCAAGCTTTGATCAATGGTGCTGGTTGCATACCATGTTTAAGAGAGGATAGATGTATCGAGATTTTAAGGGCTTTTGCTGTTTGGCCATTCGTTTGGCAAAGATTCGAAAGATGATCCTTGACGTGGAATAAGCGAGAGTAAAGTCAACAAACCATTTCTGTTTGTTATGCTCGCGATAGCGCCTAGACAGATATTTTCGGGGAATTTATCTGCGCTGATTCAATCTTGAATATGCTTGGTAATTGAGCTTGAGGCGTATCCGCTCTTATGTTTGTGTGTTGATGCAATTGCTATCGAGTCCTTCATGTCAGTCCGCCACAGTCTGAATAGAATACTTCTCAACGTAATAAGTATGGTATCACAAGCCAGAAATCATACAGAAATAAAGCCTACCTCAAATTTCTCAGTGATACAACGAGTTTTTCGTTCATGCATTTGTATTTTCATGAGAGGAGTCAAACAATTTTCGCTTCGAATTTCCAAGCTCACCAAGAAGGAACATGTGTCATCCTTCCACACAACACTCAGCAGATGTGCAAAAAAAATCGTTGACTCAAGTATTCATACTTTAAATCGTGATACTGTACATAAAACTTATTTAAGTATCTGCTGATTTCTGTACATATCCGTGTATACATGATTCGAGAGGCTTGCCAAGCGGTCCTCCAAACGTGGCAGGTTCACAAGGGACTCCTTTATGGCAGGTAAAATTGAGAATTTATATCCATGATTATCAGAATATCTGATCAGCGTTAGGTTAAAAAATGAAAGAAAAAAATTTGACAATAGCTAAGCAAAGATATCCGGACAGCGCAATGTTAGTCATTGTACCGCAAATCATCCAAGGTATAGGAGATATTGTACATTCTTGTGTTGAGAGAAAACAAATTGAGTAAACTCATCATCAAGACTGTTAGACGATGCTGCAAATACAAACCACACGTATTCAATTGATACAAGCTCGGCACCAAGGTAATCCTTTTCAATCCCAACACAGGACGCACTGCTATCCTCCAACCCAACCATTCTTCGAACCCATTCCAGGATGCCATTATTCACACATACTCATAAGCCAACTACTCACGGCAATCTACCGTCCCTAGCGCGAGATCCAAACACCCAACTGTCTCTTCAGGCTTGCCGATTGCCTTCGCGTAAATCTGATGAGTATCCTTCCCTTAGTACGACTCCCCAGTGGGACAAGCGTCGAACTCCTCGCTCGCGAAGAGCATTCGCCTGACGGTACCGTCCTCCGACTGGCCCTGGTACTGGAAAGGCCCCGGGTAGGCATCCTACGGGATATCCTGCACGTCGGCCTCTACGAAGCCGAGGGCACCGTCGACAGCCACGTACACCTGTCGCTGTCCGGAGACCTGGCTGTGCAGGTAGAAGTACTTGCCCTTGCCCCTGAGGGGGGGGGACACAGTGGTCTAGTCATAGTCGGAGCAGTCCGGTTGCGGGCAGCTGGTGGAGGCGGCGTGATTGGACGTAGAATTTCTGGGACGCGCTACGATGATGGAGAGCTAGATGGTAGATTGATCGTGGATTGTTTCGAGGAGGAAGGGGGTTGTCGTGTTGTCTAATTGAGTAATTGATGCTACGAGGCAGAGACCGATTAGGGCTGAGATGATGGCAGCTCTGGTGAACATTTTGATGGTTGGAATACCGCGAGGTATTGGAGATATAGACTCACGTCGTGTTCGATCAAGCCATGTTTGGCTAGCTGATCGAGGTCTAACATTGGTTCTGAGTGCGAGTGTCCGGGGAGAGGGGGAGGGGCGGCTTTTAGAGCGCCGGCCGCGAAGACTGAGGCGAAACCAGAGCCGAGATTTATGGCAGAAGTCAAGACAGAGATTACCATGGGTTTGGTGATAGCTTTCCCGTTGTGCGGAAGCAGGTGATGGTTGGCGAGGGCGTTGATCATGGGACATGGGGAGTGGACTGTTCTGGAGGTCAATTCGAAATTCTTGATCGCGATAGTACTGAAAGCGACCGACAGGGTGAATTGTGCGAGTTATGATGAGTACCTACCGTCCCCGTCACCAGATGGCTCCCATTTCGATCAGTCAATTTCTGGATGGCCTGCTGGAGGTTCAGCTGCCATTGTGAGAGATTACCCGGCTGTCTATGGCACAATTTTGAGATGCTTCAACTTGAAGTCAACGGTCTTTGAGATGATGAGGAACGGAGAGCAACGGTGAGTCCGAGTAACCAAAGAGACACTAGTGAGATTGTCAGCGTCGCCGTACTGTATCTAGAGAGGCCAAGTCACTCTTCCTTCGTCTTACCTGAAGCTCGCAGCATACACCTTACAATTACATGCAACGTGCAGCTGCCTGGATGTGAAGGTCCTTGGGATATCCAACAGAGAGCTTAGAATGAACGTGAATGGGTGTTGTTGTATGTAATGTTCAGCTTACTCGCTACATGGCCTAGCAGGATGCGGCGTCTACCACAAAAGGAATATAATTCAACTCAATGACTCTTCAAACGAGTTTGCGTTCCTAAATCCCACCACGAAACGAAGATAGTCCGAGTAAGAGAAGGAAATTTATCGACAATGAAAACAAGAAGACTTCTGCCTGTGGGGCTTGATGGAAGTTGGGCAGTTGTATGACTTGACAGCCACTGTGTGCAGGTCTCGAGCGGCTGAAATGCTAGCGTGGCTAGACCAATGATGGTCTCAGCATGTAAAATTGAGAATCGTGCTCCGTTCTTGACATCAAGTCCAATTTACACTATGTTGCCATAATTGTATATATGTACATACACGTAGGCGTTCAAGGCGGTCTAGATGTATTTGTACGGGTTCATAATCCCATTCTACCCACGCCATTAGCTCAACACACACAGCCCATAAACACCCAGAACTCACCGGATCGTACAGCTCCTTAATCTGCTTCATCAATCGAATCATAGTGTCATTCCGACTATATCCAATGTAATTCTTCTTTGCGAGACCCAGCCCATGCTCCGCACTAATACTGCCATTCCTCTTCGCAATCCACTCGTACACAAAAGGTTCTAGCACTTTCTCAACCCTCTTGTCATACCTTCTTGTTGCAACGTTCAGATGCAAATTTGAGTCTCCCATATGGCCATACCCCACCACGCCCACGACGGGATACTCGTCAGTATCGCCTATCAAGCCTTTCTCTTGGATTTTGGCTTTGGTTTCTTCTACTAAAGCGTAGAGTTCTTTGATGGGGATCGAGAGATCATATTTGTAGACGCCGCCCCAGTGGCCGAGGCATTCGGGCACACCTTCTCTCCAGCCCCAGAGCGCTTTCACCTGTGTCTCGTCTTGCGCGAGTACTCCATCTAGCACGATCTCCCTTTCCATAACATGCTCGAGAAATTTCTCGAGCTTCTCGCTATCATGCTCCGTGTTGGAGCCAGAGGTCTCGATTAAGCAGTAAAACGGGTACTCCTTTTCTAGCGGTCGTTTATTTTTAGTTACCTTGTGTACGAAGTCTTGAGAAGTGCTGTCCATTAGTTCGAAAGCGGAGAGGATTTCAGAGAGCTGGCCTTTCGCTTCTTTGAAAGCTTCTTGGACTTTCTCGTAGGATTCGAGACCGAAAAAGGCGACATTGATGGCTTTAGAGCGTTGAGGGCAGATTATCGAGATGCCGGTGATTATACCGATTGTGCCTTCGCCACCGATGAACAGTTGTTTGAGGTCGTAACCGGTGTTATTCTTCCGTAGCTTAGAAAGATCGTCCACGATGGTTCCGTCCGGTAGTACTGCTTCGATCCCAAGGACATTCCCATGAAGACTTCCGTATCGCAATAACCGCAAACCTCCAGCATTCGTGGCAACATTGCCTCCAATTTGGCAAGATCCCTTAGCACCGAGGTCCAGTGGGAAAATGTATCCGCTCTCGGCGAGGTAGTTGTCGGCCACTTCTAAAATGACACCAGCATCCACCACTAAAGTCCCAGAAACGTCGTCAAAAGACCGTATTTTGTTCATCCGGCTCATGTTTATAACAATCTCATCAAAAACCGGCACCGATCCTCCCACCAGACCAGAATTGCCTCCCTGCGGCACCACAGCCAGCATGTTGTCGTTGCAATACTTCAACACCTTGCTTACCTCCTCCGTCGACCCTGGCTTTAAAACCAATTTAGTATGTCCCCTGTACTTCCTCATCCAGTCTCCATTGAAGGGCTCAATGTCCCCCGAAGCGTCTTTTGTAACGCCATCAATAATGGCCGAGTCCTTCCCTAGCAGTTCTTTGAAGTGATTGACATGGTCTGGAGTAAGCTCTGCAAATCTCGAATCGCGCTTCATATCTGGGTAGGTCTCGGATGTGAATTTGATGGTCTTGGAGGAGCCGGTCGTGCCTTTTGAAATGCCCTCAGTTTCCTCTGTTGTTGCTGTGCTTTGGCATCGGAGCTGGGGGAGAGCTCGCAGCGGTCTGGCTGAGGGGGTGGCCCACCGGGCTCTGCGGAGGGCGAGAGCCACTGTTGATCGAGTTGCCATATTGCGAAACAGCTAATTGATCAGAAAACTAAAGTTCGATACTCGTCGTGGGACCTCGAGTGAAGTCTAGCCAGCCAGAACGAATTGCTGAAAGGGCGGGGGGTACTCGCTACCGGACCCAAGTTCGGCTTGTCAGCCTTGTGCTTTTGTCCTCAGGTTGCAACAGAGCTCTCGCTCGCGACTTGGTACGCGTGCAACTGCAGCCTACCTGTATCAACACCAAGCTTAACGAGTAACCAACACCACAGCTTCGCATCGAATTGATCCTTCTCACTTATACTCTCGAAGTGTGAATCTTGACCCCCTTCAATTGATCGATCGCAAATCATGGCGTCCGGCTACGATAGAGCTCTCTCAGGTAGGCTCCAGCTGTGGTTGGAGGTGTTGACATAGCTAACCATACATCAGTCTTCAGGTTAGTTATGACCAACGCACGAGCTCTGTTCACATCCTCATAACGTACACAGTCCCGATGGACATGTCTTCCAAGTCGAATATGCGCTGGAGGCAGTAAAGCGAGGTACGAATGGCTGCTGTGGAAGGAAAACCATAGCTAAAGTTTCCCAGGAACCTGTGCCGTCGGCGTCAAGGGAGGAGATATCGTTGTACTGGGCTGTGAGAAGCGCTCCGCCATGAAGCTCCAAGACACCCGCATTACGCCCTCCAAGATCGGTCTCGTTGACACGCACGTCTGCCTCGCCTTCGCTGGGCTCAACGCCGATGCCCGAATCCTAGTCGACAAGGCTAGATTAGAAGCCCAGTCCCATCGCCTGACTGTTGAAGACCCGGTTACGATAGAGTACATCACGAAGTACGTGGCGGGTGTGCAACAGAGATATACGCAGAGTGGTGGTGTCAGACCGTTCGGGATCAGCACATTGATTGTTGGGTTTGATCCTAATGACAAGACCCCGAGACTTTACCAGACTGAGCCATCGGGAATTTACTCGGCATGGCAAGAATCACCAACCAGTGTGAGGAGAGCGTGCTGATGATTTTACAGGAAGGCAAACGCAATCGGTAGATCCAGCAAGACCGTCCGTGAATTCCTGGAGCGCAACCACAAGGATGGCATGGATCGGGAGGCTACGATCAAGCTGACTATCAAGTCGCTGTTGGAGGTCGTACAGACGGGAGCGAAAAACATTGAGATCGCGATCATGGCGCCAGGCAAGCTGCTCGAGATGTTGCCGGTGGAGGATATCGAGGCGTACGTCAAGAACATCGAGGCGGAGAAGGTTGAGGAGGCCGCGAAGAAGAAGAACACCCGGACGCCAGGCTCCGGAAGTGCTGCTATCTTGACGAGACCCGCTGAAGAGAACAAGTAGAGTGGTGGTTGTCAATGCTGGGTGTGCACTGTTTCTGAGAGCCATTGTACCATAGGAAATGAGCGACGAAACCTGCAAGATAATGCACACACATGCGTTTCGCTTCTCTGTGGGTGGTATCATGCCGGCGGTCGTTCTGGAAACATCGTTGCAAATGTGCAACTCTCCTGGGTCCCTTCCCATCCTCATCCCCAATATCAAAAAACACCATGCCGCTAAACCAGACCCATCCCGACCCTTTTGCACACCGTTATCTTCGCCCCGGTCTACTCAGCCCAACTTGTTAGGCGCCTCCTTAACATCAAATATCGTCCTCAGCTCCTCCCCCCGAATTCTATCGTCCCTCAACATCCTGCTATCCACGCGCGCATCCTCCCCCTCGACCTCCAACCGGGCCTTGGGGGTGACAGCCTCCAGCACAAAGTGGTTGTCGCAGTGTGGGCAATACTCGTCGGATTCTTCGAACTCCTGGGCGTCTTTGCGGAAGGCTTTCTTGCATTTTTTACAGGCAAAGGTCTATGGAAGTTGTGTTTAGCTGAGTTGGAATAGCGAGTAGGGGAAGGACATAGAGGAGAGGGGGAGGAAGAGTACCATTTCGGTCTTTTGGAGGAGAGGATGAGATTCATTTTCCGCGTGGCAGTCGGCGCAGTCAAACCATTTCCGACCTGCGATTTCTTTAGCATTTGTAGAATTACCTGGCTACCTATGGAAGAGGAGGGAGCTTTACAGCATGGTGATCTGATGGAGACTTGGGCGTTGAGGATATGTTTGCTATAGCACTGTCAGAATCAAATTCCATAAGAATTCGTATGTCTTACCACATATTGAAGATGAGATCTGTTATTTCTGGAGCTCATGCAATTCTTTCTTTGAATCACCGGTCCACCTCTGAAATGTTTGGAAGATCGGGTAATTCGCGGCTTTATTCACCACTAGCACCGAGTAGCTCCACTAAGACAACAGCCTTGCAGCATATCATCATTCGCCTCCTCCTCTGCTTTCTACCGGTACAACCACAGCATCATCTGCATGCAGATCGCACAAGAACCTCACGATGCCAGTCAAGAGAAAAGCCCCGTCCAGTATGAGCTCTTTCACTTGCTACACATTCTAACAGTCATTTTCTAATAAAAACAGATGCCAAAGGCAGCAAGAAAGTCGGCAAGAACATCGAAACCTCGACACCTGGTCCCGCCACCCCTCGCAGTAATGGCAGCAGCGACGAGTATGTATCTTCGGACGATACAGAGGAGGAAACAGAGACTGTCAAGAACGCAAAGGCGAATCTCAGCGTCAGCAATTACCAAAACAATCGGGGCACTTCGGGCTGTCGGGGAAGAGATTCAGCGAGCCACTATTTCGAGGGCGGCAATCATGATTTCTCATACCTGTCGCTGAAGCCGGACCATCAAAACCGCCCGCTGTGGATTGATCCTTTGAAGGGGAAGATCATACTGGAGAGTTTCTCGCCGTTGGCACAGCAAACCCAGGACTTTCTAACCACAGTCGCGGAGCCCCTGTCGAGAACGCAGTTTCTGCATGAGTACTCTTTGACGCCGCATAGCCTTTATGCTGCTGTGTCCGTCGGAATGGATCCCGAGGAAATCATCGTTATGCTGGACCGGTTCTCGAAGACTCCTTTACCAGAGAGCATCCGCGAGTTTATCTACGGGTGTACACACAGTTATGGAAAGGTCAAGCTGGTGCTGAAGAACACGAAGCATTTCGTAGAAAGTACGGATCCAGACATGTTGCAGCAGCTACTGAGGGATCCGGTTATTGGGCCACTGAGAGTACAGGGAACGGAGATAATCACTACAACGTTAGCTCCCAAGATGGGCGCTCTGGTCATTCCTGGAACCAAAAATGCAGCCGGTATGCAGCAGGCTGGAGAACAACCAGGCAAAGTCAGGCAACCACAAGATGGCGAAAACGCAAACCAAGAGGATATCTTCGTCAATTTAAATGAAGAAGATGACGGGGAGGAAGCCGAGGCTGTACATTCTTTCGTAATCGAGGATTATGGCGTAGAAACCATTCAGAAGCGCTGTCTGGAGCTGGGGCTGCCAGTCTTGGAGGAATACGATTTCCGCATGGACGACGCCAATGCCAATCTCGATATTGACCTGCGGCCTATTGCCAAAATTCGACATTATCAGGAGAAGAGCTTGAGTAAGATGTTTGGAAACGGCAGAGCAAAGAGTGGCCTGATTGTTCTACCTTGTGGTTCCGGCAAGACTTTGGTGGGCATCACTGCGGCATGCACTATCAAGAAGGGTGCCATCATTTTGTGTACCAGCTCCATGTCCGTGGTTCAGTGGAGACAAGAATTCCTGAAATGGTCCAACATCAACCCCAATGACATTGCTATCTTTACGTCCGATAGCAAAGACAAGTTCAGTGGCAACACAGGAATTATTGTTACTACTTACAACATGGTGGCACAGAAGGGCAAGCGATCGCACGACTCTCAGAAAATGATGGACTTCTTGACTAGCCGAGAATGGGGTCTGATGATTCTGGATGAAGTGCATGTTGCGCCCGCCCACATGTTCAGAAGAGTGACATCGATCATCAAGGTACATTCAAAGCTAGGTTTGACAGCTACCCTGCTTCGTGAAGATGACAAAATCAGCGATCTCAATTTCCTGATCGGGCCCAAGCTATACGAAGCCAACTGGATGCAACTAGCAGAGGAAGGTCACATTGCCAGAGTCCAATGTGCCGAAGTCTGGTGTCCAATGACTACAGAATTCTACACCGAATACCTCCGCCAGTCCAGCCGCAACAAAACTCTCCTGTGGATCATGAACCCTCGCAAATTCCAAGCCTGCCAATACCTAATCAACTACCACGAAAAGCGTGGCGACAAGCTCATTGTCTTTTCCGACAATGTCTATGCTTTGAAGATGTACGCCCAAAAGCTCAACAAGGTGTTCATCTACGGCGAAACCGGCAATGCTGAGCGCCTCCGCATCCTAGAAAATTTCCAGCATAACGACAATATCAACACGCTCTTCCTGTCCAAGATTGGCGACACATCCCTTGATCTTCCTGAAGCCACCGTCCTCATCCAGATATCGTCGCATTTTGGATCACGGCGTCAAGAAGCCCAGCGTTTGGGTCGTATTCTAAGAGCAAAGCGGAGGAACGACGAAGGCTTCAACGCATTCTTTTACTCTCTTGTCTCCAAAGACACCATGGAAATGGTCTACTCTGCCAAACGCCAAGCTTTTCTCGTCGACCAAGGGTACGCCTTCAAAGTCATCACGGGTCTCCAGGGCATCGAGAATCTTCCAGACCTCGCGTTCACAACCCCTGCTGAGCGTCGCGAACTCCTCCAAAACGTAATGATTCACAACGAAAGCGGTGGCAACGACTACGAGGATGTAGATGATTTATTTCATCGCGTCGATGGTGCTACAGGCGCGGCAGGCAGCAAGGCGAAGAAGAAGGGAGCGAGGAGAACCGCGGGCAACTTGTCGGAGTTGGCAGGAGGCAACGACATGGCATATGTGGAGATGAACCGCAGCATGAATAAGGAGTTGAAGAAGAAGAAAGGGGAGAGTAGTGCTTTCTTCAAGAAGATGCATCGCGAGCAGGCAAAGAGGAAAGCAGCGATGGATGAGTAAGGCCTCACTTGCATGGATCGCACGATTGGCGTTCGGGCTTGGTCAGAACGGGTGGGGATTGATATGGGAATGGTGAATGGCGTTGAGGATGAATCAGAGGACAATAGTCCGGGTGCAACAGAACTTCAGTACCCCGCGGAAAGTTGTTGCGCCTCTTTCCTGGCATGGCAGCCAAGGCAGGACTAAAGGAAACGAGGGTAGATTTAAGATTTACTCGATTCAGCTTACAGAATACGGCCGCTTTTACAAATAATTACAAGCTCGAATTAATCGTAGTATAAAATAATGCAATGTAATGTTTTCTTTCGGTTTTAATTACTACTTTTTGAAATAACTCGTTCAAAACTTTATGATGCAATCGATACAAATCCGCTTTTATTAACGCTCCAAAAATTTTTGATAGAATCCAAATCGGGAAAGTACGAAAGAAACGCTATGACACCGAATAAAAAAAAGCCTGTATCTGTGGAAAAGAGATCTCGATCAATGTATCGAGAGTAAAAAACAGTGTGTTGAGGTCAAGAATCAGTTGAAGTCTGCTCTCTACCACCATGGGAGCAACGAGCATCTGACATACATGACGGGAGCAATAAGCGCACACACTAGACAGTTAGTCTAAAATCATAGATCTGGGTCTAGAGTGAGCTATAATCATTGATCTGAGATCATCATGATCAAAGCGCATTCTAGACACAGGGTCATAGCGACCACGATGTTCAGAGCGTCACGTGATAGATACTGTACGATGAAAGCTTTCAAAATGATGTATCTTTATGAAGCGGTTCGAGTGTTGATTAAATTTTGCAATTTTAAAAAATGAATTTACAGAAAGCGCTTTGAAAAAGCGGACAGATTCTCTGGCTGCTATATCGAGCAAGTTCCCCCCCCCCTCCCCTTGGCTGCTTTTGCTACCTTGGCAGCTAGAAAAAGGAATGTATGTATGTACTGTACTGTACAACAACTTTTCTGCAGGCTGCTTGTAGTTCTTTTGCACCCGGACTATTGTCCTCGGATTCATGATGTAAGAGAAGAATTCCGGAACAGATTGGACAGAAACACAATGAAATCAGCGATGAGGCTCGGAAGATTTGTTTTACAACACTACACAGTAAGTAATCTCTAGGTAGTGGGTGATCTCCCCCAAGCATAAGATTCAGCCGTCCGTTGCTTTTTCTTCTCGCTCTCTCAGCACACCAAAGCGCAGTTCCAAGGCAGAGGCGCCATCTCAAATCGTCTCCTCCTCGCCCGTAATCGGCTCCAGACTCCCTCTCCCCTTGAAGCACTCCACGATGTCGGCCTGCTCATTCAGCAGCACGCGATCCACGGCCGAGCCGATCTTGGCCAGGCCGCGCCAGCGGTCCAAGTCGGCCGGGTTGCGCTTGTCGCCGTGGGCGTCCTGGGGGCGGCCCCAGTGGCCCTGCGAGAAGCCGAGCAGGGTGGTGATGGTGCGGCGCTCGATGTCCCAGACGAGCGAGCAGATGGTGCCCGTCTCCTCGAGCCAGTTGCACTGCCAGAGCGCGCCGGGCCGGATGCACTGGTAGCTGGCGGTTTGGAAGTTGCGCCGGCCGGCCATGGGACCGCCGTGGATGGCGTAGACGATGCGGGTTGGGGAGAAGAACCACCTGTTGTGAGGGTCAGTTGGCGGTTTCGGTCTCTTTGCTTGTTGGGAGTGGGGTTAGGTCAGGTGAGGAGGAGTGTTGGATATGAGGGCAGCGTGTCGTGGGTTGGAGAGGGACAAAAAGAATGAATATATATATGTATACATGTACACACACACATATAAATATGTATATAAGTTGTGATGTGGCTTGTAAAAAAGGGGGACAAGACAGACATCTCATATCGCCACTTCTCAGGCTTGCCCTCCGCATCTTCGGCGTCATAATCGTAGATGAGATGCACATCTCTGAGATCCTTATCGAACTGCGGGATGGTCTTCGCCAGGGTCTTTGCGTGGGTTGGCATCTCGAATACGCCTCCTGTCTCCCCGTGATTCTGTCTTGTCCTTGGTCAACCGATGCTACGTTGTTGTTCGAGTAGATCAAACAACTGCAGTCCGCTCGCTACCTGATCAAGAGAGAAGAGAGCAGGGCGAGAGTCCTGAGGAAAAGAAGCCGTTGGATAGAAAGTGGAAAACAAGTGATGGTGGTTGTTTGGGTGATAAGACAATGTAGGAGAAGAGGCAAGGGATCGTGGTAGTAGTAGTAGTATTGATTAACGTCTAGCGGAGTAGTAGTAGTACAGTAGTAGTAGTATTGATTAAAGTCTAGCGGAGTGCAGCCGATAGGCTGGCTGCCTTCCTAGGACCTCCCAGGGGGTACGGAGACGTGCTAAGCTAAGGTTATAAATACAAAGTACGACCCCGAAAGCAATTCGTGTTGGTACAGCTACTGCTGCTGTCGCCTACGCCCTTCGCCGCCCTTTGCGATGGTCCGAGGCAAGGGATTATGAGAGACGGACTGATGTAAGGATTGAAAGGCAGGGAAACACTAGTTCAGACAATAGAGCTCAGATAAGGTTGGGTTGATAGTCAGACTGATCTCTGCCTTCTACATCTCTCGTAGAAGGCGTCTATAGGTACAGAAGGAGGAGTGGACTCCGCGAGAAGAGTAGTTCCCAGGAGGCCAGGCGAACCCCATTTAATGTGCTTCTCCAGCCCCCATCCCCGACCTTTATTCCTTTGTATGGATCCCTCCAATATAACCCTAATAACTGGTTCCTTAGCAACCACTCCTATAAAGTGTTTTACCTAAACATCATTTCCAGCCCCCACAGCACTCTCCGGCCCCCACGGTCTATTCGTGGAGAGTACTATTCGGGGGTTGGTCGGAGGTAGGTCTTGACGGATCACCTGACTAGGCACGTGACATTGGTTCCTTACAACTGACGACCTTTGCACTTAAGTCTTATGACATAAAGCGCTACGTAATGGCTGGTACATACATACCTTACACACCACAAAGTTCTACCTAGGTACCTTATGATGTTAGTATCGAACCCACTGCCGTATGACACGGACATCTTTCCAAACTGCAGACAAAAATCCGGTGGAGATTCGGGCCTTTTGGATCGGCTATGATGGGAATGTTTGGGTGGAGGAAGCGAGGAAGCGAGGAAGCGAATAACAATAGACGACGGGTCTGGCTGGTGTGCAATTTGTCACACACACGGCTGTTACTCGGCGCATGGCTGAAGTCCAAGGTACACAACTCTTGCCCTTATTGCCCTGCTGCTCTCTCATGAGCGTTGTGTGTTTGTACATGTATGTACAAATTCCATGCGAGTTACTAAGCTCTGGCCTGCGCGCATATGGCCTGCTGCCTTGCAGATACCTTAAAATTTGTCTATGTACAGATAGCACATACCCTTGACCGGGCCTTCTCACCCATAGCTACACTACCTTAACATGTACAGCACCTTATCTCATCTCATGCCCTCTCTCTAAATCTCTAAATCTTCGGCGCCTCCCCCAGGAAACCCCCAACAACGGCCCTCAGCAGCTGATTCGCAATGGCCGTCTGCGGTGGCAACCTCAAGCCCCCCTCTACATAACCCTCGCCAGCCGGCTCTCCCAGCCCACTCGTACCAACCTCAAGCGCATTTCTCACCTCCTCAAAATCCACCCACTTCGCATCGTGCAGTTCAGGATCATGCTCCAGATGAATCGTCTCTCCATCCGGCAGCGCCTGCGCAATCGCGCCAATCATCAGATTCGCGGGATACGGCCACGGCTGCGTGCTATGGATCACCACCCGGCCGACCTGCACGCCCGCCTCCTCCCACACCTCGCGGCGCACAGCTTCCTCGATGCTCTCAGCGGGCTCACAGAACCCGGCGAGTGTCGAGTACCAGTAGTCGGGCCAGCGCTTCTGGCGGCCGAGCAGCACACGCTTGGAGTCGTGGGAGACGACGGCCATGATGACCGTCGGGTCGGTGCGCGGGAATGAGAGATTTGACACGCCTTCGCGTCACGCAGGCGTTGCGTTCGCGGGGCGTGTCGAGAACGGTCGTTGCGCCTTGGGCGGTTGGGAGGGAGGAGAGGTCGGTAGGAGGGCAAACGCGTTTGGTGCCCGCATTGACGGAGAGGGTGGGTTGGCCACAGCCGCCGCAGAAGGGATTGCGGGCATTCCAGTCGATCATGGCCCGGGCTTGGGCATAGATAGCAGCTGAATAGATTCAGTCAGCCACGGGGAGTTTGGGAGAGCAGAATGGTGTACCTTCAGGCGCGTTCAGCGTCATATGCATCCGGCCCTCCACAAACGCATCCCCGTTCTTCGTGACCTCCTCAATCACACCGTTGGCCTGCTTCTCCACCGTGCCTCTGGGCGTCACATCCACCGCGAAGAACGGCCTCCCTCTATAAATCCCAAACTCAAAGCCCTCCTTCTTCTTCTCGTCCAGGCCCAGGAACAGCACCAATGGCAGCGTCACGGCGCTGTTGAAGTTCTTCAACAAGTCCTCCTCGCTCTTCTCGAACGGGTTCTCCCCGATCAGCGGCTTGACATCGTCGTGCTTGACGTACGCCAGCTGCGTGGAGTCTTTGACGAGCGGGGAGAGGTCGTTGAAGAGGAGGAAGGAGGTCGAGGGGTGGGTGAGCGCTTTGGAGACGAATTCGTGGTTGCTGCGCAGGAAGGACACCCGGTTGAGTGGCGAGCCTGAGAAGTAGTTTGCGATTTCGCGGCCGAATTTCCGGGAGAGCATCGAGTCGACGTCGGGGTGCGCAGGCTCAGGTAGGGAAGGCTGTAATGCGTCTCAGTATGTTCCTTTGGAGATGGATCTGTCCGTCTACGGGAGAGGAGGGTAAGAATGGAGCGGTACTGACCTGAGGGGGCATCGCGTGTATGTGTGGTCGTAGGAAGTGGGTTTCCGTGAGGTCTGATCCTCTGAGCTTGAACGATGTGATGGAGTGTATTGGGATAATAATGCGATTGCCATTGGGACAAAAGAAAAAAGGGAAATATGTACAAAGATGATGACGCTGATAGAAATATCGAATAGCGGGGTGGCACGAGGGGCTGAAGGTTGTTCCCGTCCCGAGAATTGATCAGCAGCTTCTTATCGCCGAAATTTCTCGGTACGGAGTAAAGTTTTCAGATCTAAACAAATTTCACCAATTTTGAAGTTTGCTTTTTAGAGGATGTGAGATTAGCTGTGGCATACACAGGAGGAGATTTGATGCTTTTTCAAAGCATCTATCGAGAATTCTATATAGATTGCATCCTTCACAATATACACGGATTCTACTTTTTGTTCGCAACAATTACTAAATTCACTGCATTCGATTCGGGAGACTCGTCTTTTTCCGAATCTCGAGGAATTAGCTCGAAAGCTCGTCGCGTTCGCCGTGCAGCTCGCGAAATGATTCCTTCCACCCCTTTTCGGTCGTCCGACGACCACGACCACGACCACGACGAATTGTACACTCGCCCTATGGACGCAATTTTACCGTCCCAACTGAATTTGCATTTTAAAAAAAGGAAGCAGGCGAGTGTCTTTAGCATTCGCCTTTCTTTTTTCGCTTTAGGATACGGAGCGCGAATATTTACTATTGCAACGTCGGCTATTATTAGCCAGCTCGACGAAGCAGACCGACAGTTTTAAATACGCCGCAAGATATGGGCATAGTTCGCGACCGCTGCCGATAGCGTCGTGGACCAGCAAAAAGAGTTTAAAACGCGACAGTACGCCGAAAAGCTTGCAAAAGGCCTTATTTTTTTTTTGCAAACCCGCGTTTTTATTACCTTTTTCGCCGCTTCGCTAAGCAGCATCGACCTCTTTTTTTTTTCTGTTAAGTCAGTTATTTGAGCAGACCGAGTTTTACGGGGAATTTTAAAGACTTTAATAAACTTCGAGAAATTGAAATCGACCATCGCTAAAAAGCCATAATAATAAACGCGTCCGTTCATCAGCGGAATCTTACGCGTTTTTTTAAATTCGTTCACCGGGGACTAGCTAGTAAAAGTTCGACAAGATTATCGCTTTTTGATTACGTCGGCGGAAAGCATTTTGTTAAACAGGCTTAATACTTTCGTTTTTAAGCAAAAAATCGCGAAGTTTATATCGGGCTTAACGAAAAACGCGATTAAAAACCTGACGCTTACGAAAATAAGCTGGGCCTTTTATTTAATCGATCTGAAGACCAGAGACTTTTTTACTATTCAAAAAAGCGTCGAGGTTTTTCGTAAAGTATTCGGGGCCACCGCCGTACGCATTTCGGAAAAATAATACAATTACGCGGTACAGAACGTTTTAGCCACGATTTCGGGGCTATTCGGCGACGTTTTTCATTGCTTAAAACATATAAAAAACGAGGTTTTTACTTAAACCAGAGTCAAGCCGATTAGTACGCGCTTTTTCCGATACGGAGCGAATTCAGTTATAAGCAAGCAAACCTAGATTATTTTTTTTTTACAGCCAGTCAAAAGCTTCATTTTTTTCGGCGTTAGCGCCTAGGCCAAGCTTATCGATAAGAAACCGGCTATATTTCGCCACGATTCTGAATACTAAAGCTTTTGCAATTTATTAGCTTGCATCCGACACGTTCGCTGCAATTATTATGGCAATCGAATATAAGACTACGATGGTCCGACTGGCTTTAATTGCAAAGCAGCTTTATAATACGCGAATTGCTATAGGTTATACGCTGCGGATTATTTACGCTGCTTTGCGACTTTTCGCCGCGTAAATAGTAAAATGATACGACTAACTAAAAAGGAACTGGAAGTTGTCCGGCGACTAAAAGAAGCGGCTTATTCGATCGCGGTTATTTTTATTATTAAAGCTTTTATTTTTTCAAATAATAGCAATCCGGTTTTTAATAACGCGGGCCGAAAAAAGAAACGCGAAAACGTCGTAACGGCATACGAGCAAAGAACCACCGCGCTTTTAACCATTATTCCCGCCGCGGCTACAACGCTAAACGTGATCTTTTCGGGCCGCTTAATCCGGAATTCAGCTTTAAAGCAATCGCTGAATATTCAGCATTTCGGCCGAAAAGCATATTCGATTTTCGACGATACGGCTTTCGTAGCCTTTTCGCAGAGCACGCTTTTTTTTACTTCGTTAAAAGCATTTTATCCGTTTTTATCGGACCAGTTACGAAATAAGTTTTAAATTTTCGCAAACGAGTTAAAAAGAATGGATATTGATATTGATACTTTTATTTTTTAATAGTAGAATACTTTTATAAGCAACGCGAGGAATTTCGCAACCGAAAGCTTAAAACAAATTTTAATATTTATTAAGCAAACGTTTAAAAAGAACAACCGAAGCATATTACGCTTTTGCATTTGTGCGATGCAGAGCGTATAAACGTGATTTGCGTATAAAAACTTTAGAGCGCTCCGGGGACCAAGATACAAAACCATTCGTTATACGATTTGTATGCACCGATCGATTTATAAAACGAAACCGAAAAGGAAATTTTCGAGCGAATACGTTTTAAGGTATTGATTTATGTCCGAAAGAGCGCAGAACTTAATTTATAACAACGACGATTAGTTAACAGCAGAGATCTGCTTTGGCTAAACGTAAATATATATTTTATTTTCAACGTGTATAAATAAAGCTATATTTAATAAATATTAAATTACGTGATATATTTCGAATTATTTTTCAATTGTATAATAAGCGGCGATTTTAATATTCGATACGATATTTTCGAGCCGGGATCGGATACGACAGAAGGTAAAGGACATTTCGCGGATTGGGCTGCTATTTCGGATATAAATTTTATCGGCGCCGTTAGCGAATTTATTTATAATAAAAGATACGTCTTGGATTTTACTTTTTCGAACGTGTTTAATTCGATTATTACGATACGATACGATATATACAGCGGCTTAAATTACGAGATCCAAGTGACGACCTTTTTCAGCAGAAGGAAAATATTTGTGATTTAGATATATTACAAAATATCCGATTTAGAATTCGGCAAATTCGCAGGCTTGATGCGCGCAGGAATTAGCCGATTCGCGGATCCCGCTATATTATTAACGTTAGAAAAAGCTGGACGAGTACGCGGCTGCGCTGGCCCGGGTTTTTTAAAAAAGCATTACAGCTGCCGGAAAGCTTTTTTAAAAGGATTTACAGGCCATTTTATAATGGACCGACGAGTGTTAAAAAGCCAGGGACAGATATTTGCGAGTACGCAGAATGGTATACGACGGTGAAATCTTCGAAAAAACCAGGCAGTTTTTTCGCCATAATGCGCAGAGCGAAAAAGGATTATTAACGAAAGCTTATTAACGGGATCGATAATAACGAAAAGCTGTATAAGATAATAGATTAGCACCGAATAACTACGAATCTTAAAGCTTTTTTATTAATAATGAACGGCGTTGTAATTAAAGATATCAAAGATAAGGCCAATGCTTTGAAAAACGAAGTATTTGGCCGCTTTTCAGCTACCGACGATTTCGACCAAAATCCTTTTATCGAATGGGTAGAGTCGGGCCATTTTTTTGGGCAGATTCCGTATCGCTCGAAAAAATGGAAAGATATTGTATCGGAATTACTAGCATTTCTTCGGGTATTGACCGGGTTACGGTAAGATTTTTGAAAGCTTGCTAAAAAAAAATCAGAACCGTTATATATAATTTGTTTAACCGCTGCTTCGCTACGAATCATTTTCCGACCTTTTGGAAGCTGGCCGAAATAGCTATGATAATTAAGACCGGCAAACGGGATAAATCTTTTTTACGCTCGTAGCGTCCGATCGCCTTTTTTTTTTGCATATTTAAAAGCTTCGAGAGAATTATCGTTAGCAAAATCGCGTAGACAGCGCTTACGACCGGCCTGTTTAGCTTATAATATAAAAGCGCTTTTCCGAAACGCTCTGCTTTCGACCTGGCAGCGTGTTTTACGGCCGATATCGAAACTGCGTTCGTCGCAAAAAAACATGTTACGATTGTTATTTTGGACGTGTAAAGCGCGTTCGACGCCGTTTTGACCCGACGCCTGCTTAAAAGAATAACCGAGCAAAAGTGGCCTTTTCTATTTTTTTTATTAATTAAATCGTTTTTTTTTACGGAACGACGAATATAAATACGATTCGAAAAAAAAACTACCGATTTCAGCTACGTTTATTGCGGCATTTTCCAAAGGTCGCTATTTTTTCCGGTTTTGTATATGTTATATTTAGTAAAATTGCTTAATTAAGATTTTATTTTTCGCTTTGGGTACGCAGACGATATATTAATTTATCGCATTTTATATAGCCTGGACGATAATATCGAATTATTTACGAAAGACGTTCGCGATATTTTCGAGTAAGAAAACGAACATAAGATCGCTTTCGCGCCGGAAAAGATCGAGATAATATATATTATTACGCAAAATAATAATTACGCTTTTCCGATTGTGATCGACGACAGAATTACGATTTTTTGCATTACTACGGCGAAAAAAAGCGAGCAATCCGCGTTGCGCTGGCTAAAGGTTTGGTTCGATCGAAAACTTATTTTCAAACGATACGTTAGAAAACGCGCAAGCAAAATACGACAGACGGCGCAATATATTAGAGGCTTCGGCCGAATTAATAATAGCCTTTCGGCCAGCGCGCTGCGAAAAGCAGTAATCATTTGTATTTTCTCTTCGATATTGTTTAGGACCGAAGTTTGATACGCAGGCCGTACGAAGCTTGGACGCCGAACCGGACGAAACAGTTAAATTAGCATCCGTTTCGGCAGTTATATCGATTTGATACAGAAAACTATTATTCTGGCCGCACGAAAAGTACTTTTTGTATAGCGTATTATTTTTTTTATTATAATAATACGAAACGCAGACTTTTTTTTCGCGAGCGCGGCTTTGGAAAAGGCTAAAGCACGCTTTGCGATAAGATTGCAAATCGTAGACGAAGCGCATTTTTTGGTTTAACGTATTTTTATTTTAGTGATTTCTCGAGGCAAACACGCGGGCATATATATGGCCGCTAAAACGAAGATTTAGCGCTTCGGCGATATTTTCTTATAAATCCTACGATTTAAATTGGTTTTTTCGCATTTTTCGTCCGGCAGCCGCACCGATTTTATTATAAGCGTTAAAAAAAAAAAGGCCGCGGAGGACTTTAAGAAATAATAGGCAGAATTATTTTCCGGAAACGTTACGATTTTTTCGGACGGCTGCGAAAAATATAAAAACGGCGCCTATTTCGTAAGCTACGAATACGCTATATATTAAAACCGCAGGCAAATAACGTTTGGGTACGGCTCGATAAACGACTATTTTTACGTTTTCGACGCAAAAACGATAGAAGCATAGAAAAACCTGCAAAAGGCTGCGAGCATGCCAGCCGAAATGCGCACGTAAAAGCTATAAATATGTATCGATAGCATTTTAGTAATCTGGGGGATACGCGGAATACCTTTTTTCTTTTTTTAATAAGCTTTTCTGGCCTGTCAAAAAGTGATAAAAATATACGACGTAAAAATCAAATGGGCTCCGGGCTATACGAATATCGAAAGCAACGAGGCCGCCGACAAACTGGCAAATGCGGAGGCAGAGAAAACCCTTTGGAATAAGAGCTTTGCGTCCGAACCGATTATGAATAAAATACGCTTCGATTTCAGAAAAGTGCGAGATTCGCACCGAAGCTTTTGGTAAAAGACAGCCAGCAGGAAGCTTTTACGAAACTATAAGCGGTGGAACCCGGTTTACGCAGTTAAATTTTTGCCGGAATTCGATATGCCGAAACGATTGTTTTATTATTATTTGGCGATCAAAACCATTTATAAAAACTACGAATAGTATTACGTTAAGTATAATTATACCGACGCCGAATTGCGTTGCAAATGCAAAAAGCTTAAAATCCTATTGTATTTAGTGTTATGCCGCCGCGCGATCAGACGTTTTTTTGGTTGGCTTAAGAAAACTCGACTAAACGCTTTTCTCCGAACCGAGCGAAAAGCCGTAATATTTCTTAAAAACCTGCTTCGCGAGCCAAAGGATTTTATGACGTTTCTACGCGTTATTATTACAGTTTTTCAAATATGACCAGTTTTGCTATACGTATATTATTTGCTTTGATCGAATACAGTTCGAACAGAATAAGCTGCGTACGGCCGCGCGAAGCGACGTTACAGCGGAGCGAACATTATTATATACATTTGTGCAACGGGGCTTTTCTATTTTGGTAGGCGCAAGCCTGTTTTCAGCTTTTGGTTTTTGGATTCGGACATTTAGACACTGCTTTTCTTTTTCTTTTCTTTTTTCGGCCTACTGGCCATACCATTGTGCGTTTCCACGCAACCGACAGATTATACTTTGATCGGTGCCGTATGCATATTCCTTGGACTTTTCTCTGGGCTTTACGCCCACTTTTTTCACTAACGGACTATCGCAAAAGGCGGCGAAAAGCGTAGTCGACAGCAGCTTTAGCTGTACCAACACGAACTGCTTTCGGAGTCGTATTTTGTATTTAATTCCTTAGCTTAGCACGTCTCCGTACCCCCTGGGAGGTCCTAGGAGGGCAGCCTTTCGGCTGCACTCCGCTAGACGTTAATCAATACTACTACTACTACTACTATCGAGAATTCTATCCTGTTCTTGGTATGTAGAACCAGGCCGAGATGCTACTAGTGCGAAAGTCTGGTTGGCCCAAGGCCATTGTTGACATTTCCACTTTTTTTGCCGAATAGTGACAACCGCTGGGCAAACACGGGGATCATATATATGGACGGCCCAATCAAGAAACATGATACTTGAGGGAGGCAGCAATTGAAATTCACGGTAATTACCTTGCTAGTAGATTCTAGCTTCTCCGGCACCCGGAATTCTTATGATCTTTGCATTGGGGTGATCTTATGCATCGTAACAGCAACCAAATACATACAAAGGTCTTCCATCCTTCGGACAAAAGTTGTAGTTTTTCTCTCTTCATCTCAAAACATGTTACTTTGTATAATCTGAGTCCGTTCCATATCGTATAGATGCGCCCGCCGTGTCCCTCGTGTTGCGCAGATCGACGACGAAGGAAAGATCTCGCTGTTTTGCCGAGCTTCTGAACAGACATGATTGAGCAGATAAGAGTATCATGGCAGAAGCCCGACCAGGACTCCTTCTGCTTAAACAAGATTACACGTCCAGCTTATTCTTATGGGTCTTGTAAAGGTCAATCTCAATTTGCGAATTTCACGTAGGATCGTTGGATCGATGTTTTCTGCGGGGGGTGCCAGGTAGAAGTTAGTCGTGAAATAAAGCGCAAGTTGCAAATTCAATGCTTGATCGTCCACACGTCACTTTGCATATAAAGTTGATGTTTTTGATATGCAATGTCTATTGTCATTTACCCCCAAGAATGGAGCGCCATCTGTAGTTACTATTAGAGCGCCGTATATCTACTCCTCGTCAAGATCTCTTCACTCCATGCCTTGATTAAACTCCAACTTGCAAAAGGATAATGTTCAACAAGCAATAAGACATCGAGAGGCATACTCGCACCCTTTGTATTCAAAGAGACTCTGCGTCTCGGATAGTGCGATTAACTTCCAGACTTTTCCAGTATCCTGCTGTACCTCGCATCTGGCTCCGAAAGCTTCATATAACCTCGGCCCTGTTGATTTGGCGCCGGAATCTCATGACCATTTAAAGGTCTTGTGATCGTAAATTCACTGTCTAAAACTTTCGGGGTCTGAGTAACTACCTGTTTTTATCATATCTACTTTTCAAGATATTTTCACGTTTGTGTCAAGGGGGCGAACGAGCAAGAGGTTCATAGGAGGTTTGCACTGACTACGAGGTTTCTAAGTTAGAGGTGTCGCGAACTCTAGGATATAGTGTGTGTGTGCAATCACGTGACCTTCCATCACGTGACAGAAACGTGACTTCCGAATATCGTGGCCAACAAAACTGATATTCCATCCCCTTACATTGTGTGTGCTCTCATGGGTCGTGCACGGCTACTCAGACCGGTTGCCTAGACAAGTAGTCACGTGACATCAGGAAAGTGCCATGCCCATCGACCCCCATCCACCCTCATCCGCTCACAAAAAGCATCTGACCGATCCTATCCATCAAACAAACTCATCATCCGCAAGGTCCGCATAGTAGACCTGGACATGCTGGTGTAAGGTCTTGGTCTTGGCCGCCTCGATCTGTGCAGCGAAACTATCGCCGAGATTCTCTCCAAGGCTGCCGGGTCCGCTTCGCATGCTGCTGTATACCTCATAAGCGTAGTACGTGGCCATCCACATGACAGGCTCCTCGGACAAGTGGTACTGGGCATTCAATTCTGAGATTGAGTAGCCGCGGTAGCTCTTCGAAAAATTGCCGTATATCTCGTTGTCTTTGCGGGGATGCGTCAGTAATGCATTGTGTAAGGGTAGGAATGTATAACGTACGCGTAGCTCGGCGATTATCTTCCCAGACGATGATCTCCTCTAGGTGTGTCATGGCTTTGAAAAGCCGAGTAAGGCATCTGAAGCTCGTGAACCGATCGGGATGAATGACAAAATCGGAAAAGGAGATATCCTCGAAGGCAATGGTCTTGATGCTTGAGAAATCAAGAGTGTGACTGTTAAATGCTTGGTAAGCGGCACCCCAGCCACCAGGAAAATTGATGATGTCCTTGTTGTAGTTCACACTGGCGCTTTCGGCGTTCTCGAATATCGAGTAACCACCATAGTTGCTCTCGAGAGAAGGGACTTGAATTTGGACCGTATTATGGTCTCGGACGCCATTCATGCAGAGCGAGCCCTCCACACTGATCACACGGCGAAGAACTCTGCTGACCGGCGGATGGTCTTCCTTGGCCTTCTCGGATCGGTCCCTCAGTCTCTTTACCAGAACGGACTTGATTCCGCTGGTCTCCAATCTTCTGCTCTGCAGTTCGGTCCGCAATTCCGTTGCAGGGCAACTCTCAAAAGTCTTCATCTTCTTGTTGGGATATGAGAATGCTGTATTTTGGGATGCTGTATATTGGGATGCTGTATGTTGGGATGCTGTATGTTGGGATGCTGTATGTTGGGAGGGTGGAATTCTTGAAGTTGGCAGGTAGATAGGTGTTTGAGATGGTATTTAATAACAATGAGTAGTTTTGCTTCTGGTGTTTTAATACCTATAAGGAAAATGCAAGACAATCAAACAACGTTAAAGTCGATATTCACTGCATGTCGACCTTCACTGCAGGTCGATATTCACTGGCGAGATCACAAGGATGGCAACTGATTCACTATAACCAAGAGCGCATTCACTTGCATTCCAGTATATAATAAATCCGAATTGACTTTGCATAGCAAAGGCAGAAATGATTCTTGCATGTTTTTCCGTCGGAAGTAAATCTGTTTGAGGAGCCTGGCGAAACAAAGGGACCGCAGATTTAGAAGCAGACACCTCTTCAAAGCAGTACCCCGGTTCACATCTGCCTATTACCTCAAAAGTGAGCGGTGCATCTCTCTGCTTCACTCTGAAATTTAGTGAACACAGAGGGAGTATGCTCCAACCTGCAGTAAACCGATTGTTCTTGGGTAGTGGCCTAGTGGGTGCAGCCGTTATTTAGTGTGCTAAGCTAAATGCGCGGCTTCAGCACAGCAAAATATAAGGGCATTTGCTCAGTTCCAAAACCACCCTGATTTCTTCTCCTTTTTACTCGGTTGTTGCTGTAGCCGTTGTGTTCCCTTGTTCTCGGTGTCGGGGTCAACATCATGTTTTCGTCCTAAAAGCCCTTCATCGGAATGGTGGGTAGTCGTAGAAGTTTCCCTTCCGCTACTGTATAGTTTCCACTATTTGCAAACATTAGCTACTTCCTCGGGATTGTACATGGCAGAGAGCTTATGATTATGACACTAGACCCCGAAGTCGCGGATCATTAGTCATCCGAAGAAAGGGAGAAAGCTCATATGCTTACTACTGTCATGGAGGTTTCTACGGTGCCATCCTCATGAACGATCTGCTCCGATGTTGTGCTACTAGAAATAACACGGTCTGAATTTTCTGGTGCCTGTGTTGGGCTAACATTCGCCTGAGTATGGGACGTCCTTGGACTGCGTTCATGAAGTGATTCCTCCATTGCGTCACAGTGTCGATTAGTCAGTTCTAGGACTTGCGGCGAAACACCATCCTTGTTTCGGACCATGAAATTATCGTCATATCTCTCAATTGCAGACAGTTTTTCCTCGCCGGTCTTGAGGCTCTCGTTGATTGAGCCTGGAAATGAAGTCGAAGATCGAAGGAAGTGATCATACAACTCTTGCTCGGTTTGTGCTTTCTTAGACGATATCGAAGTTGGAGATAGGGTCGAATCATATACAACTTCTCGAGGCTGGAGAAGTCCAATGCGTTGTAGTTTATCAATCCACAAAAAGTCCCCGACTGCCTTTCCAAGACCTTCACTCACGTAGAAAAGCTTATCTTCATCCTCGTCCACGATCTGCTTCCAAAGGCTTTGATTTCTTGGTGCACCGCCGATATTTCGGGGAATAACCTCCCAGAGTCTCAGAAAACCAGGCGTTTCACATGTCTTCTGAGCCTCGACCTCCTGAGATTCTCGCATGGCCTTCAAACGCTCCGAATTCTGCTGCTCAAGAAGTTTGAGTTGCCCCTCACGGTTCTGCGCCGTATCCTGATTCTGATCGGCATCGTGGTGGTGGTCATGTTCATGGGCTTGCAGCCCCTCGCGATCCTCAGCTACTAAATTGGTTCGGAGTAGATCTTCGAAGGCCTTCTTGTAGGGGAATGAATCGGTGCCAAGTATACTCGTTCCCGGCTGTTCAAGCTTAAGAGGAGAATACGAAGAGAACAGCAAGTACGGTAATAATGAATGCTCGGAGCGGAATTTTGTACTGCGTCTTAGTGCTTCATACACCATCAGTTGGGTCCTTTCCGTGGCGTCGAGGTCGACTTCCAGGAACGAGAGCCCAAGTAGCCAAGCAGAGGGCAACGAATCTAGCAGCGAGTTGCTGGAGAGCCACCGGTACTCCTCGGAATCCTTAGGCCACAAGTAGGTAAACAATGACATGTTCATCGGGGAATATAATGGGAGATCCTTCGTTACCGCTCCCAGAGCGGACTCTCCATCATTACTGTTTGTCGACGGAGCGCTATTCAAATGAAAATCCGAGCCTGGTGACTTGCCCGAAGATATGGCTGTGTCTGAAGGCGGTTGGTCGTTGACTTCTCTGGCCTCTGACTCTCTAAATTCTTTCTGTCTGGCTTGCAGCTCATCCCGCCTGCGCAGATCGTCGTCAGCATCCGTCCACCGTGTACTGTGGCTCCCAGTTGGTCGTTTGGCCAGAGCTGAGGGGAGGCCGATCACGCCTTGGAGGAGCGAGCTGATATGTGCATCTGCGAATTGGCGGAACTGGATGAAAGGATTGTCGGATCTCCGTTCCGGTCGCGGTTCTTTCTGTTTTGGGACATTATCCACTGATGAAGAAACCATGTCTCAGAAGGTTCGTCATCGATTGAGTTTGAATTGTTGTAAAGCAAATAGCTCGATTGATGCTGAAGGGCTGATACCAGTTGTGAGGGGAGGGAGGGGTGAAGGTCAAGGTGTTGTCAAGATAAGCTTAGCGCGCGGAGCGGATTTCCGCCGCCCGTGAGCGCCAAGACGCGTTTATTAATCCGGGGATGGCAACGTCCAACAAGCGCACGAACACTTCACCCCGCATGCATGGGTTTCCAATTGTCCCATTATCACCAGTTTTGGCTTGACAGCGAAACATCACCCCACTGCCCGTACTCCAGTGTACTCCAGCAATTGCTTTGACAACATCCTAAATCATGTCTTTGCGTCTGGTTTGAGGTCCACAAAATGGCCGCCGGTACCCTCGCCAATGCCTCGACGACTGGGGCCTTGCCAGCACTCAATCCCCCCTCTCTGCAAGGGACCCAACCCAATTCAAAGAGCGCTCAATCCGATCCAGACTCCTCCAGACGACGCTCTCTCCCTCTTCACTTCCTCCCTCCGAATCTCTGGAGTGCGAATGCGTCGAGGGCGAGCCTTGTCGAGTCTGAGGAAGCTGCCCACGGCGAACACTTCTTGGACGAGGCGACGGTAGCGCATCGAATCTCCGCGTTAAGGCAATTGAACGGCGCAACATCATCTCGCCATCAATATGCCAAATCGGTAGGGGCGCGTAATAGCACCTTCAGCCAGCCCGTGGTCGTGCGGACATACTCCGGTGCTGCTCGGCCTCGTTCGAAGCAACGGGATCTCGTTACGGTCAGCAGAGCGAGCCGGCTTTCCGCAACGGGCTCGGGAAAGATGGAGCTGAAAATGCCCCCTGTAGAGGCATTTACCTTCAAAGGGATCATGGACGAGATAAAGCCTGGCGTCGCCGAGGATTTGGAACGGATTGCCGAGATATGTGCTAGGAGCAGGTACAGTCTTAGCAACCAGTACGAAGTACACATGCCGCCCCATGGGCGCGGAGATCCTGTGCTACAAACCATTGGCGTTGGATCAGGTCCCAATACCGTTGCGGGTGGTCCTACGTTGCAAGCTATCGCCTCAGAAGATGAGCAACCCCGACACACTGGCAGACGGGGTGGTCGGCGGCCAAAATCCATGACACACGGAACACTCGAGACCATCATGTCGTCTTCCAGGTCTTCGGACGAGGACAAATCAAGAAAAAAGCCCGCTGCAGTAATAGCCGGGGAAATTCGTGGAAGAGCGGCTGAGCCGGGCCTGCAACCCACTACAGAAGACAAGTCGATGAGAAATGCGATCGAAGCTGGGCCAGCCCTGACCCAGCCTTCCAAGCATGCTCGATCTAAATCTGCATCATTCGCCTCGATGGTTATTGACAATGCCCAAGGTTCTAGACAGGATCCCGCTACTCACCTCATGTCGCCGATACCTCTGATTAGCGAGCCCTCTCGGCCTCAAACGTCGACTACGACCGATCCTGAAAGAACACCGGTCTTTGGGCGAGGGCAGTATGTATCTCCAGTTGTCCAACAAGTGCCGTCTCTAAATCCCTCCTTGACTCGAATTGAGTCCATCGCTTCAACTTTAAAGCCTGAAGCTGAAGGGAAACCATCGATCCTTGGAAGCCTTGGATCTTGGTTGCAGTGGAGTAGCGGTTCTTCCCCGTTGAATAATGTTCTACAAGGCAAGAATAAAAGTCACTCTCATGCCGAGGGCAGTCTAAGAGATCTGCTGAAGTCGGCGAAGGTCGATGTGAAAGGAAAGCGCGTCGTCCGCTCGAAGTGAAGGGCATTATCTTCTTGTTTCTTCAGTTCGAGTGGTATGGCTTGCTGGGAACCCTCTTCTTCGAGCAGTTAGAGTTGTGTTAAACGTTTCCCTTCAAATGACACTTTACTAAAGTAGCAGTTGGGGCATGTCGTCATGACTTCGAATACCTGTTTTGGTGTCACAAGCTATGGAGAGTTGGAGGTTTGTTCAAATCGGGAGTGAGGCATGGTCTTTATACTCATCTACCTTTCGCCCAGGGAAATGCTACCTACTCGGGCAAACTTCTCAGCGTGGGCACGCGTGGGTACTATCAAGTTTGAAAGTGGAATCCAAGCTTTAGATGCTACAAGATGAGCTAGACAAACCTGATTGCTCAGACAACCTGGATATAGCACGTTGATCAAAAAGTCGACAAACACATAGCAAGCGCTCCAGATTGCTAGAAATCAGTCAAACACTAGTTTCAATATCTACACATTAACATCAGTTTTCCCCGATCAAAGCTTCATAATTGTATACGCCAGAAGAAGAATTCTCGGCTGATCGAAACCGTCAAGTGCTACAGGATGATGTGGCAAATTCTCACTGTCGTACTCTCAAGTTTGAGCTCTGCGTATACGTTCGGTGCGAGCAATTGCATCTCAGAGAAGCATAGACATTGATTTTCTCTGACGTAAGTATGTTTCATAAAGCAGCAGTATTGATTTAGTTTGGCTTGTTACAGTGGGTGGACACATGAAGTTGCGCGTTAGTAAATAGTCGTTACCCTAACAAAATTCTTCTACTTTTACAACTTCATAACTCCACCATTAATCAGTCGATTTTAAATACAAATAGCTTGAATTAAAGCTGAAAATTGAAAGAATATTCTATTTTAACCAGTATTTAGTATACTATCCATTTGCAGCCTAAACAGCGTTTATCCTCTTTTGTATCCCTTTCGCTAGTTTTTTTAACAACTGATCTTTCGGAAGCTTTCACGCTTTTTATACAGTTTTTATTAAAAATCGTTATATTATACTATTGTTTTTCATAACTATTAGCTTTGATTTAAGCTTAATTATTTTTGTTTAAGATAATTTATATAAGTTTCTGATCGGGTTAAAATCCGGCGAATAAAGCCCTAATTTCATACTTATATTACGAAACCATAGCTTAATAATACGCGCTTTATAACTTGAAGTATTATTTTGCATTTAAATGCTATCGTCGTAAAAAATCGTCAAAAAGAATTTGTTAAAAACGTCGAGATATATGGCGGTTGTAATAAGTTACTGTCCGGAAGACACGCGCAACTTCATGTGTCCACGTACTGTAGAAGCCTGGATACGAGTACGCAGGATCCGGGTTTCTTGATCTTTTCCTCTAGAAAGTAGCCTATTACGGCTGTACTTATAGAGAGAGTATGGCGTTCCAATTGAAATCGTTTTGAGATTTATTTTTAAGACTGGGACGTTGAAAATCTAGAATCCTTTTGCGCCTCGTTCTATCATGACAGCTAGTATGGCGTTTTAGCGAACGACCACGCAGCGCCGCAATTGCTATAATCTACAATGACACCAACAACAATTCATCCGTAAATGAATCCTCTAAACGCTAATAACATGAAAGTTTGCATTGTATGTCCGTGATCCGCAAAGGGGCTACAAAAAAAATGAAGCTTTATATCAATAAGAAATTCGATTATCCAATCTTCTGCCTTATTATCCAAATACCGCACATTTAGAACGCCGATGCGCCAGATCTCTTTCGCTTGCCCTTGCTCTAGCACGGTGATTGATCATATACTAGTACAGAGTATAACTATAGCTTTAAATATAAAAACCACGATGCACCAGCCGCCGTTGCCGAGCTGAGTCAGCAGATGTCGGGCAAAGAATTTGATGACGATAGTGCCCGACACATCTGGTCGAGGAGAGCCGCAATCCCGTTGAAGAGAGCACTCCGTTGGGAAGAGGGGCGAGTAGAGATCTGTTAGTGATTTGTTCTGCCTGACTTCTCTGTTCATACTTTCCATGTAAGACCTCCTATATCTGCATCCTTTCTTGCTATCCTGCATGCTCACGACCCCCTTCCGCTCTTGCGCCTGAAAAACCCGCGCCCCGCGAGCTCTGCAAAGCGGTGTCTTTCAGATAAGGACTGGCTTCTTTTGAATTGTATTGAAGACGTAATAGTTCGATAGCTACATGTATGTTTTGTTTACTTCCGGTCCGCCGCTGCGCTAAAATATATAGCTCTTCGCAAACCCAGGGATAGATTTTGTGAACCTAGGTACAGTTACTCGTTGCAGAGATTACAGCGACACTTCTAGCTTCACATGTATAACTATAAACACGACTACAGTTGCACAAGAAATCGTAAATTGTGTTGCGGATACTCGCACAGCTCACCGGCCCGCAAAAAATTTCCTGCAAGGAGCACTCGCCTGACAGTGTTTCTAACGATTGTCCAGGCGAACGTCTGGTATCAAATAAACTGTCGGGTGGGTACTTTGTAGCAAAGTTCCAAGACCTGGCCTCTCCTCATGTTATGATGGAGCCATCGAAACCGAAGAAGACCCCGTGTGCCGTTCTGTAAGCTCGTCTGATCTTGCTGGGCCACGGTTCTACAAATGACATCCCCTACTCTATTTCAAGGTGCCAGGATGCTAAGATCGAGACATGTAATCTTGGAAAGTCCTTGCATTGCTTCTTGCAGCGACTCTTTGTTCTGATCCGTGCTAGCGAGTAGTGGTGTCGCTTTCCGTACGCCCTTATGATGATTGGCGAAATTCCGTTTGCTATTTCGCAAGGTTACGAACGCTTCCTTCCATCGACCCTCCACGAGCACTCTTACAAAAGCGTTGGTCCTCTCCCACTCAAACCTTCTAATACCTACCTGAAAGATTGACGCTCAGCAGCCATGGCAGACGTCGCCTCTGCAATCCGAAGGTATTGACGCTTCCAGCTTCTCGAACCCAAGACTCTGTCAAACTAACTCGATAGCAGGCTTTTCGACTCACAGAAATATGCCGATCTCACGATTCGGTGCGATGGGGCGGTGCTCAGGCTCCACTGCTGCGTCGTGTGCACACGTTCGAAGGTTTTTGCAGCAATGATCGATGGACAGTTCAAAGTACCTCCTCGTGCCTGCCCTGGTAAAGATTCTTTCGGGCTGCTGACACGAGATTAGGAGGCCATCTTGAGAGAAATCGACCTACCAGATGATGAACTCCTTGTTGTCGCTGCCATGATCCGATATCTGTACACAGACGACTACGATGACACAGCAGGGGTATCAAACATTCGCTCGGGAATGAAATTAGATATGCTTCATGACACAAAGGCTTCCACGGAGCTATTTGATATAGAACCATTTCCTGAGCCACCAGATAGTAGCCCTGCCATGGTTTTCAACGTCAAGGTCTACATCGCTGCGGACAAGTACGATATTCCTGGACTCAAAGCCCTTGCGGCTCAGAAATTCCTGGATGTCGCAATAGAATTCTGGAACTCTGTGGAATTCTCAGAGGCAGCACAACTGCTGTGGGATAACATCGTGGCATCGGATAGGCTTCTCAAAGATATAGTGGTTGGAATTGCCAGTGATAACATTCGTACCGCTCTTGATCGGGGAGAGTTCGTGGAGCTCTTGAGCTCTCGGGGCGAGTTGTGCTTGGAAGTTCTGAATAAGGTGTTATGTAGAGATCCTCTCATCTACGAATGAAATTCCGGTTTCTTTTTAGTGGAAAAGCTGAAAGAATGGCACAAATATGAAAACAAGTGATCTTTGGTAATAACTCATCCTACTCCTTGTATCACTAGCTAGAGCCTCAGAGTGAAACTAGCAACGAAATCATCATGGACAACGAACCCGAGAGCACTTCTGACGCGTTTCCCATTTTGTGACTACCTAGGTGAGATACAGGTTTCCTGAGCGTCCTACCATACCCCTTTCCGGACATCGGCCCACTCAAAAGAACTGTGATATCTCATCATCGACTTCTCTGGAAAAGAGGCACTCCGAAGCTTCATGAGTTACTCTGGAATGGTCGCCAAACCAGGTCCTACAAGTCGGAACTCCTTTTCCTTATGAATCGGCCAAGGACCCCACATCTTCTTAACAGAATTGTCAGGCTCGTTCAGACCCCATTTTGCCAGATCGAGACGCTTAGCGCCCGCACGCATCGCATGACTCAACCACAGCGGACTGAGCGATTCCAGGTAGTTCTGATGCAGAATCGGCAGATACTTGACATCATTGAGACAGGACTGGACCGTATTCTTAGCAATTGGCCTCGCCGTGTAGAAATCCTTATCCGCCTGAGCCTTTCCTAGCGCGTTGGTCGCCAGCCAGTTTTGTAGTTCCACGCCCTCGAGTTTGAGACCCCCCTCGACGGCTCGGTTCAGAGTCTTGAGCAGCGTATTATTGCCTCTGCAGCATGCGTTCTCCAGGAATTGTAGATCCATCACGCCGAGGAGTTTGATGTTGAAGAGGGCATAGAGGGCCTCGGCGCCGTTGCGCATGTCCCAGAAACACTTCCTGATCACGGATATTTCGAGGAGCATTTTGAGGGTATAGCCTCCGAAGTAGTTGGTCCTGAAGGCGCGAGAACCTAAGGCGATGATGTCGATGAGATGAGCATCCTTGAACGGGGGAGCGAGAATCGTGATGCTGGCGAGAGTTCCGTGCTGACCGAGCTTTTGGCCTTGAAGAGCGACGTAGAAAAATCTCGAGGTTTGGACTGAGCGCAGAAAGGCTTTTAGATCGCGAGTTTTGTTGATCACTGTGGGTATTTGAGCGGGCTGGCGGGCCATTTTGACTTGAGTTGATGGCTGTTCCGATCTGGAACCAGGTAGAGGTAGTGGTGGGAAAAACTCACACAGAGGGGGTTTTAAGTAGCACCTGACACCCCCAAAACGCGCTAGGGTGTTCGGGTTGTTCGAATCTCATGTTGCTTTCGAAGTGTCAAATTGGTTGAAGCCATGAATTGGTAGAGCTTGGTGGAACAGGATGCTTCTTGTGTCAGAGGCCTTGTTCAGAGGCCTTGTGTAGGATATTATACTTGATAAAATTCATCTCTTAAAGGTCATTCAAACACCATACTGCGTAGTTAGAACCCTTCCACTTCATTGAAAGAGAGAGGGAGAAAGTGTAAGAGTGTCAAGTATTGTAAATGTTTGTTATTTCGCAGATCTAATCAGATCTAGTCTCGCTTATAAAAGTCTCGCTTACGAGTTGGAACCAAAAATTTATAGACGATCAATAACAACTTACAGTTTCTTATACATACTCGTCCCGATAGGTATGAGAGACGTCCTTGTTCTTTTCTAGGTTTTGATTATACTCGAGGGGTGGTGAGATGTACTACTTAGTCATTCAGGTAGATCCCAAAAGCCACAAGGATGTTGCATTTCTCGCTTCTCTGAGCTAGACTTGGCAGCAACGGGCTCTATCTTACATCTTAGTAAGCAACAAAACAGCATGATGTATCCGAAATCCTTGAGTGAAAATGTAAAAAGCTCTGAAAACCATATACATCTGTCTATCAACCCTTTCTTATTTTCTCCTAGAAAACATCCCGGTGATAATTCGGCTTTGATATGATGCATGCTCGGGCTCGTCACATAGCACATCTCATAGCACTCACGTAGCGCCCCTAAGGAGCTGTTAAATCCAAGAACCCGAATACCAAGAGTTTTGCTGCCTGTCAAATAAGGGTGCTATCAACTTATATCACAATCGCATGGGAAATCCGAAATAACCCCCCAAGTTGAAGTGCAGGTTCTGTGAATTCTCGACAGTTCCTCCCGGGAGCGCTCTGTGAATGCATTTCCGTACGGTACTACCTTGAGTGGGCAGCTTGTATATCGATAGCACCTTTACACAACATGCAACAAAATCCTCGGAGCTCAGTTTCTCGAATTTGAAGGCTCCTTGAAAGCGCTCTATGATCTCTCGTCAAGTGACGGTCCCTCCACATAAGGCGCCACCAAAGCGCTGCCGTCGAACTCGAGAGACTTTTTTCGGAAGCGCTCCGCACCTATGTGGTGGACATCCATGTAAAGATAATACAACCACATCTTGCTCTGGATACAAAACATGTCTACCCAAAACTCCTAGCCCCAGCCCGCCAACCGAATCCCTAGTTAAGATCACCAGTAGAGGTAGAAAGGGCAAGCGAGGAGTGAATGATCCGCTTCTTCTTTGGAAGTTCGTTAAACATGCACGCAAGCTGAATTCGATCCTATTAACAAACGCCAGATTCCGCTCTTGCCTCCTCCCTCCTCCCTCCAGCTCATAACATCGTTCACTCGTGAAATAGTAGGAACGATCAAACACCGCCCATATCCACGTCCTCATCCCCGTCATCAGACAACAACTCGCTAACCAACGAGTCTCTCGTCTTGACCCTCCTATTCTTAACAGACGATCCCACAACCGTACTCTCCCCCTCTTCCTCTTCCTTTTCCTCCTCATTCCCTTCTTCTTCCTCCTCCACTTTAGTTAACTCCTCTTCAACCTTAGTCGGCTCCTCCACCTCGTCAGCCGGGGGCGACCCAGCAATGCTCAGCGCCGTCTTGTCCGTGTCCTCGCCGACAAAGACGCCGCTCTTACGACTCGTGGTCGCGTTGCTACCAATGCTACCCTTGAAGTTCAGCGTCAGCTGCGCCTGTAGCGACTCGTCGTCATTTTCCTTGAGTGTGTTGGCGATCTTGCCGAGCGAGACGTGGATCTTGAAGAGGGCATTGCGGCCCGTAGCGTCCGCGATGAGTTTCTCGTCGATGGCGGCCGAGACATCGACGTAGAGGGTGCGCAGGAGGTGAGGGGTCGAGGCGGGCGAGATGTGGAGTTTGGCGAGGAGGGGGGCGATGGACTTCTTTTCCTCACCTGTGGGATTGTGTGAGCAAGGTTTTACGAAAAACTAGGAATGGGGAAAGTGAAAAAGAACTTTAACTTACGACTGATTCCGCTTCCCAACCGCTCTAGCAAATCTCTAGCAAATTCCAAATGCACATCTCCATTTACGGCTTTCTTCGCGCTTTCTTCCAGCGTCATTTGACTCCCTGGCACGTAGCACTTGCGCGGATCCGTCCAGTCGATCAGATGGGCGCCAATGGTACCCATACTCACCATCTCTGTCTCAGCGTCTCCGTCGTCATCGAGCGTTTCTTGGACTTCAAACAGCTTGTGGAGAGCGTCGAGAGAAACTTTCTGCATGCGTTCCTGGTTCTCTTTGCGAGAGAAGCAGTAGACAGGCAGGAAGTAGGAGAGTGTTTGGCGCACGCTTTGGTTATGCGCTGTGCTTGGGTCAAAGTACAAGACTACAAGTGTCTTGAGCAGGTCGCCAATGGCAGGGGAGGCGTCGGAGATAACGCGGCCGAGCATGAGTTTGGCGACGGCAACCGTGGCTGCTGCTTGAACTTCTGGGGTCTTGTTCCCCGACTTCAATGCTTTGAGGTATACTTTGAGCAGGGTCGGGTTGGAGTCTAGCAGGTGGGCACCATGCTGGGTAAGGATGTCGGTTAGGATCTGGAGGGCGGTAATTTGCAGCGCCGCATGCCCTTTACTGAAGAAGTGCATGAAGAGCGTGAGGTTTTCTTCAGCGAGTGACTTGTCGAGAAGAGAGCAGAGACCTAGGCAGAGAAGGCCACGCTCTCGGACGGGCGCTTCGTGGCTGCGAACAGCGGGAACGACAAGATTGTTCAGCATAGCGACGAGGTCGACATTTTGTTGGAGGTTGCCTTCGACATTCTCGAGCATGCATTGCACGATGTGAAGACATTTCATGTTGACCATAATCTCGCGAATGGCCTTCTCTTCAATCTCTTCCTCCGTCTTTTCGGGTTCTTCGCGGACTTGCTAGGTGTGCTGTCTCCGCAGATTTCAGATCGGGCAGAATGGAAGCTTTCTTCAGCATCCTCGGATTCTGGCTCGTCGATGATGGTGTCGTGAACATCGGCAACAGCCTCGAGGACGATGCTGACAAATTCTCGTTCTCCAGCGGCGTCGCCAGCACAGATGCTCCGAAGAACCTCAATTGTGAGTTTGGTGACCTCCTCTGGCAGATCTGGGATTGAGAGGGATTGCGTAAGAGGGCGAACATTTTCCTTCGTCCAACTTCATCGGAGTAATCGAGAGTCTGAGCAATATGTAAGAGCTGTTCAACAATGAATTCTTGCTCGACCGTGTCCTCTTCATCGTCCTCCTCGTCTGGCTCCTGGGCATTGACTCGCTTCAAAGCCTCAACAAGAACAGTGATGTATCGTTGCAGGTAAAAGGCAAGCTTTGTGACTTCAGGCATTTTTTCCTCGATCAAAGATTCGAATTTCCCGTTCCCTTCATTGCGGCAGAAGTCATTGAAGCTTCGGGCCATGAACACAGATTCCGCGCTCAAAGTGTTCCAGAAATTATCATCGAACGTAACTTCGTCCCTATAATCCTTACGACCTTCCCAGAAGCCCTTCATGGCTTCAAGAGCGACCCCATTTTCAACCCCAGAATTCACGACGTCAATGCGTTCCAGGAGTTCCAGGAGGCCCTCGAAGTTAGCCGGCTTAGGCTCTGCACCAGCTGAACCGGGGTCTTCTTCAACCTCAGCAGTACCAGCGCAGTCCTCGATCCATCGTTCTCGGAAGAGCTTTCCAGCTGCCTTTCTCACGTTCTCGTCTCTGTCTCTCAGACCCCACCGGAGCAACTTTTCACGCATGGACAGAGACAGATGTCTGAAATCTCCAAGGGCTGGCAAAAGTCTCGAGTAGAGAGCACGACGTGTAGCCGGGTCCTGGTCTCGGGCCCTCTCAAGTAAGAATGGTAGGGTATTCGGTAAAATCGGAAGATTGACCAAAAGTGATCTCCTCACATCAGCACTCGGGTCATTTTGCAACACATCCAGCAACCGCCCCAACAGCCCTGATCCTGACTCTTCGTCGTCACTATCGTCCGCCTCGCCCTCGACCTCATTGCCTGCCAGCCGACCCAGCCCAAGCACAGCCTGCACCCTAACCATAGCTTCCTTATCGTGGATCCTCTTCAGCAGTCCGTGTCTCAGTAGTTGAAAAAGATCATCATCGATTGCGTCCAGAGAGTTTATCACATGCGAAATCAGTTGCGTGCTCCTGTACCGCACGTATTTATCCTTCGCCATCAACAGCGGCAACACCGCATTCATCAGATGCGATGTGAGCCGTGTACTCGGCGTCTCCGTCATCGCATCGTCGTCGCTCTCCGGGACTAGATCGTTGTCCTTCTCATTCGCATGCCGCAGAAACAAGCCAGTAAAGCGAATGGCGCGTTCGCCTACGTTCTCGCTCTTCTTGACGGGCATGATGCGAAGCACACATCGTGTAAATTCCTCGGTGAACTGCTCCTCGTCGAAGTCCTCGGCGCCGGTCTTGTTCTTGTGGCTGCTAGTCGGCTCATAGCAACAGGCTTCCTGGATCTTGCGCAGGTTTATCACGAGCTTGCGGTGCCCGGCGGTCGTGCGCTGCGCGTCGCGGAAGATGGAGGAGATCTGGGTGCGCAACTCGTTTTCAGGAGATTCTTCGGGAATCTCGACGTAGGGAGTAGAAATGCGTGAAGCGGTTGAGGCGCGAGAATTGAGTGTTTGGGTAGAAGCTTTGTGAGAGATGCCGGATGCGCGAGTCGACCTCGCTGCAGAAACCCGAGCAGGCATCTTGAGATGAATCTTTAGACAGATGTCAGCGCAACGAGAGTTTGTGTACTAGTAGTCGTCGTTCTCAAGTTCTGTTGTTGTTGTCGTCGTCGTCGTCGTCGTGAAATCCAGTGGTCGTTGTGTCATCTCCAATTCAAAGGATTGCACGTTGAATCTCGTCCACAATCAACAGTCTTGATTGTTGACCGGCCAACGAACGTCATTCCTTATCGATGGCGCAACAGTTGAATTCCAACATTCAACATCAGATTTGAGACCTTGATCTCGGCAATTCCACTCCACCAGCAATTGACTTTCAGAATGGCCGCTCGACGATTTGGAATCCGCACCTATGCGACGCTGCTCCAGACAGCAGCCCAGATGGAGCGCGGCAACCAATACGGCATTAATGTCTCCAAAGCGCAAGGCGTCGTCAAAGGCCTGACTGGAGGTATCTATCTATTTACCCTTCCCCCGGCTTGTCCAGTGCAAGCCAGAAGCTAACCTTCAAGCAGCAATCGGCAACACGCCTTTGGTACGATTGAACCAGATCTCCGATGAGACAGGGTGCGAGGTTCTCGGGAAAGCGGAGTTCATGAACCCTGGTGGCTCAGTGAAAGACCGCGCTGCGCTCTACGTCGTCAAAGACGCCGAGGAGAAAGGGCTCTTGAAACCCGGCGGAACGGTCGTCGAGGGAACTGCAGGAAATACCGGCATTGGACTGGCGCACGTCTGCCGATCGAAAGGCTACAAGCTCGTAATCTACATGCCGAACACACAGTCCCAGGGCAAGGTTGATTTGCTGAGGCTGCTTGGGGCGGAGGTATATCCCGTGCCGGCCGTCGCATTCGATAACCCCGAAAACTACAATCATCAGGCGAAGAGACATGCAGAGCGGCTGGAAAACGCGGTATGGACGGACCAGTTTGATAACGTGGCGAATCGGCTGGCGCATATAGAGACCACTGGCCCCGAGATCTGGGCGCAGACGCAAGGGAAGGTTACGGCTTTCACGTGTGCGACGGGCACAGGAGGCACCTTAGCTGGGACTTCAAGGTATTTGAAGAGTGCGAGTGGGGGGAAAGTGAAGTGCTATCTTGCGGATCCACCGGGGAGCGTGCTGCACTCGTATATCAGCTCTGGCGGAAAATTGACGGAGAGAGAGGGCTCGAGCATCACGGAGGGAATCGGACAAGGGCGAGTGACGGACAATCTGAAAGAGGAGATCGGGTTGATGGACGGGAGTATGATAATTTCTGATGAGAAGAGCATTGAGATGGTGTACAGGTGCTTGGATGAGGAGGGCTTGTATCTCGGGGCGAGCTCGTGCTTGAATGTCGCGGCGGCGAAGGAGGTTGCTGAGAAACTCGGGAAGGGCAACACGGTGGTTACAATACTGTGTGATGGGGCGTACAGGTATGCGGATAGACTGTTCTCGAAAAAGTGGTTGACAGAGAAGAAGTTACTGGGTGCGATACCGAGGCATCTTGAGAAGTACATTGTGCTTCCTTGAGCTAGTATACAAATTGTACAAGTGTCTCATATATTCCTGTTCCCTCTTTATGATGAACCCGAGCCCAGTACCTTTTCGTACACCGTTAACGCGTATAAAGGCTTCTCACGGCCTTCTTGTTGCGCAACCAGTTGGTTCCTCACGGCCAACACCATTGGTTCCAACTTGTTATGCATCGCTTTCAGCCCCTTTCCGACCTTGGATGCCGGATCAAATAGAGAGAGGGCAACTTTCGTGCCATGCAAGACCTGGACATAAGCAGACAACCAGTAGTTCGGATGCTGGATGGCCATCGCTCCAGCCGCTTCCACCTCCCTGAACTTCAGCGGCGTCCCCAGCAACTCCTTCGCATACCTCTCGACCTTCCTCTCCTCATCCTTACCCGTCTGTGTCGCCCGCATAGCCGCCAATTGCAATAACATCCCCGCAATCTCCGGCTGGTCTTTCGATTCCCCTGGAGATTTCGGATCTACGCCTTTGGGTAGTGTCTTGTGCATCGGCTCGTCCATCAACTCCCTTGTGATCTCTGCCCACGCCAGCACCTTCTTCGTCTCCTTCGTGCTCCAGTCATCCGAGAAGGCCTTTTGCGACAGCCAGTAGAACACCTGCACGGCCAATTCGTGGTGCGCCAATGTCATGCCTGTATAGTCCGCACGTCTCAGGCACTCCAGCACCACATCCTGTCTTCCTGCTTTCCCCGCCGTAGCAACAACGTTCATGAGCAAAGCCACGCTAAACTGAGCTCCCACCGTCTTTAAGCCACCCATCAGGTTTGGCAGATTATCCCAGTCCTGCTTCTCCTTCATCAAGCTCACGGCACGGTACACGACGGTTTTCTTGGACGGGACATCTGACGAGACATCCAGGTGGCGGAGCCGGAATTCCTCGTCGGCGATGGTGGCGATCGCGGCCTCGGTCTCGAGAGACTTCTTGTACTTGCTGTTGAATATCAGGTTGCGCTGCGACTTGCTGACGTGGGCGGGAAGAAAGATGCGTTCGCGGACGCGGGTGAGGAGGTCTTGCAGCTCGGGGGAGGAGGCCGTGAACTTGGGAATGGCGCCTGGAAATATTAGAATTGACTCGTACAGTAATGCGTGAAGTTTGTACCATGCCTCTGTCGTGTCGACGAGCTCGAGAAAGTCCTCTGTTGCAACGATAGTCTTCTCCCAGCAAGCTCCACCGCACACTCGCTGTACCGCAACGCCTGGCCCAGTCCTCTGATCTTCATAATGACCGGCCCAGCTCCGATTGAGCCTCTCTTGTGGACAGTGGACAGGAGTATATGTACTCTCTGTGGTCGGTTGTGATTTCGCAGCCTCGAGGGTCCCCAAAAAATAATTGAAGATCGAAGTCGCTCGGACCAATCACATCACATCCTAGCAAGAAATTCCACCCCAGCATCAAAGCTCCATATCAACATCAATCTCACCTCTCTCCGTCTCGACACCCAGCATGGCCACCGCAACGCCCACGCTGCGGCCATTGAGCTGCTGGAAAGCTCTCTTACGGCACTCAAGTCAGCAAAGGACGACAGCGAGGTCCCTAACCACCTACCGCAAACCAGTGCCCAAAGTCCCTGGTGCACCGCCAAAGCGTCATGGTAGACCCCCCTTCAGCACCTACATCCAATTGAATTCAAAACACGAAACAAATGTGTGCTAACCCATCTTGCGCCCCAGTAAATCGACACATTCCCATCTTCCGCTCTCCCAAATCCTTCACGAACATCTGTAAGGAGCCCATCAAGACCGTCACGGCCGCGCAGACAACAGTCCTCGATCCTACAGGTGCGCGCGCCCACCTCTTCTCGCGCACGAACCCGGAAGCCGTCAAGGTGGGCGACATCCTGCTCGTGCGGCTCAAGACAGGTGACCCGTTCGCAGGCGTGTGCATCAACATTCGACGGCGCGGCATCGACACGGGCATCCTGCTGCGGAACGAGCTGACGCGCGTCGGAGTCGAGATGTGGTACAAGATCTACAGCCCGAATGTAGAGGGCATCGAGGTGGTGCAGAGGAGAGAGAAGAGGGCGAGACGAGCGAGACTGACGTACATGCGGAAGAAGAAGCATGACATGGGCAGTGTGCAGGGTATCGTGCTGGCGTACCAGAGGAACAGGGGCGCCATGAGGGGTAGTGGGAGGGGAGAAGATAAGACGTTGAAGGGTGGGAAAAAGAAGAATGTTAGGGGAAGGAAGTAAATCGGGGGTGGTGGGGAGGCAGGTGCTGTATAATAAGATTGCGTGTATGGCGCCAGGAGAAGGTTGAATGTCGATGTAAGACGCTACGAGCTATTCTTCTCGGTCTGTTGTCCTGTTTTGCCTTACATTGCACCGTTTGTTTACTCCCGCCAAATCGAGATACAAGGCTTGATGTAAGTACGCCATTTCCAAGGTATCTCCACACAGTTCTTCAAAAAGAAGACGGCTGATAATTAGTTTTCTACAGCATGAATCGATAGTAGGTCTCAGTTACAGTCTTCAAATCTTTGGCACTCAAGCGAAAGATATCAACCTAGTTCGTTGTTCGTTAATTTCAATTTAGTCCTGTTCAGTGGTCACGTTTCTGTTTTTCTCGGAGGGCTTGTTCATGATCAAATTGCTTTACATTTTTCACAAATCGTTAATAGCTTGAATGCAGATTCCTTTCCTTTTCTAACCCACCTCGAGCAAAAGATAGAGGGGAGCTATCCGGATTCTAGTCGCGTCAGACGCTTAAGCTCGTTTTTCAACCAACGAGACTGCTTCAAAGCTTTGGTAACTGCCTGAGACTGACACCTACGACATGCAACACCGTTTTAACATATGTCTCATTTCAGTGCGTGCCCTCTGGCGTGACAACCATCGAAACCTTTTTGTTATCTGTTCATTTCGACTCAAAAAGACTCAGAAGGGTTTGGGAATTCTTTTGTCATGCTGTAAGTAATGAAGTTGCACAAGGTATTGCTCTGAAGACCTCGAATCCGAGTAGGTATCCTGTTACTTCATTGAAAGCCACTTGAAGGATTCCTAGAACTGCCAATTTTTTGTGCCCTCTTCTTCTTCCCACATCTATTGCCAACAACCGACTGCAGCAGATCGAAGCAGATGTCCCCGTGCGCCCTCATGAGACCCTGAAAGTCTGGCTGCCTGGGCAAAAAGTCGATGTTCGTTTAAGCGGTCTTGACCGCCTGATCTCTCAGTAACCTGTCGGACTCCGCTGTGTTCTCCAACAGGTAATCGATACCGTCCGAGAAGCAGGGCAGAAAGATAACGGGTTCGATATTCACGCCCTGGCACTTTGCCGGTCTCAAGGTGCTCGTGACGACGATGTCATGTTTATCTCCTGCGACATACACCTTAAGATAGAACATGAATGGCAATGCATACTCATCGTCATTTGCCGGTCCCAGGCGGTGGAGGCTAAAACGCACTCCCCCCAACAAAAGCCGGTGGCCTGTGGAGGTGGCGAGGGCAGTTCGACTCCTGGGTCTACTTCCGTCTCTACTTCTGTCCCTACTTCCGTCCCTACTTCCGTCCCTACTTTCGTCTGTTCCCCAGGTACCTGGTAGTCGTCCGGGTAAATGTATTGTATCAAGTTTTCACAACCTCAGGCTTGTCCTCCGGCATCTCTTTCTTCCACGAAATCGATTTCTGCAGGTTTCATCCAGTCACGCTTCTCTTGCGGGTCAAACAACAAAAAGGGGGCAACGCGATGACCGTAAAGTCGCCATCGATGGTAGCGGAGAGGACTTTTAAGAGCGGGCACATGATGGCGCAGTGTACCCTGAAGAAGGTCTCGCCCTGGCGGTCGATGGTGAGATCAGAGTACTTCTCTGGTTTGAGAAGCCTAGCAGCTACCTGCTACACGTGTCCATACATCTCAAAGGGAGCGAATTCCCTTCAAGGCACTAGCCATCTCTGCCGTTACGTTTTCCTAGAATATACAGCTTGACCTACAACACAGACAGTGGTGGTAGCTCGAATCTTTAGCTTGGATAGGGAAAACAGAAATCGGGATCTTGATCGTGCTCAAGTTGATCAGGACGCGTCTAGAGATATAGTCCTCCGAAGGGTGCCACGTACATCATGTACGCGTTCACATTTCAGCATATCACATGCAGGGTTTGAATGCTGGCTTTTTGCCGACAAGGCGGGAGCTCACACAGTAGAATTTGAGATTCAAGACGAATGGTTATCCTCGTATCACTGAATGTTCTCTGCTACATCAGAATCGGATAGATGAGGTGGTTTCCGGGGGAAGAGTTAAATTGAGACCCGTGCCATGACCTGCTTATCACCGAGTGAGGTCCAATTATCAATCTGTCCGGTTGTGTCATGCGGTATACACTCGTCAATACTGGGGCCATGCAAACGTGACGTCTGTCCTTAATGGAGGAATGGCCGAAGTGTACATACACATGTAAGAATGACACTTGAGAACTTAGGATTGGCATTATATATTCAACGGTTGTCTGCTCCTCAATCCATGAGATCGTACGACGAGGGAATTCCTTGACGTTGGTCTTTCTGGATTGTCATACTGGTTCGTATGAAGTACCACGTGATGACTTGGACAGTACCGATGTTGACAAATCGCTAAGGGAAAAGGGGCTGACTTAGCCGAAATTCAACCTCACCTCAACAGAGACCCAGGACTCCCAAAGTCCGGACAGCACCACGGGGTCACTTCACCGTCTGTTAAGTATAGGCTGATCTTTAGCGGCGCAATTAAGGGGGAAATGGATCTGTTTCTGCTCACTTGTCGATTTGAAAGTTTACCACTCTGGTAAGATATCACCGTAAATTCACAGCTGTCACCTCAAAGCTCTGTGCAATTCGGCGATGGTTGTAACTTACCGAATGGTTAAAACAATAAAATCACGATTTAGATACTCTTAGTGGTGTCTTATTTTGGCAATCAGTCATGTCTTCTCCACTGAGTGACGGTTTTGACCTACCTTGATGCGTGCATGCAAGCACGGCTTTTTCCCCTCGCATTCGACCACGTATCTCTTCTACACTAAGAGATTTAGTTTCTGTCAGCGAGGCGGGCTGGAGATCATCCATAGTTGTGGGACGGACTGCCACATGGGGCAGAGAAAACGTCACATGTTCGACGACGCCCGGTGTTGGAGAGAACAGAAGGAATGAAAAGAAGCGCCCGCTTGACGCGAATATCGCCTGCGCTCCGACGCCCTCCTGCTGAGCCGCGCAGAGAAAAGAGCGAGTCTGGTCCTGAAACAGGACCCTCCCGCCCCCTTCTACTTCAGGATGGCTTCTTTAGAGATTTCATAATATGGATCATGCGAGGGCGAGATCGGAGACTAGGAGGAGTGCTGATAATTCTTTTCCGTTGGTATTCATTTCCTACACCTGAATCGGACCTAATTTTCAGTACCTAGTGCTACGATCTGGATCCAGCCACGATTCTTGCGAAACTGCTTCACTTGAAATTCACCAAGCTATGTTCTTGAGTAATTCAAACGTAAGCGATCGTAGAAATCATGATTCGTTCTCTACACCAGGACATTTCGTCCTGGATTCTCCTCCTTGCCCCGAACGAAAAATCCAAACGTGATTCGAAACCCGGGTATCGTAAGCTCAACACAAACAGACGCCATCCATTCAACAACGCCAATTCCAGTCGCAGCCACAGGGCGCGCCCATCCGCAGTAACCGATCCTCAACGCCGCCGTCCACAGAAGCACATCGACCACCAACTCGCCCTCGTCTTCTCCTGCGGCACCGCCCCGACCTCAGCCCCGACCTCCTGCTCCATTCCGAAATCCGACGCGTAGATCATCTTCATGCGCTCCATCACCAGACTCGACTTTTCCTTCAGCAAGGAGGGCTCGTTGTCCTCAACCTCTTTGATGGTGGAATAGGGCGAGCTGTACGCGGGCGGGTACAAGTGGAGTGCTCCCCTACTGGGAAGCGAGTGGCTCTGGCGCCGTGGAGCGGCCCGGCCGGCTGCAGAACGGGAACTGTGGGTGTGGTTGCGTTTTGGCCATGGGGAGGAGAATGCTGCTTTTGACGCCAGAGAGGGCAGGAGAGGAAGACTCTTGGTGCGCCGCAACTGGGGAGGAGATTCTTGGGGTGCCAGCATCTGGGAAGAGGTTGGTTGGAGGAGACTTTGGGGACGTGGAGTGACTGGCTTTTTGGGGGCTGCTGGAGGAGGAGGAGGAGGAGATAAACTTGAAGAGCGCATTGGCCACCGAAAAACGGGCTTCATAGTCGGCGCCGGGAGTAATTTCGATCGTAGTACTTGCTGAGAAGGGTCATCAGGGCGCTTTGGCCGATGCAGGATAGACGTAGGGGGCGATGGTGTAAGCGTTGGCGGACGGCATGACGAAGGGTTGTTATTGATACGCTTTGTCTGTTTGGAGAGGGGGTCCGGGTCCGGGGTTGAAGGCGGCGTGAGCAGTGGTTGAGTGATGCACGTTGCGAAGATGACCCCAAGCCCGCCGGATGGCGCATCAAGAGGAAAACGCTGTGGTGTGTGTGGTGAGAGCTTGACAGGTTTGACGGATGAGATCTTCAGAGCACCAGGCGAAATTGGTGGCCGTGGTGGCTTTGCTATTGTGTAAATCTCGCCCACCGGCTTTAAACACACGGTGTTGCTAGCCATCGTTCAAACATCTAGAAACAAATCCCAGGCAGAATTCGAAATGAAACGGCAAGGAAAATGAGAAGGAGGTGGTAAACGGTAGGTATACTGTGCCATGGTCAGTTTCCTCGGGGCGCCTTGGGGCCCTCGAACGTACGGAAACTCATTGCCGTGACTATGGTCCCTGTGTCGTCCGCTAAATGAAGTTTATATTAAATGTATCGGGACGCCGAGAAAAGCACTATGCACCCAGTCTTGGGGAAGTGGTATGAACACTACCACTGCAAATTGAAGTGCAGGGATGCGTGTGCGTAGGGCGCAATCTGGTCTTACAGATATATTTACCATTCGTACACACCGAGATTCACGACATCGTACCAAGCTCATTGCCCTTCCTTGGCCGCGTAATGGCAATCGGTTGCTCGAATGGAGTGTTGATCCACACGGCCACGGCCCGTGATGGCATTGTCGAATGTCGGTTCCGGAACGTTTGCGCGTCGATCGACAGCAAGGCTCTCCGGTAATTGATAGTCTCTGTCTGTGCTTTGAGAAACGGCTCGAGCTCTTGACTCTGCCGGTTCATGGGTCATGTTACAGCGAGGGTCTATCTGATATACGATAGCTATAGCCAGCAAGTAGTCATTGTGTGTACGAGCCTTCTCCGAATGGAAGAGAAGAGGCAGGACGGTGAGTATTATCGTGAACAGCACCATAACTCACCCGGAAAGAGTTCCACCCCCTGTGGGAGGATATTACCGAAAACTTGGAGTCTTGGATGTTGACAAACTGCAAGGATTAGCCGAGAATTATAGTGTTTCGGTGCGACAAGGCGTCTATCTATAGCGGATCCAAAGTTAAACCGGGCACCTTATTTACTCCGCATACATAGGTGAAGTGGCTCCTGCATCCCACCAAATCCTCAACCAGATATGCGGTTCTCGGAGGTCCAAACAGCACGCAAACAATGAAATCGACGTCATTGCCACTGATACGCTGGAAACGGTTGGCGGCGGTGCGGAGACTTGTGTAGCGCTACGCTCTCATGCATCTTAAACAGATCGTCAAGACCGGTAGTCCAAACAAGCATCGGACTACCCACAGACACCGAGAACTGTGAGTCTGCATCGTACCCAACTCTCTTTGTGGAGAGGATCGGATGGGCCTGTGCTCAGTGCGATTGCGCGGCGAGTCCCGAAGGATCTTGACCATGGAAGAATGTTCACGGAATTGAGGGCAGAGAAGTCTCCGTGACGGAGATTAAATAGAGATAGGTAGCCGGCGGTACAGGAAGCGGCTCACCGTCGCCGTGTCCGTTGATAGAGATAACCAAAAGTCGATGGATACTACAGTAGTACAGGGAGCCGCTAACTATCACTTGAAGATCTCGAAGAATTGTAGCTTATGTCACTACTAGTCACGTTTTGCTATTGTAGTTGAATAATAAGTATCTATGTCCGACGGAGATCCGGGAAAACTGTTGGCAGATCTGTTAGTTCACTACAAGTGAGAAAGTTACCTGATTCCACGCAACGGGAGTTCTCTGTGGTCACTGGATACTCAGCGATACATGTCCAAGACACGTTTTTATTACACGTTTCGTTCTTGTTGAACCCGGATCGCATGAAGAAGAACGTTGCAGCAAAGTCCGTAGATTATCAAAAATGAGCGCAGCGAGGTTTCAGTCGCACGCACTGCTGAATGCGAACGGGAACGGGATGCTCGTGCGGCTGGGAAGTCTGAACTTGCATGCAGCTTTAAAAAGTCAACATAGCGTGCCCTGTGTTCTTGATGTTTACAAATAAGTAAACTTTCGATTTTCTTGTGTTCCAGAGCGGTTTCGTAAAGTCTTTGGTTGCGGTTGTTGATCAAGCAAAGAACTGGATTGCTAAAGCGCAAATACACAAGTGTCAATCACCGAAAGAAGCAGAATTAATAGTAGTTAAATAGAGGCAGGCCACTGTCTGGTTTGAAATGTAATTTGCTAGCTGCGCTGCCTTAGCTCATGCGGGTTCAGACTTCCTGGCCGAATGAATTGAAATTTGGAGTTCTAGTCTTGTTTTTCGAGAACGTGTTCAGAATTCCTGGCCGAATGAATGTGCACCTTAGAGGTTTGTTTCTTCCTTTTCGAGAAGAAAATAAGTCGGGGATTTTAAAGGAGTAGATTGCTATTCTTGCCTTCTTGTTTTCGAGAAGAAGTAAGTATATTAAGGGTATAGACTAACTAGATCAGTGTTCTCTTCATCTTCATCTTCCTCTTTGTCTTCGTCATATTCGACAAGTTAGTAGAACAGGATTCAACTATGGTTAGGTCAAAAGCCAGAGGAAACACAGATAACGTTCTACTTGTAGCTCGTTTCCTAAACAAAGGTCTGGAGTGAAGATACCTCGAAAGTCAATGATAATTAGCCCTATGAAGAACCGGAGCCTTTGCGCTCCTCCGGGAACTGGAATGATGATGATGATAATAACGATATAATTTAGCGTCTGGAGAGGGTAGTGATACTGCGCGACCTCGAGCCTCTCGTAGGGTATTGGAGACGTGCTAAGCTGGGGAACTTTACATTCATCAGACCTTCGAGAAAGTAGTTAGATTAAACAATGTGTGACAAATGTCCGCTATTTGAGCCTCTCCTCTACAGGCGGAATGGTTCTCCATGTAGTTCGCGAAGTGACCTTCGATTAAGCATGAAAAATCAAAGCTGTCGAAGCTAAGTATATAAGGGTGATGGCAACCGTAGTAGCGAGCCTTCGCAGGCAAGGGAACTGAAATGTAGGACACGAGTGGTGCATTTCCTGCCGAGTTACACTCGTAGAACATCACATGCTAGCAATATCTGTCGGATTCCATTCTGCGTTACTTTGATTCTGAATCTCACATCAAGCCCACTCCCGTAGCTCCTGAAAAGCAGCCTTCGTATCCTGACGCAACCGCCATTGCCAAAGCGAGTACACGGCACCACCACACAGCCCAACAAGTGACATCTTCAACAGCGACCCCGCCCAAGAGGAGGACAGCGAGGTGTGTTCTAACACGTACGTAAACTTCGGTACTCCTGGGTGTAGATACTGTATCGCATCGAGTCAGCTTACTATCAAGAACCGATCGAGGGAGTCACAGGGGCAGAAAGGACACACGTCACAATCGACCGGCACCGGCTTGCTCTCTCCCAACACCTGGCCATCGGTATCGACGCCTCGCACACGGATGAAGCGCCAAGTCGAGCACTCGATCCTTACGCTCGTCTCGAATCCCGTCTTGTCGAAACTGAGTTCTCCCAACACCCAATTGGAATCCATATGTGTGCTATTGCCACCTTGAATGACCCATGTCTGGACTTCGGTTGCGCCGTTCCAGCTCATGTGCACCCAGCCATCGATGAACGTCGCTTCGGGCTTGGTGAGAGGGAGACCGACCCATGCGTGCTTAAGCACCTTGTACGTTTGTACAGCACCAGTGTCGAAAGAGTGTTGACTACCGATGTGAACGTCACACAATACTTCCCCTTCAGCTGAAAATTCCGTCCAGGCGGCATTAAAGCCATACCCGAGTAGCACGTTCCCGCTGGGCAGCGTCTGCATCGATCCCTGTGAGCCGCTGATGATTTTCCTAGGGTTGATATATGATTGCTTGATTTTGGCAGTCATAGACTTGAAATCGAGCTCGATGTGGACGCCACGCGAGGCATCGACATCAGGCTCGATATCATATCGCGCGCCATTGTCGAAAAGCGTGATACCGCCGTGATCTTCGTCCCATCTCGCGTCGTGCTGATAGCCAAATTTCGTAGCCTGACCATCTGAAAGATCAGTGAACGAGTTCTGCTTCCCGCCAAGCTGCCACAACGTCTCGTGCGTCTTTCCATCGATGTACATCACCGCCTGATAATGCATCGACGAAATCAGATAGTTGCCCAGGGAGTCTTTCTCCACGCTATTGATGTGGAAAAAGTCGTATCCGCTAGCCTGCGTTCGACCTTTCGAGCCAGGTGGGAAATCAGATGTGTTGATGTCAACGTGGTCGTAGGCGTGCCACTCGAAGAGCACGGCATTAGTCTCAATGTCGATTTCCTGGAAGACTGAGTCCCAGATGTAGCCCAGAGGCTTGCGAATTTCATCGCCCCAGGTGCCCCTCTCGTAGCGGTACTGAGTGATGAGCACAGTTCCTGCAGCAGTGATGCGAAATTCATGGAGATCGCCCAGACGGCCGTTGCCGGCAGAGAACTTGTAGGCTTCTCGGTAGTTTGAGTCGAGCTGATAACACGTCAAGTTGGCATGGATGCTTAGGAACGGGACGGTTGATGATTCTAATTACCATGAAATACATTCCCTCCCCATGCCCATGCACATCGTCATCACCTTTCCAGAAAGTCAGGTAGTCCTGGCCCTTGTACCTCTGCACTCCGTGTCCAAAAGTCTCTCCATAACTAGCATTCATCCACACCAAGCTTCCATTTGCATCATGGATCATCGGACTTTTCCCTTTGATGTCTACCTCGTTGCCACGGATATTGGTCATGATGTAGAGGCCATCATGACACCTGGAGTCTGACTGCTGTACATTGAGACGAGGTGAGGTGAGTTTAGGCTCCGTAAAGTATGAACGGTTGGGGTAGGGACCGAAGTGGCCATTGTCGAAATCCTTGGATTGGATGTGCGGGTAGACGATATCGGGAGTGAAAGAGAGCACGAAGGGGAATAGTGAGGCGAGGAGTAAGTGAAGCATGTGTGTGGTCTTGAAGAAGTAGAAGTCCTGAAGAGGGGGTGGGGGGGGAAAGCACGTGAAGCGAGTGATAGGGGGCCAAAATCTACGCCAAGTTGCCGAGCCGCAGGAGACAATCTCTACAAGACGTAACGGTTGAGAGCACAGAGAATAAGCAGGACGTAAGCGAAATGATATCGAATCCCGAAAAAGTGGTAGAGTGGTACTGTAAAAGTTGACCTTTGATCGGCGTAGGCTTTCGAAAAGTGATATGGGCTTCTGGGCGGATCTCGACAAAATGACTTCGATTGTGCCAATACGAATGCCCAGGAATTCCGCCGTCGCTTCTCCGTCAAGCGGACGCTGGCCTGGAAGATATTAAACATGAAATTCAAACGAGTCCGAATGGCAGCTAATATCAAGATTCGGCGAAAATAGCCTTCGTTGCATTTATCATATTGTCGTCATGTCATCGTAGAGATCATTAAGGTAATTACAAGAGAGCCAAAGTCAAGTCTTCTCGGATCCTGCCACTGACACCCAAGGACGCCTCTCCGCCCACCACTGCTGGCCCGCGAACAAAGACCTAGAAAATCGTTAGCGGACGCCGGAGCTTGAGGGTCTAGAAGTCGTACATCTCCGGCAGAAACGGTGTCTGTCGTCTTGTGCTGCTTGTTGTCCTTGAAGAACAGCTCAACACTAGTCACGGGGGCTCCAAAATGCGAGCGTGTTTCGGGATCATTTCCAACTCGATAGTCATAGAGACCTGTCTGAGTGACAGCCCCTGCTACCTTGGCGGAGCTCAAGGCATAGATGATGCGAGATCCGGTGTAAACTCGCAAATCCGAAAGCACTTGAGAGCTCAAAGGAGCAGATTCCACTCCTGCTTGCGCAGACACGTAGATCAGACGCAGCTTTCCAGGAGTGTTTCCAAGGGCAGGACGAAGATGGTCATAGGCGCGAGAGAACATCGATGCCAGAGGCATGACACCACCCTGGACGAGTGATCTGGTTTGGATCCAGTGGACAAAGTTGTAGAACGAGGAGGTTAGTTTGCCCGCAGTTTCGGCATGGGTTTTTGCCAAAGTACTGGCGGAAGCAACAATGATCGTCGGTGCGAAGCCTTGAGTCGCCAAAGCTAGATCGGAGGTTTCTCCAGCCACTGAGTTTAGAGCGACAGAAGCATTGGAGAAGAGAGCAGCGAGAGTCAGGACCAAGGTATACATTGACGCGAAAGAGTCTGCGGGAAGGAAGAGGTCTGCATGGGTGATGCGTTGAGTGGTCGGCACCGAGGTAAGTTGACCGGCAATTCCAGCAATGATGTTGGCGTGGGTAAACTCAACCAGTTCTCCGGAAGGCCAGAAGGCCAGCACCTTTTTTGGTGTAGATGACTTGTCGACAGCTGGTAACTCAGTTCCGGTAGTTGGCTCTTGGTCTGAAACAATCTCAGACCATGTTGAAACATTCACTCTACCTCCGGTTCCATTCGGTACTTCGTTCCAGTCCATATGTCTGCTGCCCTCATCGACAACCCAGATGATTTGCCGAAGATCTGGATAGCCCTTGGTTATAACGTCAAAGGAAAACGATCCTACTGCGGCAACGACCGTATCCGACTTCGACTTGTGCAGATACGAGCTAATCTTTTCATTCGGCAGATTGTATGGTATCAGAGTGACTGTCAGATCGTAGAAAGCACATGCGAACAGCGTTGCTAGGAACTCGATCGAATTCGGGAGGTAGATGGCTACGTTCTTTCCGCCGTCTTTCTTGATGTGCTGACCAATTATATTGATCTGTCTCGTAATGTCGGCTAGTCCTGTCAACAAAAATACCTTTTTCAAAAGTCAACAACATGGCCTACCCAGAATGTGCTCTATAATCTTCTCTTTGCCGAGTACAGTCAAAATACGACCTATCTCCATGGTCTCCTTTCCGTCCCGATCCAAGGCCCCCGCAATAGCTCTTCTCCAGATATCTCTCAAATCTCCATCCCGACCCCGAGCCCATTTTGAAGCTCCTGGATCTTTGATGTGAAGTCCGGAGTTCAAGGGCATGCCGTGAGGGACCGAGTGGGATCGATAGATAGCAGATTCGCCTGATTGCCGGACCGGAGATGGTTGAGATTGCCTGGCCAAAAGTATAGGATGGGCGTCCGGGTCGCGAAATGTAAACACTCGGTAAGCAAAGACTGATATCACAGCGGCGAGAATAGCCGTAGAAGAGATGTCCCATTCTCGTAACACGCTGGTGATGGCCTCATCCAGCTGCGCCATGATGTTATCGAAACCCATCGTGCCAGACGATTTTGATCAAGTTGAAGTGTGTATCTGATGATGGACGTTTTTTGTACATTCAGTCGTCTTGTTCTGCAGGAACTGCCTTCGGGAATTCGGACATGATGAATGTAGATGTCGAGGCTGACTTAGAAGTCAGTGATGAGGGGCGCTGAGGGCGGCAAGTAAATTAGCTTCAGCAGCCGGGGCTAAAGCAGCCGGCGTGCCAGGCTCGGCCTGAGCCTGACCTGCCCCGAGCTTCAAAACAACGGCAACACCATCACCACCGCGCCAGCCACCGAAATTTGGAGCTCGCGAGCGACGACGACGACGACAACAACAATAATAACAACATCAGCAATGCTATGAAAGCACGACTGGACAACTGGGACGCTCTTACTAACCCACAGATACGAATCAGAGGAAGAATCTTCGCGCGCAGGATCGAATTAGTAGGGTAGGTCTCTTTGACCCTTGACATACACATCAAGAGATCGGTTCTCACCATGTTATAGGATCCCAGCGAAGGCGGAAGCACATACGCCCACCAGACAATGCCAACGCCTGTACGTCCATCCACGCCAGTTGCGCAGTCAGCTCCATCGACTCCCCTCACCGGCACATGGAGGCATCCCAAGTATGATGAGATCGTAAGGAGACAGAAGGCCGCGGCTTTCACGTCTGCCAACGTTGTGAAGATACTTTACAACGTCATCGGGTGGCTTGTCGCTCTGGGTGTCGGAAGAGCGGCCTGGAACCTGTCTGTTATGCCGAATCTCAGCTATCCATATGCCTCTGCTTACTTTGCGTTCAGACTCCCAGGACTCTTCTACCCCGGCAAAGCACTCTATCCGTACGCGGAATGGGTATATTGGGCTCTGCAGTTGACCTTCGCCTTCAACATCATTATGGCGTGCCGGCCACTGCTCATAGCCGGGGACAAGTTCGATGACATTCCTCTCACCCCGGCCCAGCGAAAGCTTCTTGGACTTCCAGCAAGTTCCGCCCCTCTCACACCTGGCTCACACTTCAGTACTCCGCCAAAATATGCACGTACCCCAACACCACTGAGCGGTTCCCCCGTTGCAACAGGCTCCTACTCAAATTCGCCGTTATCGGGGAAGGGAAGCCCGAACGGCGGTATACCATTCTCGCCAAACACGAGTCAGATGTTGCAGAAATCAACGGGAGGGGGGTTGGGCGGAAATAGAAGAGCATCATACGGATCCCCAAGTCCCCTCGGGCCGGCGGGCTCACGGATGAACTTGCCTGAGACGCCTGGATCGCCAAGTCCTGCCATGAAGACTGGCGGCGGAATTGCGCTGAATAGCAAGTGGCTCTATGACAAGAGCAGGAGAAATTCAGGGAGCAGTCGTTTGTATTCGTAAATGGTTGGGCTAGATAGGGTGGTGGTTGTTGCGGAGCTTTGTATTATTGAGCAGATACCCCTCCGCTGGTGTGGCGACCCTTGGTATTTCGAGACATGATTTCAGTGCATTTGAAAAAAAAAAAAAAAAAAAAAAAAAAAAAAAACCTCTTCTTCCATCTCTCGGTCGTGTTCTCGAGTTTCGTATTGATGAACAGTTCTCGCTCTCCCAAGATCCACTTCTGGAACATTAGCATACTCGTGATTCACGTGGTGATAACATCCGATAGTAATCGACGCTGACATCCAAGCTCAGCCTCACCAGCTTTCCGCAAGACAAAAGACCACCATCTGCACAGCGAATGCCCCAGACTCAGAATGGGGGCCTCTGACTCGAAGCTCGTGTTCAAGAAAGGCATATTTCGGCTTTCAGAAGACAAAGTCATCCCCGCCGATGACCCCTACTGGGCATCCGTGAGGCCTTTCTCATGGAGCTTTCTCCACTACGTCCCAGTAAAGTACTGATAGCTCTCTGCAGTTCTGGGAGCTTCCCGAATCGACAGAAGACGTTTTCTCCCTCTTCTCCCCTAATGATATCCGGCGGACGCGCGACACAGCGCTCGAGAATCTAGAGACGCTGGTGCTGGCCATTACGAGTCGCCTGTTCATTCTGCGCCATCACCCTTCGTTTCCGGATCCTGAGCTTGCCCCGGAGAGAGATGCGCTGAACTGCATTCGGATCTTGACGAGATTGCTGCCATACATCTACGAGGCAAATCAGCTGCAGGAATGGGAGGATAAATTCTTTTGGGGCGTAAGGAGGAAGCGCACGAGGTAGGACATACTGGCATTGGGTGGGCGCAGGGCCTGGTCAAGGGCATAACTGACAGGAATCAGGAAAGCAGCACTTGCTCGACATGTGCTCTTCGACGAATCGCAAGAGGAGCTCGCGAAACTGGAGGCTGCAGGCGAGGAATTCGAGGAAGTAAAACCGTTGGCAGAGGAACTTATCGACACCCTAATCGACCTGCTCTTCTTTGCAGACTTCACACTTCCGCGGCCGCAGAACTCGAAAAACAAAGTCACGTATGCGATATGGCAGAGCGGGGTAGGCTGCAATACGAGTATTGGGACGAGCAAGGAGTTTGAGAATAATAGGACGGAGATATTGAGGCTGCTGTTGACGCTGACGAGTCAGAGCATGTATATGTCTGCGAGTCTGCTGCCTGTGCAAGGTGTCAAGGCGATTAGCTATGTTGTTGCTTGCCCGGATAAACAGGTTGTGTTGTCGGTGTTGTGCTCGCTGTTGAACACTGTGAGTATAGACTTGGTTCACTCTGAGTCATGACTGATGTGTTACAGACGTTGAAGTACAATCCGGCGGCATGGAAGATACCGTACAATGTACAGGTCTTCAAGGACCCTAAGCAGATATTGGTCACCTATGCGCTGCAGTTCCTGTTGGTAATCCTGCTGTATCCTGTACCAGAGGCAGACCCAGCACATGCCAAGAAAAGTATTTAGTCTGGAGCGAGTTGTTGAGAAATGGCTAACAAGATTGAAAGATTACTTTCGACACTTTCTGGGACGACTGCACAGACCCCAAGATTTTCAGTTTATCGTTGATGGAATGACTAGGATCCTGAACCAACCCCTAAACGCCAGCACCTCTTACATTCCAGGGAATCAACAATCCATAAAATGCACATCAGAAATGATCATGCTTTTCTGGGAGATCACACAATGCAACAAACGCTTTCGGTCTTTCATCGTTGATACTGGCCGCTCTCACGATTTTCTCGTTCTCATCCTCTTCTACGCCATTGAGTACAAACTAGATGCTTCGAAGCAAGGAGTTGTCAGAATGTGTATTTTCTTGTTGCAAACGCTAAGTGTGGAGCCGAACTTTGGCAAGAATCTAAATAAGAGGTTTGAGGCTCAAGAAACTCTACCTCCTACCATACGCCTCCAAAATTTCAATGGGACCTACGCGGATTTCTTAATTCATGTAATCAGCGGTCCAAAGCCTTGCAAAAGCTTCGCTAACACCAACCAGTCCATCTACAACATTATCACGACTAGTCAAGGAAAATTGACGGCAATTTACCCTGCACTACTAGCAGTAATCAACAACATTGCTGCGCACCTCGAAAATCTGAGCGCCTCAGCTTCGGCCAAGCTTCTTCAGCTTTATGCATCCATGTCATCACCTAGCTTTCTTCTCGCGAACGAGAGTAATCACAATTTGCTTCAATCGTTGCTAGAAAGCATGAATGCTATCATTGAGCATCAATATATCAGTAAGTCTTTTTACATTGACCCATTTCTTAGGCGTGAACTACTCGACCGCTCAAGGAGTGCGATGAGAAATCTTTTTCCACGAGTCTCATTTTATAGTGAGCTTGGACTGAGTTGCTTTGTCGTAGAGATCAACATGACGGCAAAGGGATTTCAGTCACGAAGTAAGCTTCGTTTGTCCGGTTATCTGCGCACCTTGGGATGCATATACTAATAAAAACTGCAGAGAATCCGAATTTTATCTACGCGGTTCTGAGAAACCAAAAGAAGTTCGAAGGTAGGCAATTCCAAAAAAAATAAAAAAAAGTTTGTAGGAGCTGACAAGATGCAGCCCTGCGTTCGTTCACACTTGAAAGTGGCCAAGAAGAAATCGAACGTCGGAATAGACGACGCAAGGAACGCGCCGATCCTAACGATCTGGCTGAGAGTAGGAGAGGATCCCTTGACAGTATGCGGAGTCCCACCATAAGCCAGCCTCGCGCACCAGCTTTAAGCGATGTTCCCGAAGATGGGGCATTTGCTATCGGGGACGATGATGAGGAGGACACTGATGATGACAACCGTCCAACGCCGGCAGAATCTACACCAACTGAGGCGCCATCCCGAGCTTCATCAGTTTCGTCAAGCATAGACGATGCCGTCCCGACACAACTACGAGGCATGTCTGAGAAAGCCAGAGGAAAGATGCCAGGTAAGCCTTCATACTCCTCTGACTGAGGTAAAAATCATTCATTGACCCCATCAGCCGGAATGCCCAGTTTCTCCCGCCAAAACAGCACCACAAGCCTAGCCAGTTACTCACCAGCCGCCTTTAACCTGAACGGCACCTTCGAGCCAACCCCGAGCTGGATCGACTCCTGGCTGACCGAACTCCCTCTACACACGATCCTTACCCTCACCTCGCAACTCTCTCCCCTTCTGCCTCCCGACACCCGATCGTCAACCGACACCCCCTCCGCTGCCATCCTTCGGACTCTCCAGACCGCTACCATAGCCGGCATCGACCCTTCGCTTATTCGCATCCAGTACTTCGAATGGACGCCCCTCTCCCTCGGCTGGTATGAATCTCTCCTCTGGTCCTTCATCTTCACGTCCGAGATGCAGGTCCAGAAGGGAACGGTGGGCGTTTGGAACGGGACTGCGATCAAGCTCTTCCGGGTCGAGACCGTGACGCCGAGCGGGCCAAGCCTAAGCAGTCCAAGGGGAGCGGTCGATGCGGTGGGTAGCAACATCGTCAGCCGGATGCAGAACATCAATCTGAGGATCGTGCCTGGTGTTGGTGGGCCCGTCGCCCAGGACACGCCGGAGGCTAGACCGATGTTGGCGCGGACGGGGACGGGAAACGGCGGTAGGCCTATGCGAAGCGCGGAGATCTGATGGGCAATTGCGCGTCAGAAAACATGTGTGCTGTCTAGGTGGGAGATCTAAAGTTGTCGAGAGTCAAGGCAAGAAATTTCGCAGCTACTTGGAAGGACAAGAGCACTGATTGGTACCTATCCGTAGGGGGTGGTAGTGGTATGAACAAGCGAGCGGGCGAGTCGGGCGTTTTGGTTTCAAGCCAGGCTAGGGGTGCGGCCACGGCTACGGCATTGACTTTGACACTAGCAATGGCATTGGCATCTAATCGTCGTCGGTCTTGATGTATTTATGTACCTATGTAGTACTACCGACCATCCTAACAATCCCAATCCTAATGCATACATGAGTTTTCCCGAATCGAGCCTGGCTTGTACGCAAGCAGCAGGTTTAATGAGGATATTGAGCTGCTGTCTTTGCGTCCGCGCTGGAAGTTCGGCCAATGTGAAAAGAATTTTGCATTAAAAAATCCCCTCTCACAGCGATTGCGTCAAAACCCACTGCTAAAGATGAGAAAAAAAAACAAGAAACGAAAGATAATCGAATCAACATCTTCCTATCGAAATCGAAAGAAAGACAATCCAAAAATCAAAATGCAATTAAAAACAAAAATAGCAATTCCAAGTTTCGATCTTGGGACCTCAGGGTTATGAGCCCCGCGCGCTTCCTCTGCGCCAAATTGCTTGCTTGTTTGCTTCACACATAGCCACTGGGCCAGGAGATTTGTTTATTAAACTTGTCGAGATGCGTTAGATGACCTCGGAAAATTTCTTTGGAGAGGAGGAGCGTTGGGGTCAGTGAGTCACAGACAGCACGTCGCTTGCGGTTGCGAAGTGCGACCCCACTTGTTTGGCGATTTGAGTTTTAAAACCAAGCTCTTGCGCGGTGGGCATGCTTTTTAGATCGTGTTTACGTATGGTACTTGAGGTTGATAGCTACCTATAAAAAGAGACGAGAGGTTTTACAGCCGGCTTGGAATTGAGTTTACCTGTGAGGTGCTTGGATTTGGATTCACCTGTGAGGTGAGCGTGAGACGCTTTTCAACATGAGGAGGTGTTTGCGCTGGGCTTGGCTTGGCATCGACTCGTAAGCGAGCTGGAAAAGGAGGCGGGGTACCTGGTAAGTAAACAAACGCGGAGGTTTCATGACGTCCTGCCTGGACTGGCGAGTGGAGCTAGTGTGATACTATCGTCTGGAAGAACAGTCTTGGTTCTAGACTGGGGAACACCCAAATTGTAAGTGTAGAAGAAAGGTCTACGATGAAGTTAGATAAGGTCATGGAATCTGATTCATCGATCGGGAACTACTAATGAACAGCAAATACCTCTCCTCTAACCTTTGGCTCGCAAAACGGAGCCTCTGCAGCTCCGGGACGGGAACTTGCTCCATAAATCTTCAGAGACCCTCCTTATCTTCAGGATTCGTGACCTTCCCGCCTGCTGTGCTACGTTTATCTGTGAGACCTCGGTCGGAAAGGTAGGCTGATCGTGATCTTCCAAGAGACGAAGATCTCCTACGGATGGTGCTTGAGAGGTTCGCAATGCTTATCGAACATCTACCCTACTAGGAACCGGACACACGTATGAAGTAGTGAAAATTTCCCTGTAACACGGCAGCGTTTGTTACCTCTCGGCGAGGGACTCGATGCCGTCGGTTGATTGATTTGTGTACCCCGGGTTGCTACCGCCGAGACTAGGTATCCTGTTGTTACACAGTGTGAAGGTCTACACATTCCAGGATGTTTGATGATACTGCGTAAGTAGTGAGGATAGCGACATAGTAATTGTCGTCCACCAGTGGGAGGTGAGGCTCCAGAAACTTAGGCCTAGATACAACTGTTTTGCTGATCGACATCTTTGGTTCTTTTACATTTCGTGCTTAGTTTACGGTGTTCCGAAAAACAACATGAAAGTAACTCAATAAAGCCGCGGTGCTACAGTTTGTCTCCGATTTAGTGATCGACACATGTCAGCAAATGGGGGAAGGGTAACAGAAATAAGGAAGATTGCGGACTTCAAGCCAATTGTTCCTTCCTTCGTACGATGGCTCTTTCGAGTACACTGTAGATCTGCTGCGCCAACCCGACGGGTGGTTTTGACTTTCCGTGGTGTCTTGATACTTGTGCGCCCAGCAAGCCTGCATCGCATGAGCTGATGCATCTACTGTAATCGTAACTTCAAAATCTCATGAAACCTACTTGTACCAAACATTAGATTCTGCTCTTCTTATTTTCTTTTACGTTAAATAATATCATCAACATCATCATTTATTTTTGCGAAATTTTTATAATCTGCCTTTTAGTAACACTTTGGAGCTAGAATTGTTTAAAAGTCGGAAAAAAAGTTTGAAAATAGAAGGAAGTTGAAAGTGCATATAAAAGGTGAACCAATTTCGTATGGGTCGAAATTACTTCTAGCAACAATGATAACTAGTTCCACCGCTCTCTAGTTTGCCCTTCACGAACCTTGGACGCCTTAATATGTTAGGGTGCGGTTTAGACTTCCCAGCCACACAAGTAGGTAGTTACACCCTGATTCGCCTTTTTCTGTGAAGCTTTTGTCTATATTTTGGTGTCGAAGCGATTGGACGTTTCGGTATTACATCGTACCAAGAAAACTCGTCGTAAGATATGCAAGCCGCCAAAGCCAAAGATCGAAGCTTCAGTGATGCTAGGCATGGCTGATATGTTCCATGCTGCCTCTGAGACAGATCTGAACTTCTATTAAAGAATCCGCTTCCTGCCGGTTTCTGCTTGGGTTCTGTTTGCTAAAAACCATTCGAAACTCGTTTTTTTTCCCTCAAAAGAAAACAGAAAAATGCCAGCCATCTTGGAATATCCTCCCGGCGCTAGCCATCGTCATTTCTCAAGTCACTGGCAGCCCCTACAACATAGATATCACACTCGGAAACAGCCTACGACAAACGACATCCCAGTCTTCTTCGGCAAAGTATGTAACCCTCCCCCCAAGCTTCCCAAACAAGAATACTAGCTTATCCATCTTCAGGATCGTCATCACGACCGGGACCCAGCTCACTGGGCTGCTAACCAAAGAAGACCTGAAAGATGTCACGAGCTGCAAGACCCTCCCCAGGCCATTCAAACGCCACGTGACGTCCGTCGCGATCGAGGACGGCGTAGCGTGGGGATGCTATTTCTTCTCTGACGCGGAGTGCGAGGACTATCTGGTCATGCTCCAGAACGGGGCGTACGGCCAGCTGGGCGATCTGTCGAAGATGGTTGTTAATGATAATGATGATGATATTGTTTAACGTTAGGAGGGGCAGAGCCACCTCAGCCTTCCGAAGGGCATAGGACGTGCTAAGCTGGGGATTTTTATATACAAAAGCAGACCTTCGAGAAAGCAGTTATATAAAAGAAATGTTTGGCCAATAAGCCCGCTATTTGAGCCCTTTTCTTACAGGCGGAATGGTTTTTCATAATGTTCGTGAAATAAGGCTTTCAATGGTTCCAAAGATTACAAAATATATACGTATTAAAAAAAGTAAAAACCACGATTGAAGAAAAGCTTTTTTGATACGTATATCTCGGGTTTCTGTTACGATTCTGGCCGGTGGTAATTGCCAGTAGTAATTGCTAGTGGTAATTGCCAGTAGTAATTGCCAATGGTGGAATTAAGGTTTGCGCACGGACCCCCACCAACCTGTATTTAATAGTTCAGAGCTTCCGTACCTTAGAGCTCTTCATCTTAGTATTCAACGTACAAGCGTATCTTTCGGCCCATATCATTCACCATGATCACCCTTAAGCCAGCTGTCACAGTTTCTGATTCCGCGGTATCGCAGCTTTTTATAATTTTTGAAAACACGTTCGGAACTTCGAGTTAACAGCGCCGAATTGTTTTTCGAACGCTTGTTTTGTACGCGTTTGCAAACGCGTGTATTTCACCGATACCTTTTCCTTCGTCAAATATGCTATCGAGTCGGTTGTAATCGGTAAAGACGATTATTCGAAAGCGTTGTACCGGGTCGATAGTCGAGCTGATTCTTATTTTCCGCCTTTTCCTTTTAATACAATCCTTTTGGAATTCTCAGTAGGTATGCTTTCGTTAAGTAAATCGTAGTAATGTACGTAATCGTAAGAATGGCTCGGATCGCCGGTAAGGAAAATCTTTTCGAAATCGCTACGTGTCGATTGCTCAATTTTGGCTCTCCCGACACCTTTCGAATGCAACGACGCTCTCCTGCCTCAGGAGAAGAGCGTTAATTGCAATCGAAAGGGCGGAAGGTTCGTACCAGGCACCACGTACAGGTATTGAGTCTAGCCCGCGAGGTCGTCGTCGACCTCGCACCCCGAGGGGCGGCTCGAAGATGGTTGTGAGTGTAAAGTGTAAGGAGTTCGAATTTGAGGAGGCTGCGTCTGCTTCCTCGCTCGAGATTGGCGGTACGCTGTCGTCCGCCGAGCCTACCACTCTCGATGCCGAAGATTCGAAGGCAGCACGGCCGGACAGCCCGAGACTCGTTGCATCCAACACTGCAGACCAGCAGTCTGAAGCTGAGCCGAAACCAAGACGCCCACGTTACAGCAACACAGCCAAGTAAGCCCGCCTTTTATCCTACCTTGCTCACCCACTCCCCCTTTTCAGGCTGGACCAACGCTTACCGTGCGACAGAGTCGTTCTCTTCCACGACTACGGCTTCCAGGGCGCCAAGGGCCGCTACCAGGTCCTGGATAACGAGTGCTACAACCTCCCCGCGCAGCTCAAGGGCTACGTGCTGTCCGCGAAGCTGGACCCGAAGATCTGGTTCTGCACCTTCTTTCCCGCGCGCGACTGCAAGGACAGCGAGGTACCGGCAGAGACGCATCGGCTCATGGCGGGCGAGTACGAGGAGTTATTCCCGGACGGCATGGATTTCGTGTCGTTTAGTTGTTCCTTGTATGCAAAGGAGCCGGGTGCAGCTTCTGCGAGAGTGGATGCTCCGGTAGGAGAAGAGCAGTACGTGGTCCTATTCTCTTGGAGGCTGTTTGTTGGTTGCTATTGCTGACGCTGGCTCTAGGGAAAGCAGACAGGCTCCCCTCTGGGTGGCTTCCAATGAAGTGCGGAGCACCTGATACCGGGCTAAAGTATCTAGAACCAAAGCGGTTTATCAAAGAGCTAACGAGGTGTTTTTATCATGTATCAACGAGGAGAGGGGTAGTTGTTGAACTGAGAGATGAAACTCGGCTAGGGTAACTGACATCGTCAATAACCAAATCATTCTTGGAATGACTACTCGTTGTGAAGACAACCACTGCGGGACAGCGCAACTTTCTATGTCCTCCCTTGCAGACTTCTGTATCCACGATTACGCAAATATCGAGACCATTTACACAATTCGCTCGATTATAGCGTGGTAGTCAGATCGCGAATCAGCTTTCGATTGCTTACTTACCAACATCGTCTCGCTTACGATCCCAAACTCTCAAAACATCCCGCCAGAAGGAAAACCCTGGGATTAACGAAAGCTTTCTACACTTATATCACCGAAAATCTTTTCAAAACAAAATAGCAAACACAATGCGAGACAAACGGGCACACCCAAAATCCGATAGCGAATGCTTCAAGTCGCTTGTAGCGATTTCTCCCTCTTATTCTTTTTCAATTCGGATTTTCTTATGCATACCCGTTCTTGCCAATAACAAGCAGCGCAAAGAACGGACGGTTGAACAGATAGCTAATACAAACTCAAGGTATCTTATGACAAAAGTTCAACGTGGGTTTTAAGTTGATTTCTTAGTGGTGTCATTTGATTCGCACTCGGCGTACACAAGAACAGCATGAGCTATACCAAGATCCAGACCAGCTGCAACCATCCCATCTATCCATCCAATTAACATCTCATCTCTATATTTTGCAAACTCGGCGTTCGAAGTTAAACTTGGTACTCCAATGAGGTGACGCAGGAAAGTGCTGATAAGCGCTTTCACTCCTGTACAATCGTGTGTACAAAATCTGTTCACTTCATGTCTGTAATAATCTGTGTTTTTTCCAAACTCCTTTTTTTCCCTGCGATGTCTACAATTCTCCAGAATCTTTGTTCCGTGTACTGCTGAAGAGTAAACAATGGTAAACAATAGCGTTGTACTAAAGATAGGTAGCGGCCCAAAGCGTTGCACTTCCTTTCACGCTTCAACTGTATCCTTCACGCTACAGATATCTGGATTCAGACACTGGCCATATTCTCTTATCGTACCAATAATGGTTTTTTCTTTATGCAAAAGACACAGATTTTTTACAGGCATAGAATTAGTACGGATCACTTACATATGGTTGTACCAAAGTGAAAGCGCTCATCAGCAGTTTACTGCTTCACCTAACTGTCGTACCAACACTGGTCAGTGCTTCCAGTGTATTTCTGGAAATGTGGTGGATCTTGGCCAGATCCAATTGAGCCTCTGTATCAACAGCTATATCAGCTTTGTAGCCAGTCTCTGGTCCTCCGTCATGTCTCGGGTATTTGTTATACCAATCTCTCGAAGCTTCCGGGTATTTTAATTGAGCTGGTACAGCTTCCGGTTGAATCGTGTTTGGCCGTGATGTATATGAACACGTGTTTTACGTAGCGTCCTTCAGTGATTATGAATTCTGTTGTCTCGGAAGATGCTGATGCAAAGATTGTGTCGATCTCGCGATGTTTTCTGCGTAGGTTGGGCGTCCTTGGTTCGGCGGTTGTTAAGTAAGAGCTCGTTACATTTCGTCTTGTACAAACCTGGCCAATTCCTTCGCTCCTGGGAAAAGATGTTATAGACCCTTCTCTGCTATTACAAACGATGATTGTCCTGGGATTGTTGATGGGTCACTCAGCTGATTGTCGACAACTGTGCCTTTTCCATAGATTGCCGTGGAACGCCTTTTGTGAACAGTCGTGAAGGATTCCTTGATGGTCCAGGATCTGCGCTCAAACTTCAAACTTCAAACTCCGCAACTCCTCCAAATTCCGTCCTTAGAAAATGTCGTACCCATTATGTATGAAGAAACCGCGCCCGCTGAAACTCCACTTGCGCACCAATCGAGCGGCACGAACGGAGCGGGTTGCTCGTGCCCGCGCTGACTGCTGGGCCCTTCCGATGTCTCTATGCTGCGCCGTCTGCTCAGGAGGTCCTGGCTCTTGCTCTGCTCGCGCCACATCGGTGATATCGGGACGTTCTCGAATGGAATGCCCGGCGAGAGTAGGCCAGGAGAGTGACTCCTCGTGCCGAGGGGAGCGCTTCTGCGCAGCAAACTGCGCAGTGAACTGCTCGCACCAATTGTACTGTTAGTACGACGCGAACTTCTTGGATGGAACGGACTGCTCGCATCGAAGGGACTGCTAGCATCGAGTGAACTGCTGGAACGGAGCGAATTGCTCGCAAGGAACGGACTGTGGGGCTCTTCCGATATATCAGGACCCAGGTGCTCCGGCCAGCAAGCTTTGGCTCTGCTCTGCTCGCACCATAGCGGCGACAGTGGTGTGCCGAAGCATCCATCTTCGATTATGAGGCCGCAGAGGTTAAAATTGGCAATCATCGCGACAAGAAGGGTCGAGATGTGAGGGACCGAGGGAGATTCGCGATATCTCGCTAGAAGGACTCGCTCGGCAATCGGGGCCCGAGGCGACGTGGCGACGTGAATATCAACAAGGGCATTAGCCGACTGTCATTGTTGATTTTCACCCCTTTCTTGCAAAACAAGAAGATTGTGTCCTCGCGCGGTTACCATTCGCGCCTCATTTGATCTTGCGGCCCAGCACTCTGTACGGACCGAAAGAATATCCTGTCATTGAGCCATGAACAAGTCGAGGATACCATAACGCGAACCCATGTCGAGTGCCCCTGCTCGGCGATCAGAGTACTCGTCGTACAGATAGATCGGGGTCCCCAACCCAAACATCGTTTGTTGCTCTTTTCTTTTGAAGATACTTTGATGGCCTCCAGCCTGTCTGTCTGTTGTCTTGTACGAGCACCGAAATGCCGGATCGGAATCTAGACTCCTCTATTTTCTGCCGCCAAAGCGCCAGGTAGCCGACGGTGATCAGCTAGCAGATATTTCTAGCCTCAGTTCTGGAAGAACCATCTTCCAGCCTTTGTTTCTACGTACCAAGTCCGACTTCATGCTCACGCCTCAACCTCCACGGTGCGATTCACCCACTGCCAAAAGGACCATACTCTGGGGCCAGTGTCTCTCGTCAAATACCACCCGTCTGCCCTATTTTGCTGTCGAATGCCTTTAGATCGCATCGCAGGAGGCCAGCATGGAGGGCCACGTCGGTGCGCCGGGGACACGTGCGAGCCAGCCGAAGACGAAGAGGAAGCTCTTTGACTGGATCTCCGAGCCCAACACCGAGAGCATCACGCCCTTTCAGAGATTCATCTTGGACGTGGACTGGCGGAATTCGCCCCTCGGTCCGATCCAGCAATGGCCGGCTCAGCTGCGCCAGATGGTCCTTCTCGTGGTGCAAGACCCTTCTCCTGCAGTAATCTGTAAGGACAATCAAGCTGACTCTCGCGGTGCTGGATTAAAGAATGTCTGCTAATCCTCAGACCACAAGACTGGGGCGACGATGCCACAATCGTTTATAATGAGCCTTACACGCACCTCATTGGGCAGAAACACCCAGCTCTCCAAGGTCAAGATCCAAAGATTGAGTTTGCCGAGATTTGGGATCACTTCGAGAACCTTTTAGCTGAGCAGCGAGAGACGGGTCAGACGACTGTGAGCTCTCTTCTCGCAACCAACGAATCTCTTGGTTGGGTCATTTCGTTCTTCTCGGTGTGACGGGCGAAAGCTGACTGCAGGTTTTGCTTGACAGGTGGAGGCGAATGCATTTCTTCTTCTATTCCGGCACGGGTTTCTTGAAGGTAGGAACCTACGTCACATCACAAAACCTCTTCTGATAGCGAAGTAGAAACGTATTTTAGCTGGAAGTTCGTGCCCATCATTGGCAGTGAGGGTTGTGAGTAATGCAATCCGTACTCACAAAGGTGCAAGCTAGACAGCTAATGCGCCCTTCCTTTTCGCGAGGATCCCATGAATGACAGACACTAATGCTAAACTAGGGGTAGTTGGTAAGCACATGCCGTGTGGTGTCTCTTCCTAAGCCTCTCACTCTCCCAGAGATCATGTTATGTTTCCAAACTGAGTCTGTGCAGGAAGCCATGCAACAGTGGTCGAAGTCACCCGCGAGGTCATCGGAGACCGAAGGCTTCAAACTGTCCACGAGCTCAGCCGAGAACTCTCAGGGTCGAAGAATGTCAAAGACCTCTGGGTTCGACTCCTCGACGGGATCTCGGGTGCCGATAAAGACATCCCGGTCGCTTTTCTGTACTCAGTTGCGGACTCTACTGCCTCCTCGACTGAGCCTGGCAGCGCGCCATCTTCGTTTTGCATACTCGAAGGATGTGTCGGCGTGCCCATCGGTCACGAGCTAGTACCCGCGGTTGTCAACCTCGAAGACCCCGAGTGCTATCTTGCACCCGCATTGCTGAAGGCACGGCATGAGATGGGGCCAGTAGTTGCGCCCATTTCCGAGGCGATGCGGGCGAAGTTCCCAGGAATAGCATGGCGAGGCTTCGGGCTCGCTCCATCTCAGATTGGGATTTACCCTATTATCCCAACTGATTCCGACAGCCTCCTAGCCTTCCTGGTCATCGGACTCAACCCTCGCCGGCCATACGACGAAGGCTACTCCAATTTCCTGCTTTCTTTGACGCAGCAAGTCACGACGCCGCAGCTCTCGGCCGTCATCTTGCGAGAAGAAATCGAAAGACGACAGTATCTAGCGCGGCAGGAAGCTGTGCACCGGGATCGCCTCTCGAGGGAACTCTCCGAGAGTGAGAAGAGGTTTGCAAAGTTCGTGGAACGCGCTCCCATAGGCATCGCGATACTGTCGCCAGATGGCCTGGCAATTTCGGCCAATCCGCGCTGGCGTGAGATGACACAACTGGAAGTAGGAAGTCAGCGGGTGCTCTGGGACGATGTCCTGGTCGAGGGCGAGATCGACCACGTCAATCAGATCTGGGAGCGCTTGCTCCAGACGAAGAAGCCGAGTGTCGTACAGGCGCGCATGAAACGCAGATGGAGGGCGCCAGATCTTGATGCTGAGCATCGAGCGCAGTGGAGCGATACCTACATTCAGTTCGAGATCTTCCCGGACTTTGACGAAAATGGCAATATAACGACCATCATGAGCGTTGGTAAGGACAATCGGGCAGTACTCACTTCTGCGCTTTCTTGTGTCTTACGCACCACATTTTCTTGGAACTACTTTCATCCACTCGAAAAAAAAAACATTTGCTAACCTCATAATCATTCAGTTACGGATATCAGGCAAGTGAATTCCCGTCAACTCTGAAGAAGTGGTTTCTAATACTGTCTTCAGTGCCATAAAATGGACAGAAAATCAACTCCGCGGCAGAATGTTGGAGGCTATTGAGCTGAAGAGACAAACAGAACGACACATCGACATGACTTCGCACGAAATGCGCAATCCACTTTCCGCACTCATTGGCTGCGCCGATGAAATCCTCGCTTCATTGAACGAGCTCCGCACCTCTCTCAAGAAGCCAAAAGCCGTCAACTTACTAACAGACACGTCTGAGCTTCCAACAGGCAAGACGCTGCACCTCGTTGACGAGGCGATCGAAGCGGCCGACACCATCATCTACTGCGCTATGCACCAAAAGCGGATCATAGATGACATATTGACACTATCCAGATTAGACTCCAACCTTTTGCTTGTCTCGCCCCAGCCGTCCCAGCCCTTGGAGCTGGTCCGGGGTGCTCTGAAGATGTTTGAGGCTGAGCTAAAGCGTGCGGGGACCACTCTGGATTTCGTTGAGGAGGAATCACTGGAGATACATCGAGCACAGTGGACGCTACTTGATCCGAGCCGTGTTCTGCAAGTCCTGATCAACCTGATGACGAATGCTATCAAGTTTACAAGGACCGAGTCGAAAAGACATATCAAAATCACCATGTGAGTCTTAGGGCAAGCCTATAGAATCCTACTTTCACCCGCTGACCATTTTCAGGGGTGCGTCAACACACAGGCCCTCCATCTCAAATCACTTCAACGTGCAATACGTCCGCAAGAGCAACAAGTCGCCTGACCAAACAAATAAACCTGAATGGGGAGACGGCGAAGTCCTGTACCTCTGCATAACCGTACAAGACACCGGCCGCGGTCTCGACGAGAACGAAACCAAGAACCTCTTCCACCTCTTCGCACAAGCCAGTCCGAAGACGTACCAGACCTACGGTGGCTCAGGCCTAGGTCTATTCATCTGTCGCCAGCTCGTCGAGATGCAAGGAGGCGAGATTGGCGTTGCTTCCGAGCGGGCCAAAGGCAGCACGTTCCAATTCTACGTTAAGACGCGGCGAACGACTGCCGTCGAGACTTTGCAAAAGGACCTCCCTCCGCTTGTCCGGGAAGATGCCCTGAGGGAGGCTTGTGCCGTTGGGACGCCTGGCAGCCCGGCCTTGCTGAGCGGTGTCAGGAGTTTCCAGATGGACTCGGCGCCCGCATCGCCGGCGAATCTGGCAGTCGACAAAACGCTCGCAGCCTTCCACATACTGGTCGTCGAGGACAACCTGGTGAACCAGAAAGTCGTCACGAAGCAGCTGAGGAAGGCGGGACATGTCGTCCACGTCGCCAACCACGGCGAGGAAGCGCTCGCCTTTATCCGGGCATCCGAGTTCTGGAGCGAGCAGAGCGGCCGTGACGCCGAGAAGCTGAGCGTGGTCCTCATGGACCTGGAGATGCCGGTCATGGACGGTATCACGGCTGTGAAGCGGATCAGGGAGTTGCAAAAGGGGGGCGCCATTCAAGGTCACGTGCCCATCATCGCCGTGACGGCGAATGCGCGTCAAGACCAGATCACAAGGTCCTTGGATGCCGGCATGGTATGCGCCCGCTATCTTCACGAGACGCAGCGAGCAAGCGAGCGAGCTTTTACTGATTGATTTGAACATAGGACGGCGTGATCACCAAACCCTACCGGATTCAAGCCATGTTGAAGGAGATCAAGCAGATTTGTCGCAAGCATACACGAGCTTCGGCCCCTCAGGAGAGCTTGCCATCCGTGTCTTCGTTGTCATGATTCGTCATACAATATGTAAATATATACAGAAAGATAAGAGGGCCGAGACGCCTATTTCTTGACCTTTTCCAGGAAATACAACTCCAGCAATATGCTCGCCAGCCTCGGCACGGACGAAGAGGTCAGTCTGCACCAGTGGTTCCTGTCACGACCTTGTCAGCATTCGTTCTCCTTCCGGTAATCTCGCTCTCCAATCAAGAGAAAGAGGACAAGAGGGGCAAGACACGGGGTGGAACGCTTTGAAGAAGGAAAAAAAAGGGAGAGAAAGATAAAGAAAGACTTACACCCCCATCTGCAAGATTCTAAAAATCCCCTCCAACGGACCCCCCTTCGATCCCGCGAACCCGGCAAACTGCCCCATCCCATCATCATCCCACTTGCCCTCCCCCTTCTCCCCTTTCTTCCCGTTCCCCTGTTGCCCGCCCCCGGCCCGCTCAAACAGCGACCTCGGACTCGCCTTCTTCAACAGCGGCACCAGGCCCGACACGACGCCCAGGCGCAGCAAACCCGCACCCGCGAGCATCGGCACGAACGTCAGCAGGCCAGCCGCGACCGGGTGCCGCCGGCACCACTTCATGCAGGCGCGCAGGCAGGCGACGATCTTGGCTTTCAGGCGGCGCAGGAGTCCCGGGCGCGGCTTCGGTCGGGCGGTGCTGTAGGGGAAGGGGGTCGGGAGGGGGTTGGAGGGGGAGGCGTAGAAGGGGCGGGAGGAAGGGGACGGAGACCAGCGTTTGCGGGAGGGGGAGAGGGCGCTGGTTCGGTTGGTGTTGGCCGTATTGGTGGTGGTGGGGGGTGGGACGATGTAGGTCTGGGATGGATGCTGTTGCGGCCGGTACTGAGATTGAGAGTTGGATTGCGAGTGAGAGTGGTACTCTATCTCCGAGGGCCGGCGCGCAGCAGGGAAGTACTCGTACTCGCCCGTCCTGGCCGCTGTTGGTGTTGCCGTCGCGGGGTTTCCAGCGTTCGCGCTCGCGTAGTAGGAGGCGTTCTGGTTTTTGTCGTAGGGCGTTGCGCTCGTGCTCGCGGCCCAGTTGTTGGTGTCGGGGAAGGCGTGGGATGGAGAGCTGGAGCGCTGGTTCCTGGGAGAGGAACGATTGTTGTTGTTGTTGCTGTTGTTGTAGCTGGGGTTGGAGTTGCCCGTGTGCTTGGGGGAGCTCGTGCGAGGCGGCGTTGGGTACTCATTGTAGCTGTAGCCATAGCGAGCTGCTGAGGCGGCCATTGTGCCTAGATGGTTGGCTGGTGATGAGGGGATTGTTTTCTTGGTGCTAGTAGCTGGTGGTGGTGGTGGTGGTGGTGGTGAGATGTCAACCTATCAGTCGGCTTCAGTACAGAAAAGCTCGATGGTTCGAGTGATTGATAGATGAGGTCGTGTGGGATTGGACTCTGTCCCTCTAATTCAATCAGTCCCGCAGTCTCCAGGAAATCACTGAGGATGAGGACGAGGATGAGGACGTGTAGAGAGGAAAAGCCTAAGATCCAGAAGCTAAGAAGAGAAAAGAAAGAAAAGAGAGAAAGAGAGAGAGAAACCTAGCTAGCGACCCTCCCTATCTTGGTCTCCTTACTTTTTCTCGACCTGCACTGCAGTTCTGCACAAGACGAAAAGTAGCAGTCGGTGGCTGGCGGAACTGGCGGTGAGGTCAGAACTGGATACGGGCCATGTACAGTTTGTAAGTAAAGAGAGTCTGATAAGCGAGCAGTCAGGGGGTTAGCGGCGCGGCGGGACGGCGGGAGCGAGCGGGACGGGGGCGGGAGTGGCGGCGCGGAGCTTCAGCGGGGTGGGAAGGGGGCCTTGGCGAGGTACTGACTGTACTGTACTGTACTATGTGCAGTTTGTACTGTACAACACTTCTCCGTATCGAAGGGAACTTTCACCAAATTTGTTGGTTTTCTTTTCTTTCTGTAGTTTGTGTTTTCAATTACATTAAGTACCTATAGGTACTGTACTGTACCAAGCTGACTACAGAGCTCTGACCGGAAACAAGTCCGAAATCGCTTCACTTATACGTTTAAATAAATACATATGAACACCTACACGCAAAGAAACATAATGATTCCGAAGTCCGCTTTGAAATCATAGATTTATGCTCCGGTGCTCTTCTAACTATCCTTACAAAAAGTGGTAATTTTTGTTCGTGGACGATTGAGAAGTCGGTAGACTGTATCTACAAATTTGCCCAACACGTGATCATCTTTTATCTGCTCCAACGTCTATCACGGGAGTGGAAGTCGCTGCAGGGCGGTCTGGTATATGATATTCCATGCTAGCTGACAAGCATAGCTGAAACTGCTGGACAAATCATATTTAGCAAGCAAGCAATGCGCGAAAGCGCTATTTCTCCGTCCTAATTTCCACAAATCAATTATAAATATGCAGTAGATATGTAAACCTAGCCTTTCCGTGTCTATTTTATGTACAAATAAAATAAAGCGTATAAAGGGAAAAAAAGGTATAGCAAAGCCAAGGAGAATCTCAAGCAGGTATGGTTTTGATCTGTGGATTCCGATGCGATGCAAGCTTTAGTATTGCTGTATAAACATACTATTCACCTAAAGCACCAATATGACTCGCCAATTCTTAGCAACTAATCAGGTCAATGGAAACCCTAGTATATAAAAACCAGCCAGCCTTTTTCTGTCCATTTTTTATTCACCGATCAAAAACAACCATCTTTGATCTCGCGTTATCGTGGCAAGGCCAAGGTTGCATACAGTTCAAGCAGAAAAGCTCCTGGATATAATATGGTTTTAGCCTTCGAGCTACAGTAAGTGGGTTGAAATCGGAAAGGAGCAACTGCATTACTTAAGCGCATCCAAGGATTATACGGATGGATGTAAAGGGGTGTTGATTGTCAGTTGTATGTCGTTTGTCAGGATCAAATCTATTGTCTGTTTTACATCGACTGCAAATTTCATATCAACTGTTGTTTTCCAAGGACTGTCGAGCATTACATCTTCCACCTACCTTAGTGACCACGTCAGAGTATTGACCTGAAGTAAACGTATCCGAACAAAAGCGGGGGAGGAGTTGTCTAAGAGGGTGATTTACTGACTGTTCTGGCGTAGAGTAGCATTTGGGTTCTAGACAGCCAAGCTTTTTCCCGTGCCTGTCAGCCCTTTGCAAGTACCACCAAAACCCATATCAGGAACCAGGAAAGCCCAGGTCTCTCTGCCTTCCTCTCCACTCACGTGACAGAAGCAAGTATCAAACCACAACTTTCTGTAACCGCCTCCCCCGCTCACGAGAGCAATCCATGGTCTTCCTGTGCTCGATATCACCTCACTACCAGCCTATAACCCAGAAGCAAGCGGAGAGTTTCTCCAGCTCTGCCTGCCTCGCTCCCTGACATTTCACCAATACCAACACCTATCTCCCTTCTCTCTTCTCCTTCTCATAACCGACGGCTTCTCATCAGAGTCTGATACAGATCATTATCCTTCTGCTGGATTCGTACCCGACCATCATGAGCTGCAACGACCGCGGCCCCTAAGATTTCAACAGCTCCGACAAAGTCAGCCATTGAGTCAACACGCACAAGTACCAGCTCGGAGCTCCACAAGCAGGAGTAGGGAGCGTACACTTGAGTTCCTTGGCCAGGGCCGCAGCTTCTGCATCAGACCTGGGGCTGCCTGCGTCGGCGATGGCGGTGGCAGCGGTGCCCTTAATGGGCCTCTTCTGTGCATCGCCGGCACCGGTCTGTTGTCCGCAGCTGACTCTGGTCTCGGCCGATGTTCCGATGTTTTTGGGGGTATGGAATTGCATAGGGAGCTTGCCGCGCGTGGGGATCTTGTCGTGGTCTCTGGTGACTTTGGAAGATGAGTTTAGCGATGTCTGCGCGGAGCTAGTTGCATTCCGGAGGGAGGAGGGGAAAGAAGAGGTGTATCTTACTTGCCATCGAGACTCTTGGCTTTCTTACCCGGGCGCAGCTGATGAAATTATGGACATTGGTAGAGATCGTCTTCGACTTGCTGGTTGTGGTGGCCTCGTGGACGGGCGCCATTGCTGTTTGGAATTGGGGGTCTTCGGAGTGCAAGAGTGTGTGAGAGGGAATTTTTTCAGGCCGAGGATCAATACGCAGGATGCCTTCTTTGGGAAAATCAAGTTGGGGTCAAGGTGCTCGAGGGTGTGGTTGAGAAGTGGTGTACAACTGGGGACTGAGCTTGGTCGAGGCAAGTACACGCCAGGGAGTACTTCGCCTTTGACAACACCGACATCGGATCGTGGTCAAGTTGTTTTCCAAAGCGAAAGGATGAATGGATTTAGCTGTGCTCACAAGAAGTACAGGTCGATTGATTTCGCCCGCTCTTGTAGACGGATTAGCACGTCCTCTGGTACGGTTCAAAGACCCATGTCTTGTACCCGACATCAGTGTCTACCTAATCCATGACGATATCACCATCTGGATCTTGAACCTCTTCCAGATCTCGGCCTCCGTCTCGATCATTATCTCCAGCCGCCTCTTGCAGACCTTCCTCCGTAGCACCACCATTGAATTCCTTCTTTCCAAATCTGCCTTCTCTCACACCCCTCGCATACCACATATCCTTCGGCATGAGGGTAGTCCTCCCCCGCTCCAGCATGCTGACCGCCGCCTCTATCCCAGTATCAGCACCACCTCCAAAGAACACACGCGCGTCTCGCTTTCCGCCACGTAGGAAACATAAACTGTGTTACGATCCTGGCCTGGCTAGTGGTATGGTGCCAGTGGTATGGCTGCCAGTGGTAAATGCCAGTGGTGAATGCTAGTGGTGAATGCTGGTGGTGTTGGATTAAGGTTTGGGCACGGACCATCTCGGCCACTAGGCCTCGCGCTAAGTCACGTGACCCACAAGCGCAACCCACTGTACATAAAATTCGCGACCCCGAGCATTCTAGCTCGGTGTTTTTCTTTCAATTTACATGCGTACCTTTTGATCCATATTATCCCGATCACTTTTAAGCTAGCTGTAATATAAAAAAAAACCAAAACAATTTTCGCTGAAAAGCTTTGTATCTACGGTTAAGAATTCGATTTGCTTTTGCAACTCGAACTTTTTTCAGGCCGCCCGTACCGACGTTTATTTATCGGTGCTTTAATTAGAATTTTTTTCTACTGATTTTGTTTTCAAAAAAAGCTGGAGTTTTTTTTTCTTATTAATTCGATCTGCTTTTGCAATTCGAATCACCCCTTTTTAATACTACAATACCCTATGCTTTTCTTATAAGTCGACGTGGCATCCGAAAACGAACGTAATCCGTACGATTCGGCTTCGAATCAGCATTTCCATTTTTTGCTTTTGCCTTTACCGTTTCCGAATCTTTATTCGTTCCAAGCTTTTTCGACGATTTTAACAGCGAATTTTTATTCCACGATTTCTACCGAATCACAATCATCTGCTGCTGAATTTCTTCGTTTTATTATCGAATCTAAAATCGAATTGTACGACGCTAACACCCTAGTATTCCTAAACCGATAAATGCCCTTACGACTGCTTAGCATATCTGCCAACGCTGAAAGATTCACTGCGGCCCAGCAGCTTCAAATCGCTTAAATAATCGCTTAAGCTATCGCCGCCGCTTATTTTCCAGCTTTCGCTAATATCGCCCGCGACGCTTTTTTTTCATTCCGAATTTCGCGCGCTTTCACGGCGGACTTTTAATTAATTCCCGAGTATTACCTTTCCGTCCTCGATCCAATTATTTTTCGAATCGAATTATTTAAAATTAAATATCTTCGCTACGCTTTCAGCGACTATTAAAAAAAAATTGAATATAACGCATAAAAAATAAATATAAAACTGTTTATTAAAAAGTATTTAAAAAATTTTATATAAAATATAAACCAAGCCAAAGCATATTTCAAATATATTACTAGAAAGGCAAAAACTATTATTTTGGAATATTTAAACCCCGAATTTTATAATTAAGCCTAGTCGGCCCGAAACGTTTTTCGCATTTTTAATTAGCGTTTTTTTAATCACAACCGCGTTTAATTTGCTAAATTGCAATATAATAAGCTTTATATAAACAACGGTCAGATTTATAATAACTTTCGTTTTTTATTTATTTGTTACGCAATTATTAGCAAAATTGCTAAAAACCGTTGGTTTAAAAATATATACGAAAAAATTACTTTTATTTTTAAATACGATTTCCGAATAGAAAAATACAAAATAAATAGTAATTATACTGTTTTAAACGAGTTTTTGGCCGTTGCGAATAAAAAGTTACGCAATATTCGAGCTGAAAAAATGGCTTCTGCTCGTCGCATAAGCTATTTTTCCCCTGTTATGGCTTTTGCTAATTAAAATTCTAAGCGTACTTCCGGTATTTTTAAAACTTTCTGGCGTTTTATTTTTCCAGCCCCTTTTGCTCGCACAGCTTTTCCTTTTTTTGGCAGAAATTTTTACGAGCGTATAATTGCTATTTTTGCCACCTCCGGTTTTTCCCGTTTGGCTGCGCGCTTTTTTAGCGCTTATTATAATTGCGGCAAGCCCGGCCATTTCGCAAACGTTTGCCCCGACGCCAAGTTTAATCGCAAAATCGCCGAAATAGCTATCGACGAAAAATAAAACGATTTGTTAAAAAACTTTTAAACCGTGACAAAAACTTTTATTATAACAAAAGATTCGATTTATGAAAAAATTTGAAATTTAACCAGCGTTTTTTAATAAAAAAACGATAGTTTTTAGTTTTTATAAAACTAGCACGCAATAAATTATATATTAAAATATTTGTATATATCGATAGCGAAGCTAATATTTTCGGTACGATTAAAACTTTTTTAACGTATTAATTTTTTTAACGTTTCGAAATAAGTTTTATTCGGCTATACAAACTTATTATATCCACCGGCTATAATAGCGAGCCGGAAAAGTTTATTTCTTCTGTTATTTTTTTTTTTTTTTTTTTACGATTGACCGACGTCGTGTAAATTTTCCTTTTCTGGTTATAAACCTAAGCTTTACCGACGTTTTTATTGGTCGCAAATTTCTATAGCATTACGATTTAAAGCAAACGTATGGCCAAAGAAAAAACAAAATAAAATAGCTATTCGATATGCCCGTTATTTTTTATTTCAACGAGCAATTGTTCGTCGATTTTAATTAAAGAAAAAAGCCCAAAATGCTTAATCGTATGCATTAAAAGAATGCAAACAAACAAAACAGCGTAATAAAAGCTTTGTATATTTCTGTTAATATTTTTACGACGATTAAAAAGGTTTATTTAAGTTTTAAAGCTGATAGACTTTCTACGTTTATACGAGATTTTAAAAGCAGTTTGCACAAAATAAAGAAGTTTTTTATTAGCAGCTCTGAACCGACCAAGCCGGTCTTTCCAACCGTGTTAATTACTTTTTTTATTTTTAATTGCAATATCAGCTGTATTTCCGCCTTTGTATTCAGCGCTTTATAAATACGCTACGAAAAGCGAATGCGGGCCGCGAAAAAAAAAAGATTATTATTATTCAGCGATTACACGTTTGTTGCCTTTGTGTATAATATAAATAAAAAACGTTTCCGCCGTGCGAAAATCGCCGAATTTAAAAAAATTATATAATTCGCGGCAATAAAAAGTATTTCCGTTCCCGACGCTTTGCAAGCCAAATATAACGATAACGTAATTTTTATAAAAAAGCTTTTTCCAGCCTAGTATTCGGAATTCGAAAAACTGTTTTATAAATAAAAAAGCGATAAGCTCGCTTTTCGCCGCTCCGGTATAAATTATAAAATACATCTGGCCACGGAAAATACGCTTTTTATAAAATTATTTAAACGTTTTACGAATAAACAATTTACAAAAGTTAAAAATTATATTTTTAATAATTTGTATAAAAGCTTTATTGAATTTTTTAATATTTTTTTCGCCGTTCCGATTTTATTTATTAAAAAGTCAAACGGCTTTATACGTTTGTATATCGATTATCGCAAACTTAACGATTTTACGAAAAAGGATTTTTACCTTTTGCCTTTGATCGACGAAATACTGGCGCGAATTATTAAAATTAAAATGTTTACGAAAATTGATATTTAATAAGCATTTAATCGAATCCGGATATCCGAAAAATTTAAAAAGCTAACCAGTTTCCGCATCCGATACGGCATATACAAATATAAAGTTTTTTCGTTCGGCTTTACTAATAGGCCCGTTATATTTCAACGCTTTATTAATAATATTTTTATAAAGCATTTAAATAATTTCTGCTCGGCGTATTTTAACGATATTTTTATTTACTTCGCGAATAATTTAAAATATAAGGTTTACGTTAAAAAGATTTTGTCGATTTTAAAAAAACACAGCTTAGAAGCTGATATTAAAAAATGCGAATTTAATATTACGAAAACCAAATTCTTAGGTTTCGTTATTAATATTTAAAATATTAAAATAAACCCGGAAAAAATCGCTATTATTAAAAACTGGCAATATGCAGCGAATATGCGAAGCGTGCAAAGCTTTTTAAGTTTTTGCAATTTTTATAAACGTTTTATAGCCGGCTATAGCCGCATTTGCCGCTTTTTTACTGCTTTTATAGATAAAAACGTTTTTTTCGTATTCGAGAAAAAGCAGAAAAACGTATAGGAAACATTGCGCAAAGCTTTGCTAAATGCTTTTATTTTATGTTATTACGATTTTTATAAGCAAACGCGCTTGGAAATCGATTTTTTTGATAAAATAATAATTAGCGTATTATCGCAATTGCAAAAAAATAACTTTTATTATCCGGTCGGTTTTTTTTTCAAAATTATAATCGACGCCGAGCTTAATTATCCGATCTACGATAAAAAGCTTTTCGCTATTTTTCGCTTTTTTAAAAATTATAAGCCGGAGCTGTTAAACGCTTAAAAAAACGTATATATATACATCGATTATCGCGCTTTAAAATATTTTATAATAATTAAAAATTTTTCGGCCCGATAAGTCCGATAGGCCGAGTTTTTCGCCGACTTTTATTTTACAATTATATACCGGTCGGAAATTATTAATACGTTCGCTAATACTTTTTTTTACAAAAACCAAAACATTTTTTTATTGGAAGCACGACAGCGAACGGCTCGAAAGCAGCAAATGTTTTCAAATAATAAATTGAATTTTTAAATCTTAAAAGAAATGGCTGTTAAAAGCATAATCACGCTGGCGCTTATAAAAATAGTTTTCGATAAGCGCGATAACGATAATACTTTTTTCGAAAAAAACAGCGAGAATAAAAAGAATAAAATGCTTATAGAAAAGCTCGCAAATTCAATTTTCGTAATCGTATACGATATATATAATTATATAATTATAAACGATTTACTGCAAGCTAACAAAAATTCTTTTTTTTTCGAAGCGCAACGAGCGCAAGCCCGCAATTATAATTTTAATTACTAACTGCGACAAAACAAATTGTTTTTTCAAAGCAGATTAATAGTGTTTTTAAAACCTTCCGAATTGCGAACTTTTTTAATTCGATATATTTACGAATAGTTTTGCGTAATATACGCTGAAATAAAAAAGATAAAGTTTTTGGTCGGTCGCAAATATTATTAAAAAGCTATAAAAGCAGATATATAGCAGTACGTTTCGAATTGTCGTTGTATACGAATAAAAGCTAGGCGCGACAAAACCCCGGGCTTTTTAAAGCTTTTGCTTATATTCAGCAGATTTTATTAATACTTAACGATAGATTTTACGAAGCTTTCATTGGACGAAAATGGTTACAATTTCGCTTTTGTAATAATGGATCGCCTGTCCAAAAAGCTTTTGTTAATCTTTTGTTATAAAACTATTACAGCGAAAAGGCTGGCAGCTTTGTTTTTGATTTATTGGGTGCGTTATTTCGGCATGCCGGATTTAATTATTTCGGACCGAAAAGTTTAGTTTGTTTCGGTTTTTTGGCAAGAATTTTGCCGTATATTAAAAACCAAAGTTAAATTAATTATTACGTACAATTTTAATATCGATAGGCAGACCGAAATAATAAATTAGTATATTAAACAACGTTTTCGCTTTTTGCTTTTATTACCAAAATAATTGAAAACGCCTTTTATTTTTGATAGATATTGTATAATTGATTTTACCGTACGAGTTTTTCGGCAACGTTTTTTCTTTTCAAATCTTAAATAAATACGAGGCTCGTATATTCTGAAATATAAACAATTTCCGTTTTTTTCGCTCGGTCATCGAAAAGCTTAACCGCGACGAAGCTTTATATTTGGCCTTTCGAACTAAAAAGATTGTGAAATACGCGCAATCGTTTATTGCGTAATAATAAGCTAAAATAAAGCGCTTCGCTAATTTATATAAACGATTAATAAATTGGAATATAAGCGACGAAGTATTGATAAATATCAAAAATTAAAAGCTCGACCGACCTTTCCGGAAGCTTTCAGATAAATAGTACGGCCCAGTCAAAATCGTCGATAAAATAGAAAAGAGTTGAAAGTTTGATTTTTTCGCAAATTGGTTAATCCATTCAATTTTTCATTTATATTCGCTTCGAAAATATATCAGCAACCTTTTATCTGGCCAACGCCGCTCCGAACCAGCTTTTATTTAATTATTTTCCGAATAAACGGAATAAAAGATCGAAAAAATAATAGATTCGAAGTTGCATAAAAGAATATTGCAATACTAAATTAATTGAAAGAGCGCTGATAAAAATCTCGAATAGTATTTTTGTTTTGACGCTATAACGGCCTTCCATATTTTTTAAATATTCCACCGATTATATCCCACCGCCAAAGGTCTTTTACGAGCGCTTTTCGCATGGTTGCAAGCTTACAACGAAGGCAGGGAAGATTACACTAAATTGGAAAACGATAGACCTATAATTGCAACTGCGAGGACGCAGTTTTTCGGAGGGGGGGGGTAGTGTTACGATTCTGGCCTGGCTAGTGGTATGGTGCCAGTGGTATGGCTGCCAGTGGTAAATGCCAGTGGTGAATACTAGTGGTGAATGCTGGTGGTGTTGGATTAAGGTTTGGGCACGGACCATCTCGGCCACTAGGCCTCGCGCTAAGTCACGTGACCCACAAGCGCAACCCACTGTATATAAAGTTCGCGACTCCGAGCATTCTAGCTCGGTGTTTTTCTTTCAATTTACATGCGTACCTTTTGGTCCACATCATCCCGATCACCCTCAAGCTAGCTGTGACACTCACACCCCTCGCATACCACATATCCTTCGGCATGAGGGTAGTCCTTCCCCGCTCCAGCATGCTGACCGCCGCCTCTATCCCAGTATCAGCACCACCTCCAAAGAACACACGCGCGTCTCGCTTTCCGCCACGTAGGAAACATAAACTCACCCCGAAACTCGCTGACCAGCATGTCTTGCGCCGCGTTCTCGAGTGTCCCCACGGCCTCATCCTCCATCCTCAACACTCCGTTGATTCCCGGGCTAGCGCGCAGAAGCTCTTGCACGAAGACACGGAAAGCAGCGGCGGAGCGCGCGGGGTCTTTGAGGCGTTTTCGCTCCTTTTGCTCCTCTTGCTCCTCTTGCCGACGCTTGGCTTTCTCGTCGCTGGATCTCAACTTGTCTTCGGGCTCGATGTTCTCAGGTTCGAGCTCGGGCTCTAGATTCAAACAGGCAAGTCCGAGATCCTCGGGCTCCATGTCGTTCGCGTTGACTGGAGGATCTGACATATTTGTATCTGGTTGGAATGAGTTATTACACATCCTATGAGTAAGATAAAATCATGCGCAAGTGTAGCCAAAGGAAATCAAAACGTGACGTACCCTTCAGATCAGACATTATGATATCATCATTGGATTTGACGTGGTGGGTGAGCAAGATGGAGCCTTGGCGTGCGAGTTCGAACTGTAGAAAAGAGGACCCGGGAGCGCTAGTAAAGTGCACGTGATGGTCGCGTGGGAATACTATCAGCTGAATCTCAAGGTTTTTGCTGCAAATTCGCACAGTTGTTTATCAAATAGAGAACTGTCGACGTAGAAGTGCGCTGCACGAAGGTGCAGGAACATGGATTTCAAGGGTTTTGTTGCATGTCGTGCAAACGTCTATTGACATGTGAACTGTCGACGCAAAGGAGTACAGCATATTGCAGTCTGTGATTTTACAGGACGTCTCGGAGGAGCTGTCGGCTCGAAAGTCATCGATCCGAGCGACGAATCTTTGTTGCACATCCCACAGAGCTGAGCTGTGCGTGCCCATAGAATACAAACACAGCATCCTTGAAGCCCCTGTAAGAACTCGATGGAAAGCATCCCGCCGATATACATGGAAGGCAGATCTAAGCAATCCTACGTAGCCTTGTGCTTTTTCCTTCTTGTGTTGCATGTTTACTTATCTCTCGGGAAATTGATATCCAGAAGGAATAACCTGACATTGTGAAACAGACCGGAACAGGCTGGAGGCTTTAACTTTCATTTTGTTTCCAGGTACAATTGCCAATTCTCTTCTTCATGAAAAACCGTCTTTCTAAGGCTGTATTGCACGGCAATTAGTATATGCTGCAATCTTACGAATATGAAAAACGCGGAACACTTACACGCTTGAATAACTATCACTCCAGGGCATTGAATTTATGTATACAGTGGATAAGCCCTCTTCCCCTTTTGGTCAGAACAATCATTATCAGGACCGATAGCACATCGGTGCGAGTTTTATATAAGTCCTGACGTTTCCTCGTGGACTTTGGACTTTGGACGTGCGGGCCTCACTCGCTTAAATAAGAATAACAACAGCAGAAATAAACACGGAGTCAGCCCCACCCGCTTAAACAATCACCACACCCTCTCCCTCCACTTGACGAAAGCCGGTGACTGCCCCCAAAAGATCCAACTTAACTTAACAAGTCTGTAATAAAAGAATATATCAAGATGAAAGAATGCTGAAAGAGGTATGATTTACCCCCCCGCCCCTTCCCCCTCCCCTTCACCCTTTTACAGGGCAACATTCGTGCTTCACCGAGAATGCTCTTCCCTAACAAAAAAATCAATTTTTCTCCAAAGATTAATAAGGAAAAGACTGTCCTGTTCTGTATAGTTACATGATCAGTTCTTCCTATGCCGGTATCACTCAATTTTTCCACGCTGTTGCAAATAAAATATCGAGTCTATCAAATGGTAGGCAGCTATTAAATTTGGTCTAATGGAAAAGAAGTCTAACCTCTCGTATCAGCGCCAATCTCTCTTCCCTCTTACCAAACGCAGCCATCAGAGTCGATCCATTGCACAACAGCAAAAGCAGAATTTATCCCATCTACATTTTTCTCTTGTGCTTTTATGTCAGGAGTAAGGAGCAGAAGATTCTGTGGGGGGTTTACATTGACTACGGGATTCTGATTTCTAAGGGTTAACGTTCTAGAATGCAGGGAGTGCGTCGAGGTCAGTCACGTGACCATAACGTGACACCCATCCCCTAACAATCTACTATCTTTCTCAAATTTTTTCCAAGCCAATCAATCAGCCTCTAGAGTTGACGACCTTCCTAATCCTAATCCTAATCCCGACGCCGATATTCTAAATCCATACAGTACATATCTAGACCGACCAACGCCAAGTCCTACCAACCTTCAAGCCGCCAGCTTTCAAGCTGCTCAATTCCACCATCCAACCGCACTATTGCAAAACGAATAAATAACCAGAAATCTCTCAATACCCCATTGACAGATACCCTTCCTCTCTCTCCTCTCTTCCTCCCCTTCCTTTCTACGCCTCTCGCCACACCCCGGCCCAACCACGCACAGGAAGTCAACAACAACCCATCCATCTTGGGAGCTACTTATGATTTATTCGCTAACGTTTCTTTATTCTACTTTTCATTTTCATCCATTTAATATCTACCCCGGTGTGCCAAAAATGTTAATGCGTGCCCCCCTACAATTGATACCCAAACCACCCCTCTTTCCTTCTTTCCATCTCATGTCAACTACAAGCAAATGATCGACAAAGACAACGACTTTGAGAAATATTGAAACCAAAGCCAAACAGGGCTTTCTACAGACTTCTTCCTTCCCACACCAGCCCTTGGCTTTGCGTAATCGCAGTCGACTGGGGCGTAAAGCGCACCAGAAGCGTTAATCACATAGCTTCTACACGACTACCTACATCAACCCACCATGCTTCTTCGATATATCGCTTTTACCCACTCGATGTTTTATTTGTATTTTTGGTCTAGGGGATTAATCTCGGAATGGAATTTACGCCTAACACCTGTTATTGTTTTTCAAATGTGTTCGATGTCTACATAAGCTGTGTGCCGGCTAGTTTACCACCCAAATTCTATGTGTTCTAAAACCACAGCTTTGCGTTTTGATTTTTTTAAAACGCTCCGAATCAATGACCCAACTGTTCTTCTTTTGATTGTACCTTACTAATAGAGCAGATAGCTGGCACAGAATCATTATACTGTGACGATCCCTCTAATAGGGAAGTCGTTTGGCGCGTCGTGCGCTGCATGAAAGGCATTTAGATGCAAACAATCACTTTTGGCATCTGGTTTCACCTATTCCCCCCCCCCCCCCCCCCCCCCCCCAACGAGAAAATCCAAAGCACAAAAGCCTACATAGTCTAGTAAGCTAGCATGTAGATCCCAATCCACAACCCCCCCTTCCCCTCCCCAATCCAACGCCGGACCCTGACAGACTGACTTATCCCCCCCAAATCCAGATCCGGTTTCTGTTATTTTGTGAAGACGTTATTGAAACGAGCGCATTGAATCGCAATTGCCCGATTTTTCCAAACGCGAATGCTGCGCCGCACCGCGCCGCTCCGTGGCGTGGAGGGAAATCTCTGTCCGTCGACAATAAACGTGGAGTTGCTGGCGGCTGAAGGCATAGTTGCTCCTTGTGCATTCACTGAAGCGGCATGGTAACAGCAAAATTAATCATGTAAAAAGAAAAACAACAATATCAATTGTTTTTATTTTTCTTGTTTACCATCAAGCAAAAGACAGCCCTTCGAAACCTTGAGTCGAAAACAAGAACGTGCCAAGCAAAAGAGATTCGATACGCAAAGTCTACATAGGTACCTACACAGTACAGTACAGCTATCAAAAAGCCAAAACCAGGATTTCAAGATCCACAAAAGAAAAGGCTTTTTTATATACGGTAGGTAGTACAGCATAGCCCAGGGTCTTGACCCCCCGGTATCCAGCTCTTCTAAAAAAACCTTAAGATTTTTTCTTTTTCGAACTCTCAGCGAACAGCGTCGTCGTCGAAGGAGATCTCCAAATGTTTGTTTACGTACAACCAACACATCAACAGAGCTAGCTTCCAAAAGCGCTGCTGTGTAGGTACAGTACGTGCCAATTTCCGTTCCACCCATCCACCCGGTAAAGCAATTCTACAAAGGCGCTGTATTGCATTTTACAGTTTATGACATAATACAATACAATACAACTCAACTCAACACAACACAGCACAGCACCGGAATTCTCACCTATCAAGCGATCTATCTATTATCAACCCTTCTACCTCCTTTCTTTCCTTTCCTTTCCTTTCCTTTTCTCTTCCTTCCGCCCTTTCCGCCCTTTCTTCTCTCCCCCCACCCCCCCCCCCCCCCCCCCCCCAAAGCCCTCCCTAAACACGCCCTTCACCAGAAAAACCTTGTTCGCAATCGCGCCCCCCCCCCCCCCCCTCTTCCCCCTTTCCTTCCAAAAAAGGTAAAAAAAAAAACAAAATTTAAGGCTCCCCATCACCGCCGGCATCGCGCATCGGTTCGGTTGTGGAATTAATTCACATTTGCTTATGTATGTATGTACTGTACCGTATTATACTGTACTGTACTGTATATGAGATAGCTCTTCAGACCTGACTACCTAGGATTGCACGACTGAAGATGCACTGCACAGTGTTCCCCCAAACCTCGAAGGAAAAGATTTCAGCACAGCGGAAAGCCGCAGGCGTAGAGCTCAGGTACTGACTAAATCTCCCCCCTTTCTTTTTTTTTTGTTTATGTTTCGATTTCGTTTTCGCGCCCCATGGGCGTAAGGAGTAAGGAAGGAAAAGGGAGCGGAAGGTACCGTGTGCGTGTGAGGAGGAGCCGGAAAGTATCGTGGAGAACCGACCGGATACAGTGTACTGTACTGTTTTATGCTGTACTATGCTGAATTTGTGTGCAGGTACCGGTAGTACAGGACGGTTAAGGATGGGAAAGAGTAAAGTAAGCGGCTGCAGATTACTACCTAGGTATGTAGGTACGATGTACATACGAAGGAAGGCTGTGCGTAAGAACCATCCGAGATACATATGCAGCGGTCGTGGAATCACAAGCGAGGAGAACAAGCACGGAAAGAGATGAAGATTCATCCTAAAAGATGTATTATTTCCCATAAACACCAAGCAACTACTAATGAAAATTAACTATTACGGTGCAGCAACATGTTGAATGAGAGTGTGCGCCACGCTTGGTCTAGCTTGGGATCTGTGGATCGTGTATAACAAGGTCCCCCAGTCAAGATGAGGTTTGGTACCCTCACAACAGATACTCCCCTTGTCGGTCGAAATCTAGCAGGGGTCGGAAGTAGTGGACTTAGTCGCTGAGCGATTAGGACGATGAAACGTGGCCGGTCAACCATCCGATGAGTTGGATCTGGACTTCAACTCCGACGCTGGCAGCTGTGTGTGTTAGCAAGGGACCCAAGAATGTAGTGAGCGAGAGTATTTACCGTAGTCGGAGGTCAGGAAAGCGCAGACCTCAGCGCGGGCATCGACGGACACGGCAACGGCAGCTTGTCCTCCGAGAGCAAGACCGAGAACACCCTTGACAATGGCCGAGAGCTCGACACTGGCATCGACGGCAGCCTGCACGGTGCTGATGACATCGGCGGACAAGGTGGCAGCGGCGTCGGCAGTGACCTGGACGGCGGCAGACAACCATAGGACGACCGAGGCGCGGACATCAGCGTCAAGGGAGCAGTCAGGGGTGGCCAACCATGCGGAGAGAGAGACGGTAGCAGAAGCAGACAGGGAAGCAGCCACCTCTCCAGAAGCACATGCCTGGAGAGAGGTGAGAACATCAACTTCGACGCTGGCACTGAGGGAGCCAGAGATCCATGCGCCGAGGGCTCCTTGGGCGTCGACAGTCAAGGCACCTGAGACATCGAGGCTGGCAGCAATGGTGGTTGCGCCGGCAGTGTAGCCTGGAGGGGAGATGTTAGTTAGAGTTCCACGCGTTGAAAATCAGGAGGACGTAGATCGGAGGGAAGCATACCGAAAGTGCTGGGGTCGACGCCATTCTCGGTGCCAGTAGACACCTCACCGCTGATCCATGCTTGGATGGAGACCTTCAGGCTGTCGTCGAGGGTGCAGTCGGAGCTCTGGATCCACGCCGTCAAGGAAGCTTGCACTTCCACGGAGAGCGAAGCGCATGCACCACCAGCGGCAGCGGCATGAAGACCTCCCTGGATGTCGATGTCGAGCTCAGCGAATGCGGAGCCCTGGATGAAGGTAGTAAGGTCTGCCTGGACAGATGCTTCGATGACAACGTTGCCGCTGACTTCGGCTACGGGAGTCAGTGACATGTCCATTGAGCATTTTGTCAATCATGACATCTCGGGGTCGAATGCCTACCTGATACTTGTCCTCCAGCACTAACCTCGGCACCTCCTGAAATCCAGACACTCAGGCTAGCCTTCAAATCTTCATCGAGCCCGCATTCTGGGCTGGAAATCCAAGCCGACAGATCAGCACGAGCATCGATGGTCAGGGTCTCGGCAATGCAGCCGGACACCGATGCCTGGAGGGAGCCCTCGACGCTAGCCTGGAGAGAACCGGCGTTGGCGGACAGCCATGCTTCCAGAGTGACTGAAACATCTGGGTGGAGTCAGTAAGACGTCGATGCGAAGATTCGTGCCTGCTAATGCCAGCAAACGACTTACCAGCTTCGATGGTCGTGCAAGCACCACAGTCACTCCCGGCCGATGCCGAGATGTAGGCGCTGAAGTAGGCGACGACGCCTCCAGCGGCGCTGACATCTGCTTCTGCTTCGAGTGAAGCCTGGATCGCGGCCGTGGCGTCCGCGTCCAGAGTGAAGTCGGTATCAGCGGAGCACCACGACTGGATGCTCGCCACAAGGCTCACATCGAAGTAGGCGGCACCAGCACCGGAGACCCAGGCGCTCAGGGCAGCCTTGACGTCCACATCCACCGTTGACGACACGACACCGCCGATGCACGCCTCAAGAGCAGCGGCGACTTCAAGGCTGAACTCGGCGCTGGCCGTGATGGAGCCCTGGGCCTGAGCACCGGAGTAGTCGGTTCGGCGCTCGAGCTGGTTGAAGGGAGCCGCGATTGCGAGGGAAGCCAAAGCGGCGAGGAGGGCGAGATTCTTGACCATTGTTGCGGTTGTAGAGAACCGAGATTATGGAAAAAGAGAACGTGTGTTGATCGATTACTTGATCGGTGTGAGGTCCGTAACGAATGAGCACCTCAGCAAAGCAAAGAGTACCTCAGGAAAGCAACAGAAAGAAGCTGAAGAAAGATGTATGGGATGGAGAGAGAGAGAGAGGTTGCCAAAGCAGACAGACCGAGCCTTCTTATACAACGCTCTCAAGCTCTCCCAGCTCTCGGTGCGGCCAGCAGGACGCCTTCCGTCCCGGCCGCTCAGGTCCGCAGAGACATCCAGGAGATAGACTTTCCGACGATATCTTGCTCATTGACCGCTTTGGTACCGAAAATTACACACTTTCGTCCTGTCCTGGATCGGCGGGCCTTCTTCCACGCTTGTTGTTCGTATGTACAGTGGTCGGACCCGTTGGTGCGTGAGCTGCCCCTGGCCATCTCCTTGATCTGACCTTCATCCTGACCATTTCGTCCCAAGTTGGCCAGCAGCCCCAAGGACGCTCGATCCCGTCGCAGCGATAACCTTCACGTCCGCTCACCACCAGGGGGGGGATTCCTTGAAACGCCCCCGCCAGGTCAAGAAAACCAAGCGAATTAAGCGAAGACAGCCGAATTGGCCTAGCCCTGTTTACTCTCGGCTCAAACGAAATGTTGTATGTACATGGTAAAGCTGCCTTTTGGTCGCCCCGGCGAGATTCGGTTTGCCACTCTTCACACCCAGATGCTCTCATGTCGACGCAGGTGCTTGGTGGTGATACGTGAGACTGGACCAAGAGCGGTAGATCTGGTAGACAGTAGAACTGTTTGCCGTACAGTAAATACACACACACCATGCAATACAGTGCTGTGTACCGTAGCAGCTCTTTACCCCTGACAGGACTAGCGAAGCCTAAGTGGCGAGCCCACATTTGTATGTATGTATGTAGAAGTACATACATACATACTTACTTACAGTACATCGTACATGCATACGATGTGCTTCGTACCTGGGTGAAATTGTGTTAGTTCGACATCTGTGCGAATCCTTGCTTCATTGGATGATGCTTGGCAATGCTGCTTTCTATTATTGGGTAATGCCCTTGGAAATACCACCTTATGAAAAAGGCACGCACAGATAGATGTCAAATTAACATTATCTCGCACAAGTACCGCTGTACAGTACTTCGTATAGTAGGTACATATGTACACATACAAACTTCTTCCATAGCATGAGCCCGAAACGACCGGCCCAAGCTAGCGGTTCTGGTAATCTTGTTCCCTCTCACCCCGTCGAATGCCGTCACTTGGCGGATTGCCAGGCCGAATCCGGGCCAATCTGCTGAGAAGTTTCCTCGGATGGACCTCCGACAAATTCTAAATCCCCCAAACGGCGAACAGCAAACTTCCGCTGCACACACGAAGTAAACTCGTGACTCTCTGCCCGTCCCGTGCCCGTTCTGGAAACACGCTTGTGAAGCCAAGAGAGGCTGAAGAAGATCTACCGACCTACTGTACTGTACATCCGCAGCTCTCGAGCCTGATTGAAACCGAACTTACCGACACTGTGGACTAAAAATAGGAGCGCACGGCTCGGGCCGTGCGTAGAATGCACAACGCATACAGAGAGAGAGCATCCTACAGTACTGTGCTGTACTGTATGTACAGTGCAGTCCTATACAGATGCATCGTGGTTTGTGGGCGGCTTTTGCGCTCCTGCCATCTCGTCGATGCGAGGACCAACGGCTGACCACATTCCGAGCACGGCCAGCATAGCGGGAAATTGTCGATGGCTCGAGGAAGGGATCCGGCTCATAGCTTGTAAACAATCCCCTGGGCAGACTCACCGCCGTCGGACTATAGAAAAGCAGCATCGAGTCTCTGCAGAATCTTGCCGGGAGAAACTCCGTTTGCCCACGTGCTTCCGAACGGGCATTAGCCACTGTTACCGTCGAACTGCAAACCGTAGCACTATTGGCCAACTGCATCTCTGAAACGAGGAGTTAATCAGACGAAACCATGGTCATGGCCGACTTTCAGGCTACGATTCGGCGTCTATCAGGGGAAGTTCCGAAATCCCGACTCCTTGACAGGCTGATCTGCATCCTCTCCCCAGTTCCCAACGTGGATGACATAATTGGCCCCGGATGGGCTCAGTGTAGTTGGCGTGCGAGGTATGTAGTAGTAGTAGTAGTAGTAGTAGTAGTCTTGCAAAATCGCGAGAATGTTGTTCTTGTTGCTGTTGCTCTGAAGCAGATATCTGCGGTACAAGGAGCACCGTCATTTTCCCTTATGACGAACGCAACATCGCGGTACGTTCTCGTCGGCGGTCGATGAAGACTAAGCTACGTGTTTCGCTGATAGCTGTCCCGGATCGCTAAGTATCTTCTTGACTGCAACGTTTGTCCGCATTCTGCCCATCGACAACGTCCAGACCCAACAGAGCGTGCAAGCTGCGAAAGGGAATGATGATCACCAGGGGTAGAGATGTAGGTAAAAAGTATCACCGTTCAAACGCTCTCCATGGTGCTCTCCTCGGTGGTACATGCCCGCCGTTGTTATGCTCGAATCCGGTCTGGTAATGCCTGCATCGCTCTCTAGTCAGATAGTGATTGACGCACAAGGTTGTTGATATTGAGATGCGCTCTCTGCGAACCGAACATGGATCTAGGCATGCATGTAAGGCGCAGAAACCAAATGGGAATGACATCACCGATGGAAAGAAAGGCCGATGGACAGAGCATGTGTGTCTGTAGGACAGTATGCACACACAGGTTGATCTTCGCAGGCGTCCGTCCGTTCGGGTCGCGGTCGAGGTCGAGGTCGAGGTTGAGGTTGAGGTCGAGGTCGAGATCCAAGCTGAAAGCTGAAGCGGAAGCGGAAGCGGAAGGGCGATCTTGGCGAGGCTGACAAGGCTGAGGCTGCACGTGGACCGACTCCCGACCAGACTGCAGAGCCCCAGAGCCCCAAAACCCAAAACCCCAAACATCCAATCGCCCCCTGTTCCACCATCCCTCGATATGGAACAGCCAACCCAGAGTGAGGCAACGACTCTCACACTTCCACACTTCCACACTTCTACACTTCCACACTTCCACTCTTCCATACTTCCATACTTCCAACGACTGACTGCCGAACGATGCGCCATGGCAGTCCACAGCCATGTTCTGCTCTCTGGATAGCTTGACATCGCCGCCATCATCCACAGCAGAGGAGCCCTGTCCAAGTGACGATGATGGATTTCTCGGGACCTCCGCCGCCCTACTCGGAAGTCGACTCGCACCCCTCGTCGCCCAAGAGCAGCTTGAGCCTGTTCCGAGTGGCTCGAAAGCCCGTCAACATCGAGAGACCAAAGACGGCCCCCTCGAGGAACGACGACGGACCGCCCATCTTCTTCGAGGAGTTCGAAAAGCTCAAGAAGACGCGTCTGCCGACACCTCTCCCATCGAGCCTGACACTCTCACCCCGCCGCGATAGACTTCCCCTTCTGCAAAATTCCTCCATACCCAGCCCGACACTCTCACCTCGCCGCGATGCATTCCCCCGCACCAGCCCGAATGGAGATCTTCCCCAACCACAACTGCACCGAAGCCCCTCATCATCCACACACGCGACCAGCAGCGCACCGCCGGCGGCCGGCGGCCTCTGCGCCCCTCCCCCTCTGCGCCATGCGTCCAGCAACGTTTCCCTCAACTCGAGCGTCAAGTCCTCGCAGTCTGCGTCTGCCTCCTACGTCCAGCAGGCTTTCAAAGAAGCCCGCCACTTCGCTGGCGGCCTTATAACACACCCTGTCGAGAGCACCAAGAACTTCTCCATCCTCCGTCACTCGCACGGCTTGGTCTTTTACCAGGGCGCCGAGACGACGTTGGCCATCTCCATCTTTGCCGAGCAGCCCTTGCCTCCGGAACGAACCCTATGGCTGCAGAGCAAAGGGTGGAGCGGCAAGACGGGGATGCGAGCTCGCGCTTTCATGGGGAGGAACGGGAATTGGATCAACGTCACGCCGGCCTTGAACGTGGCATCCGAGCAGCTGAAGGCGAGCGATGAGCGAGCCTGGCAGCGGGATATCGCCCACTTCCGGAAGAAGCCGAAGAACAGCAGGCAACGGTTCCACGTCCTGCGAGAGACGGCGATCGTCAGGATCCCCGAGGAGGCTGAGGATGGCTACTTTCAGTTCGTGCTGTGTCTGGGTGACAGGGAGAAAGTGCTGTGCCCGAGTCCGGTCTTTAGAATCCTTTCCTCGTCGACAAGTCCTGGATCCATTCGTGGGGCCAGCCTGACAACGCTGCCGCTCGAACTCGGAGTGATGGCGTTCGAAACCTACGCCCGGAACACCGCTGGGAGAGCCGTGGGTCCGGTGGCGGCGGTAGTGCAGAAACGCGTCCAGAAATTCCTGCCGTCGTGGATCACTCAACCGGCTGCCTCCGCAGCTCTCGGTGTGATGAAACCCTCAGACGGGACGGCCACCCCAGACGCAGCTCAGGTAATCGAGCCGGGTGGATTAGCATGGGCAGTCAGCAACGGCGACCCGGTCATCGACGAGGGTCCGCAGGCACCGTACCCGTTGCGCTTCCTCGCCAACAGCGAACCCGCCCGCGTCGGTACGGAGCACTTCAACATGCCTGGCATGGCACTGTCGGGGGTCCCTACCAACATTACCCAGCTCCTGTCGGGGTACTACCTCGGGTGGGCGCGGTACACGAGCCAACTCCTCAAGTCCTCCAAGACGGAGGAAGACACCTGGTTCCCGGCCGTCATCTCGGCCCTCTCCATCCCGGGCAACACGAAGAACATCATCGTTCGCCTGACGCGCGACTACGACGACATCCCGCCCGAGCAGCGCGTCATCGAGATGCGCATCATGGGCCTCCTGCGCGCCGACGACGCGGCGCAGCGTGCCGCCCTCCAGCGCGATCTGCAGGCGCGCGACGACGAGGCCGCCGAGCTGGTCATGCTCGCCGAAATGAACGATATCCTGCTCACGGAACACATCCTGGACCGGCCGGTGTGGCATCCGGATACCGTGCCGCGCGCGGCGGGCCGGTCAGGGACGGGCAGCAGCGGGCAGAGCATTCGGACGGCCGCGCAGCGTCAGATGGGAAAGGTGCCGTTTCACAAGTTTGGCTTGAGGGCTTCGCCGCTGGACGGGGCGGAGCCGAGGCATGCACCTCTTGCGGCGAATGGGTATTATGTGCGGAGGTGAGGATGGCTTTGTTTTGCCACTTTCGATTTTTTGTCGATGAAGAGACAGGTCTGTGGGGGGGATATTGGCTAGCTGCCATTTACCGATTAAAAATCTCATGACTTATGTATTATCAATGTACCTATCTGCCCTCCCGGTTAGCGTAGACGGGTATAGAAAAAAAATAACCGGCGTTACATCTTGGCTCTTGCCGTTTCTGTTTCCTAATCCTGATTTTTTTTCTTTTTCTTTTTTTTCTATTTTCACTTCGCGGTTTTCAAGCTTGGGCTGGTTTTTTATCTGTGTGAGTAGGTGAGTAGGTAGGTAGGTATGTAGGTGGGTTGATAGGTAGTAGGCCAATGGGTCAAAGGGGGGTGTGGCTAAAAATACAGCGAGTGAGTGGTAGCAGAATACGCCAAAGCGCTTTCTTTTCTCTTTTCTTCTTCGAGAATTGAAATTTGCAAACTGTTGTTTGCTGTCTGGTCTGTTTGTGGCACACGCTTGGAGTCCTTTTCTTTTAGGGTACTGCTGCGCTGGGACTTGGGGAGCTGGGGAGCTGGGGAGCAAATCAACCATACGGTTCCAAATCCTGGGTCTGTATCGAGTTTTGGTTTTCCGTGCTCCTACCCATTTATCCATCCATTCACTCTTAGATACATTTATAGATTTCAAAATACGGAAACCAAATTCCAGTATTCTATCCATGCTGAATTTGGATCGGGTTACTATTCATGGAAGGAAACAGAGAGAAAAAACAGGGGTCTGAGGCACGGAATGGGGGGAATTGGAGGGAAGAGTGGGGAGGTTGGGAGGAGGAAGGGGAGGTGATAGGGCTTGGGGGAAGGAGAATTGGAGGAAGAGAACGGGAAGGGAAAAAAGGAGAAGGGAAGGAAGAAGAAAAGAAAAGGAAAAGGAAAGGAAAGGAAAGGGAAAAAAAAAAAAAAAAAAAGGAAAAAAAAGAAAGGAAAAGGGAAAAAAAAAAAAAAAAAAAGGGAAAGGAAAGGAAAAGGAAAAGGAAAAGAAAAGGAAAGGAGAGAAAAAGAAAAGAAAGGAAAAGAAAGGAAAGGAAAATAAAAATAAAAGGAAAGGAAAGAAAAAGAAAAGGGAAAGGAAAAAAAAGAGGGGAAAAAAAGAAAGGAAAAGGGGAGGAAAGGGAGTGGAAAGGGAAAGGAAAGGGAAAGGAAAAGGAGCGGTAAAATATATATAAGTATCATAAATTAGAATAGCAAAAAGGGAAGGATCTGAATTGGAAACAATCCGGCAGCAATACGGCCGATCTGTCGTCGTTGAATAGATAGGTGGTAGGGTCCGATTTGCATGGACGGACAGATACTGACTAAAAAAAGAGAGAAGAGAAATGGAAGGAAACGAATCTTACGAATTATTCAGTCCGTTTTTTTTTTTTGGATGTGAAAGGGAAGGGAATCAATATGTCTAAAAACGGATTAGCAAAAAAGTACAGTAAACTTGGCATGCATAGGTAAGTAGTGGTTTTCACGGCATTAGCAACTGAACAGAGAGAATCGAGATTCTACAATGTGCTCTGCGGTTTCCTAGCGGTGCAACAAGTAGGCTTGACCCGGCTAGCGCCCCCGTCCGTTTTTGGCAGGATTACTTGCCTAGATAGAGTCTCTCTTCTTCGTCTTCTTCGTCTTCTTCGTCTTCTTCGTCTTCTTTCGTCTTCTTCGTCTTCTTCGTCTTCTTCGTCTTCTTCGTCTTCTTCGTCTTCTTCGTCTTCTTCGTCTTCTTCGTCTTCTTCGTCTTCTTCGTCTTCTTCGTCTTCTTCGTCTTCTTCGTCTTCTTCGTCTTCTTCTTCGTCTTTTTCGTCTTCTTTCGTCTTCTTCGTCTTTTCGGCAGCAGTTCCAGATGTCTTTCCGAAGCGTTTGGCTTTTGTGGTGTGTTTCGGCCCTGTTGGCACCTTTAGCTCAGTGATTGTGCCATCTTTTTTCACTTAAGTATATGTGTATGCATCGTGACTAGTTTTCTGGTAAAGCCTCCATATCAACTGCGGAAGTCACTTCTATTGTACACGGGGTTCTCTCTCTTTTCGCAACCTTCCATTTCTGCAGTTGTTGATCCCAAATAATGGTTTAAAAATTTTCTATCGAGACATGCTGTTTTATGACGTATGGTTTTTCGAGCTTCTGTTGACTGATCTTAGCTTTTTGCTTCGAAGTCACAAATGTTGACTTGTGTTTTTACATTATAAACGCTTTGAAACATAAGCGATATCATATGATGTACAAATAGCATATGATATCAGAAAGTAAGATGAAGATTGGGTTTTTTCTGCCTGCCGTATGAAGCGTGTATTCAACGTACGCCTTTCGATACCGGCGGATGAAATACATAAATGCGGAAAAGATTTGTACTGCAGGTTAAAGGCTGGCAGCATTTTTTATTATTACACTTTTATGGTTGCTGCTACGGAAGTGATAGATAAATATACATCATGAAAAAGAAAGACAGAATGGCTATAACTCGATCCGGCAAATCGTCTTGGTTGAGTTATTAAAGGGGATTCTGAAGAATTGCTCTAGATGGTGCTAAATCAATACTTGAACATTACTTCGATTGTTATGCAAAATTACTCTTGTGCATTATTAATAATTATAAAAACGAAACCGAATACATTTCAGTATATTTCAGTATATTTCAATACATTTTAACACATTTCAATATATTTTAACATATTTCAACATATTTCAACACATTTCAACACATTTCAACACATTTCAACACATTTCAACACATTTCAACACATTTCAACACATTTCAACACATTTCAACACATTTCAACACATTTCAACACATTTCAATACGAACCAACCAATCAACTAATCAACAATCCAAACCAATCTTTTTCCTTCTCCCAAGCATCCACCATTAACATTCCCTATTCCCTATCCTTTTCTACATCGTATATCACTATTCCATGTTTTTCCTTTCCCTTCATTTTCTCTCTCCAAGTTTTTCCTTCTACACAACCACCATCCCAGCAGCCGCCAATCCCAGATTCACGTTTCCGCACTACCTATATTACAGTACCAACCTTTTCAGAGCCACGACAGCTCCCCCCATCTCCACAAAAGCAAGCAAGCACGCACGCGAAAAAGAGTGATTTATCACCCGCAGTTCCTTGCAACAGCGAAGTAGACAGCATGTTTTATTAGCAAAGTAGGTATGATTCAAACCCGACATTAGCTCGCAAGTCATAAGCACAAGTAGTAGCAGCTGGGGAGAAAAGAACACAGCGCTTCTTTAGAGAGGGGAGCGTAAATAAGCAGCATATAATAATAACGATATTTTAAAGGTGTCTACGTATTGTTTAGAAAGCGGCTTGGGATTGGCAAGGAAATTCTTCTCGTTTTTCAAAACGGACTACACATTTATCTATGCTTTCGCCTTGACGAAACGGAACACTTCGATTGTGCTCCGTTGTTCGTATGCGTGTTTTATCGATTCGCAGTGATCTATCTATCCAGCTATTTCCTTTCTTTGGAGCTCTTTTCGGTAGATGAGCCGTTGCTTATTTTGCTTGGTTTCGCCAACCTGTCTATCTGTCTATCTATCTATCTATCTATCCATCCATCTATCCATCCATCTATCCATCCATCTATCCATCCATCTATCCATCCATCTATCCATCCATCTATCCATCCATCTATCCATCCATCCATCCATCTATCTATCTTTCCATCCATCCATCCATCCATTTTCATAATGTAAAGCCTCACAAGCTAGCGAGCTGGCTTTCGCATCAACGCGCATCCATTACCATCCCTCCCCGGCTCGAACACAAACAACAAGCCCGTCCAGCTACCTCAAATCGCACACCCACGTCAAACCCTCGAATCCCCAACGCTGATATCAAGCCCTTCGTTCGGCCCTCCTCCGCCGACCAACATAGCCGCGAAAGCCGGGTCACCCTCCTACTTCGGATACCGACGCTTTGAACTATTTTGGAAGAAGTGAACGCGGATCAGTTCGCGCAGCTACTCCACACCACGGAGTTCTACTCTTCTACTGCCTGAGGTAGAATCCGGGGCAGCGTGTTGCCGTCCCGGGGGAAAAGCTTTAAATATTGTATTATCATCGATTCGGGATTTCGATAGAAGCAAAAGGAGGATTTTTTTTTTAATTTTTTAATTTTTTATTGGGTTTTGAAATTTCGCTATTCCGGCTTGACTGACTAACCGGTCGTATAACCCCCCCCCCCCCCCCCCCCCCCCCCCCCCACCCCCCCCCCCCCCCCCCCCCCCCCCCCCCCCCCCCAAAAAACATTTAGCTCCCACAGCTTTGTTAACATTTTTATCTTTTCGAAGGTGTTTTCACGAACTCAATGGAAAACCATCCCGCCTGTAGGGGAAGGGCTCGGGCTCAAATAGCGGACCCATTTTTCTCACATCTTTTTTTTTACACAACTGTTTTCTCGAGGGTCTCTTGCATGTAAAAATCCCCAGCTTAGCACGTCTCCAATGCCCTGCGGGAGGCTTGAGGCTGCGCAGTTTCACTGCCCCTTTCAGACGTTAGATAATATCATTATCATTATCATCATCCGCCGACCAAAAAAAAAAAAAAAAAAATTAACTAACAAGTCAATCAATCACCGAATAGTACAGTAAGTACATAGTCTTTCACTCTCCATTCTACAAAGCCCGCCCACTTGCCTGCCACGCATGCCCAAACACCAACCATCCAGCGAGCCTCTCTCTCCCATTCCCATTTCCATTTCCATTTTCATTTCCATTTCCATTTCCATTTCCATTTTTATTTTTATTTTCATTTCCATTTTCATTTTCATTTCCATTTCCATTTCCATTTCCACTCCCATTTCCACTCCCATTTCCACTCCCCATTTCCACTCCCATTTCCACTCCCATTTCCACTCCCATTTCCACTCCCATTTCCACTCCCATTTCCACTCCCATTTCCATTCCCATTCCTATTTCCATTCCCATTTCCTCCCCACCCAACTGCTCATCCCGCAACCTACCTACCAACCTACCTACCTACCTACCTACCTACCTACCTACCTACCCCCCCCCCCCCCCCCCCCCACACACCCCATCAAATCAAATCAAATCAATTACGCATTCCCGAACTTCCCAAACGTGAAAATCTCAAGATTCCTTTCTATCGAGCAAACGAAAACGAAAGAAAGCTATTTCCCATCCATCCATGCATCCATGTGTTTATCTACCTTCCCAAAACGGGATAGTGTAAGACGGTGTGGTACAGTACATACAGTACAGACTGTACTGTACTGTACTGTACTGTACTGTACTGTACTGTATTGTAGTGTAGAGTGAGCGAGCGATTGGCTCACGGACGCTGACTAAGCTGTTTGTGATGATAAGATAGTACCTAAGTACATTATAGTACAGTACAGTAGAGTATGAAAAAACACAGTAGAGTACCATATAATATAATATAGTATAATATTATACTATTCCATGTAGTATTGTGTTCTCTAGCGTTATACTGTACCTTATTATATGGTATAATAAAGTAAGTACTGTACTATAATGCCATACAATGCAATACGTACACACACACGTTCACAAAAACAGCGCTCTCGAGATATGTTAACTGTGTTTTAAGCTCAACTTTTGATTCATCTGTGCGTCATGTATATACAGGTACGTACAGTATGTATAGGAAGGATAGATAGTGTGTGCAAATCGGTATCTCAAGTCCATCGTGAACATGGATCCGGAGAAGAGAAGGAGAAGTAGAAGTATAAACAAAACCGCCCGTGCCCACAAATGCATCCCCCAAAGGAGGGGGAGCCGGGGCCACAGCGCCCGTGGCGACTCTCACACGGCCACACGGGGCGCGTGAAGGGAGCCCCACTCCACATCCGGGGTGTCTACACCCGTATCCCATCTCGTCACGTCGTCTCGGGCTCCGGAGGAGTCCCACCCGGGGTTCGTGCGCCGGGTCGCGCATGTTCGTCCGCGGCACACAGCCGTCGGCGGGGCCCGCGGGACATCGCAGCACGCACGCGGCGCAGATGTCGGGTCCCCGACGGGCCGCTCCCGGCCGCGCTCGCGCGGCGCGCGCGGCGGCTAGATGGCGAGCACGTCGCGGCTCATGCGCGCGACGAGCCCGCGCTTGCGCTGGGCGGGCAGGGTGCCGAGGAGGCAGACGAGGTCGGCGTCGTCGGTCGACAGCGTCGCGATGTCATCCCACTTGTTGTAGGCGTTGTCGCACGGGAACGTCTGGCAGCCCGACACGGGCGCGGGGCTGAGCAGCGGGAAGATCATCTTGACGCCGTTGTCGTCGGACGGGTTGACGATGGCCGACACGTCGAAGTAGGTGGCGCTGGCGTAGCCGTCGAAGCGCACCTCGCCGAGCATGCCGGGCTGGCGCGGCGCGCCCTCCGTCATGGCATACCAGTTACCTACCCAGCCGGTGGGGAAGGTCTGGACGACGGTCGCGTCGCCGGCGATGGCGAGGTCGTCAATGGCCGCGTAGCCGTCGTTGGGCGTGAAGACGATGGTGCGCGCCGTGCTGTCCTGGTTGACGAAGTGCACGGAGCCGGCGGCCGCGAGGGCGACGAGGCCGACGAGGGCGAGCAGCAAGCGTAGGAACTGCATGGCGTGTGGGGAAAGGGGGAGAAGGGGGGTCGTGTGAAAAGAGGGTGGTGAGCAGCGAATCTCGTGGGAGATGCGGTCACGTGGGTCGATCGCGGTGATCGAGAAGGGAGGGTGGTGGTGGTGGTGGTGGTGGTGGGAAGTCGTCGCAGCCAAAAAGTATGGACGGACGTCCGCTCGTCGATGTCGGACGGCGAATGCAGTGTCTCTGTCACGGACAGAGAGATGGGTCAAGCCGGCGAACAGTGAATGTGAGGTGCGGGAAGCAGGAAGGGACGAAGATAAGGTCCGAGTCGACGAGCCCGAAAGGACGGTGGGGGGGAGAGCAAAAGAGCAAGAGTGCGCGAGAGAGAGAGAGAGAGAGAGAGACAGAAGGCGGTTGAGAAGAAGAAAAGAGAGACAAGTGAGGCGGGAGACGAGGTTCTATATAAGTGCGCGATGTCCCGTCCCGTACACGATGTCGAGCGTCGTGTCGACGCGGACGGGATTCAGCTGCAGGCACAGGCACATGCAGAGGCCGAGCCAGAGCCGGGCCCGCGCCAGAGCCGCGCCGGGCCTGAGCCCACGTCCACGCCCACGCCCACGTCCACGTCCGTCCCGGGTCTGGAACGTCGTCGTCGCTGCCTCGCTTCTCGCCCCGTCGCTTCTCGCCTCGTCACGCCCGGGGCCACGGGCGGGGGCGTGCGGGGATGGCCCCATGCCGTTTCGGGCGTGGGCCCGGCACGGCGGCGCGCACGGGGCGGTCGGGATGCGATCGCGCGCTGATTGGCCGACGCACGCCGGGTGGGGCGGAGGGTCGAGGTCAGGGGTCGGGGTCGAGGTCGAGGTTCGAGGGTCGGGGGTCGAGGGCGAGGGCGAGAGGTGTCGCTCGATTCGATTCGATTCGATATCCGATGCCGGCCGGAGTGAGGCCAGGCCCGGCCAGGCCCGGCCCCAGGCGCGAACTGGAACGTCGAGTCGAGCACATACGCGCAGGTTACCGGACAATACAACACACACCACACACCACACACCACACACAGCACAGCACAGCATACCTACACAGCACACACAGCATACACAGCACACACAGCACACACAGCACACACAGCACACACCGCACCGCACACACCACCGCATCCACCAAACACCGCACACCACCCCGCCCGTACCGCCGGCTGAAACAATACGCCGTGGGCGGGCGTGGGTCGTGGACGTGCCAGCGGCGATCCCCCCCCCCATCCCCCCGACGCGCTGCAGAACGCCCGCGCCCCGACGCGGCTCGGCCGAAGCTTGTGGTGCGACGTGGAAGCTTGGTGGAGGGAGCGCCATCAGGGCGGACGGGAGACGAGACGAGACGAGTCGAGTCGAGTCGAGAGAAGAAATGAGAATTGAGAATTGAGACCAGAGAAGAGTCGAGTCGAATCGAGACTAGAGACGAGTCGAGTCGAGACCAGAGAAGAGAAGAGTCGAGACCAGAGACTACTGTGTAGTCGAGTCGAGTTGAGACCAGAGACCAGTCGACCTCAGAGACTCGACCCAGAGACCAGTCGACCCCAGAGACTCGACCCCAGAGACTCGACCCAGAGACTCGACCCAGAGACCAGTCGACACGAGAAACAGGAACATGGGCCCGACGCACATGTGCGGGCCATGTGCGAACCACGTCCCCTACAGCGCTGCCCGGACCGGCCTGGCTCCACAGACTGCGTGCCGTCGGCGAGTCGGGGCGTGCGGTACACGCGACGGCAGATGAGTGGCCGAAGTCTGAACGGTGGATCCGAACAGAAAAGGGCCGAGGCGGCGGCGGCGACGGCGGCGGCGAATCGAGTCGCGGCTCCGATCGGAGGCCTGGATCGCGCCCGCCCGCGGCGGCGTGTTCGGAGGGGTGGGGATGGGTGTTCATACCGTCCGGGACAGGACTGTTCGTCGCGTGTCGGTCGGTATGTGTTTGTGTTCCTGTGTGGGGGAGCGATGGACGGTCACCGAGGACGGCCAGCGCAACCGCCTCCCACCACGGATGGGGAAAATGGCGACGGGACCCAGGACCCCTCCACCCCCCCGCTCCCTCCTCCCTCCCTTCGCTTCCTGGTCTGGCCCACCCGCTCATCTCATCCGCTTCCTATCACCCTCGGCCCGGTCCTGTCCTGGACATGCGTGTACACAGTAGGCGCCCGATCGATGTCGAATCGCACATGCTGTCTATCTATTTCACTTTCGCGTCCCCCACCACATGAGATCATCACGCACGCATCACCAATCACGATGGCGTTTTTGCTTTCAAGATTTTCGGTTTTTTCAATTTTTTTTCATTCATCTATCTATCTACGTAATGTCTTTCTACCGCGTACGAGAAGATCTACCCCGCACTACCCCCTTCTTGATGAGAGGTGGATAGAGACTGTGGTATGTACGTATGTTGTATGTACCTACTATGTATTATAGGTAAGTCGGTAAATCGGTGAGTCAGCCAGGCAGTCACTCAGCCAGGCAGTCCCTCATTCACTCACTCAGCAAGTAAACAAGTAAACAAGTAAACAAATAAATACACACCATACAAAACGTACACAGTACAGTACTATACAGTACTTCCAAGTAACCACCCCCCCTCCCCACCCAACCCCCCCCCCTCCGAACCGTACAACTTCAACCCGCGAACCACACACACACACACACACACACACATAAGACCCCACCCATTCATTACATCACACGCCAAGTCGTGAATCCGCACCGAAGCTTTTCCCGTGCTCTCCATTGGCAATGCTTGGAGATACCGTTCCTGGTTTGTGGTGGTGGGGGTGGGGGGGGGGGGGGGTGCGAAGTATCCACCAAACACGGGACAGTTGTGTTTCTGGGATCTTTACACATACAGTACATACATACGGTATTGATATGCTGTGCTGTGGTGTGCTATGCTGTATGTATGTAGTACAGTATGTAGTACAGCATGTGTACTGTACTGTACTGTGATACATTCACACATCGCACATAGCATATACATAGCATATAGCACATACATACTGTACATAGCATTACACATCACAACGCAGCACGACATAATACAGTATAGCAAAGTACAGTACAGTATAGTATAGCACAGTACAGGACAGCATATTCCCACCTCTGTCAGCACGCGTGTTGTTCCCCATCGTGCCCGCTCGATTGATTTCCTTCCTTCCTTCCTTGCTCGCTCCGTTGTCGATCCCTTCCTCGCCAACACAACACAATACAATACAATCCTGTACATACAATCCTGTACCGTATGTACCGTACCATACCATACCATACCATACCACACCACACCGTGCTCTACCACACCACACCACACCGTGCTCTACCACACCATGCTCTACCACACCGTACTGCACACCCACCGCCCCCACCGCCCCCACCGTCCGTACCCGACGTACCGTACCCTACCGTACCGTACCGCCCCGCATCTCCTCGTATGCCATGCTGCTTGCCCCGGGTCCGTTTCACCTTTTGTGTTTGGCTTTCCCGGGATAGGTGGGCAATGGAGAGGGGGAGAGGGGGACCCGGACCCGGACCCGCTACTGGTACCGGTAACGGTACTGGTTGAGGATGTGGATGTGGATGTGGATGAGGATGAGGATGTGGATGAGGATGTGGATGTGGATGTGGATGTGTGTGTGTGTGTGTATATTGTATTGTGAGGTTATACGGTTATACGGTACATATGTGTGTGTGCACGGGTGGATCCGATCCGGCGGTGTCGGTTGCGGGCTCGGGCTAGATGTGTGTATGTGTGTGTGTGTACAGCCGTGGGGGGAGGGGAAGAGGGGAAGGGGAAGAGGGGTTCGGGTGTAGTGTGTATGTACATAGTACATACATACAGTAGAACGAATAAACGAATAAATAAATGAACAGCTTCGGAGTGTATGTGCAGAGTAGAGTCCTAACCAACTACCTAACCAACTACCTAACTAACTAATATGTGATGCCTCTAGTGTTGCGTGCGATTCACAGTTGCGAATCCAACATCCCCACGGTACCTACTGCTACATACCTAGGTAGGTACATACAGTGTGTGTGTGTACAGCGCAGTCGTGTCCAAAGGGCATACATGCATGCATGTTCTGTGTACACAGTGTACACACAGTATCATGCGTGCGAGACGGCAGGAGAAGGAACTGCGGTTGCCATGTGAATAAGTGAGTGAGGGAGGGGGCGGGCGGCTATAGCCTGACAGCTCCGGCGCTGGGATTCGTCCCCGGGAACGAGGCAGAACGGAGGGAGGGAATGGATGGATGGATTGCCTTTGGCCGCTGCGGCCGAGGAGGCCATGTTGTGAAACGGCGTTAGAGTTTGGGATCGGGGTTAGGTACCTAGGTACCTAGGTAGGTATAGGTACCTAGGCTTGGGATGTTACGTACGGTGGGTGTGTATGTGTACGGTGTGGAAAACGAAGAATATTGACTTTGTAATGGGGTTGGGATTTGGGGAATAGGTGCGGAGGAGGAGCCCGATTTCACTTAAAAGGGTTTGGGTGTGAGGGTGTTCCTGGGAATGTGGATTGTACTGTGTAGAAGGGATTGCCTTTTTTTCTTTCTTTTTTCTCGTGTGCTATTGTAATGCATGCTCTGGAACGGCTTCTGGGTTTAGAATTTCTGTTATGCTTTTGATATTATAAAGAGAAAAAAACTTTAACTTTGCAACGCTGTTGTGATTGGAGATTTTGTGCGGAGTAGCCCAATTTAATCAAAAAAGGTTTGGTTGTGAGGTGGTAGTAGTAGTAGTAGTAGTGGTAGTGTTGTTGATTAACGTGATTGGTTGTGAGGTTGATCCTGGGGAACATGAAATAAAAAAAGGGTTGCGCTTTTTTTCTTACGTAGTAATGCATGCTCTGGAACAGCTTCTGAGTTTATTATATTTATTATGCTTTTGATATTATAAAGAGAAAAAATTGACTTTGCAACGCGGTTGTGATTTGGAGATTTTGTTTGAGCAGCCCAATTTAATCTAAAAAGGTTCGGTTGTGAGGGTGATCCTGGGGAATATGAAATACAGAAAGGGTTCCGCTTTTTTTCTCACGTAGTAATGCATGCTCTAGAACAGCTTTTGAGTTTAAAACATTTATCATACTTCTCAGATTGTTGAAAAAGGAGTACAGAATTTGTGATTGCTATCGTGATTTGGAAATTTTATTTGGAATAGCCCAATTTAATTTAAAAAACTTCATCCTGGGGAACATGCAACACAGAAGGGGTTGCCCTTTTCCCCCCGCCTAGTAACACATGCTTGAGCACAGCATCTGAGTTTAGAATATTTATCATACTTCTCAGATGGTCGAAAAGGGAATACAGAACTTGTGGTTGCTGTTGCGATTGAAAAGTACTGCCATAGCCTGCTATCATTTTCAAGGGTTCGGTTTTGGAATCCCGCTTAATGCGATTGTAAAATATACAAAGGATTGTCCTTCGTCTTTCCTTTCCCCGCCTTGTCAGGCATGTTTTGGAACAGCTCCAAAGTTGAAGATATCTAGGTATCATGCTTCTGACATTATAGAGAAAAAAAACTTTGCAATGCTGTTGTGATGTGAACGTCCTGCTTGCTATCGCCCGTCCTGCTTACTATCGCCCGATCTCATCAAAAAAACTTTGCAATGCTGTTGTGATGTGAACGTCCTGCTTGCTATCCCCGATCTAATCAAAAAAACTTTGCAATGCTGTTGTGATGTGAAAGTCCTGCTTACTATCGCCCGATCTCATCAAAAAAAGTTCGCTTCTTGCGTCGCTTCTTGCGTCGTCGATCCTGGGAAAACCCAAAGTGCAACCAAGACGGCTGTTCCTCTCTCGCTTCATGAACTCCGTTGCATCACTCCACAGATCAACTACACATACTGTACCTGTAGCCAGGCCAGGCAGGCCCTACCTCTCATCCCCCCATCACGCTCTAACATACTTTCCCAAACACCGCAACACGATTCGCACCACGACATCTCATCTTACAATACGAAGCCAAAAATCCGACGCAATTTCCTCACCGCGACCAGCCCCGGCCTACCCAGGAACACGACACGCCCCAAGTCCGCCCGTTGCTCCACGGTACGCCGCCCTGCCCGAATCCAGATGGGGCAAGCTTCCACGTGCGGACATCATTTCCCCTTTCCCAGACACGCTCGCGAGCGAGCGCCGACGGCTCGATCGATTGCACGGCGTACTGTACGGTACATACCGTACACACAGCCGGGGCGTGCGAGGCAGCGGGCATGATTCATCAGCGGGAAACGACGAGCACCGCCACTCTCGTCGCAGCATGGCGTCGCACCGTCTCGCGCTTCTATGGAGCCGTTGTTGTCGTCCTGTCCTGTACTGCATGTACTGCATGGCCTGGCCGGCACTCGAGAGCGTGGGAGAGCTTTGGCGAGGGCGGGTGAGGCGAGAATCACGTGCGGATCACGGACTGGCGATCATGTGATCGATCGTCTCTTGACATCTGCTTCGGTGGACTTTCCAGACGACGGCACGATACCATTCACGGTACCACGTCTTGATCCGTGCGTGTTTGAAGTGATACTGTGGCAACGGGTTCCGGAACGGGTAGGGTCGCTTCGGTTGGTGATACCTCTCTACTGTACTGAACGAACGAGCCTCAACTTCGTGCATCTCCCCCGGAAAACCAACCAAGAAGCCGCAAAGATACGGAAAAGCCACCACCTGTCTATGGCTTTCCCATCGGTTGGATCAGATTCCCCCTTGAGAAATGCCATCAGGGCTATCAAACCAACTGATTGAAAATCCTCATCGACCCATCTGGGTCACGTGACGCGTGAGCGAAAAGGGGCAGCCGCTGACAAACCTCTGCCGGGACATCGAAGCATACCTGCACCGGAGATGCCTTTCCAGTGTGGGCGGACCTCGTGAGATTGTCCAGAAGCGTTACGATGATCGATCGCGACGAGACCCGAAATCCAATAGCTATGTGCATTGCATTATCAAGACCGGAGCTCGTGTGATACCTTCCTATCCTCGGCCTGTACCTGCGGAGTGATTTCCGAAAGTGGGAAATGTCGTGGCTTGCGTGTTGATACGATCCAGTGGATCAAAGCGTAATACTGTAGATGGTATGAGCACAGCGAGGTCGGTGCCGCAAGGGCCGTACGTAGACCACGTCCGAGGATGGACGTAAGGACGGAGCGACTCCCCCCCCCCTCCGGTAATGGATCGAGGTTTGGATATGAGATTGGGTGAGGTTTTGCTTGAGATCCGGGAGGAAATGGTTTGCTCTTGTTGGTGTGATGCCTCGGGCGTCAAAAGGTCAGACTGCGGCATCGGATTGAGGTGTGTAGCAGTATTGTGGGAAGGCTCGCTATCGCTATACATTCAACCCAAAGCAGCTAGTCGCACAGGCTATCGAAAGATTTCGTTATTGCGAATCTATATCCCAAGCTTCAATTTGGTGACTCGATCCAATCATGTGAGCATATCAGGCTTTCCTTTCGAGTCCAAGGTTGGTCGCCTTCAACGATCCTACCTCTTGATCCAGAACCACGCACCAGTCCCTTGACCCTTTGTAATAGATCGTGAGCGGAAGCTGATGAGGACTTCGTTTTTCGTCCAATAGTCAGCGGAAAGCTAGGTCCGCTATATCATGCAACGGTCTGAGCTGAAGGCTTCAACGGTCACCCTCTGCACCGTAACGTCCGTACAATCAGATTGGATTCGGCCACCACAAAAGAAGGCAGAAGGTGCAGAGAAAAAAAAAGCGTGTCAAGCTCCGTATGAAGCGAGGGACCTTGCTTGGGCCTGAGAACTCGGCAATGTCTACGAACCACCCGCACACTTGACAAGCACCGTTAGCCCATCAGCGCGAGAGCCACTCGGTCCGATCTACGTACGGTATTTAAATACTCTTCACAATCTCCCGCGTCAAGAGACCAGAGCAGATGCAATGATTCTGCACAAATCCCAACCTCGAGTATATCCTCGTTTCCGGGTGTGCACTAACACTGGGTTGGCCAATCTGGCTTGACTGACAGTCGCATGACCCAAAGAAAGAATCAGCTTCCACAGCCTTTATCTTTTCGAAGGTAGCTTCACGAACTCAACGGAGAACCATCCCGCCTGTAGGGGAAGGGCTCAATGAGCGGACCATTTGTCACACATTTCTTTTACATAACTGCTATCTCGAAGGTCTTTTGTATGTCAAAATCCCCAGCTTAGCACGTCTTCAATGCCCTGCGGGAGGCTTGAGGGAGCGCAGTTTCACTGCCCCCTCCAGACGTTAAATAATAATAATATCATCATCATCATCATGACTAACACTGGGTTGGAAAACCTGCCGTGACACACGCCGATGTGTCTAATCGAAATGACCTTCCCGGCGAAATGTTGAAAAAAGCTGCGTGTGAGAAAAAGAGCGTGATTACAGCGAAAAGGCTCATCGGAGGAAGATGAGCGGGCTGAAGAAGGCCCAGAACCGTGGTGACGTGAGATGCTAGCGGGCGGCAGACCGTTACGCGGAGCAGTTGTGCGACTTGCGTTATCTTGTATCGCAATAGCCTAGAGGAACATGGATTGGATCTCAAGACCGATAGGTATGGCGAACGAACCCAAGGGCCCTACGAGAAACATCGGAAACATTTCCTTTTTGGTAATCGTTGGGAATACCGAACCGCTTGCTATCAGGAGAGGCGCCGCGAAGGGGCAGCACACAGCAGAACAAAAAGTAGGTGTGTTCTTCGAGCTCTTTCAGAAGACGTCCCAGAAGGAAGTAGAAGACTGCTCGTGGCAATAACCCAGACATGATCAGGTCACGCGGGAGTCACGTAATTGCATGCTGAAAGCGGGCGATCCCCTCCACCCATATTTTCGCGGTCTGCATCTTGGTCAAAAGGGATAGAAAATCAACACAACGATTAAGACTAGTTCGTACCGTATCACCACCTTTTGTATACCAATACTGACCCTTTGTATACCAATACTGCCCAACAGCTGACTCCTTTTCACGGGCAGACATGGAAAAGAGAGGTTGGGCAATGACGCCATGACAATTACACCAGCAAGAGATGCGGCAAACGAGCAGACGAGGACTTTACAAGTCTTGAGATCGTAGACGGGCCTCGAAACGGTCTAGATTCACTTCCGGCCTTGTGTTCTGACAGCGGGCCGCACATTCCGACAGCCGTCGACGTACGGCCCAAAGCCGACTTTGGTAGCCGTCGCAGTGAAGTTATTCGCACCGCGGACTTTGATCACGTCAGAAGACACCAGGAGATGTATCAGCTGTCCTCAGCGCTGGGGAACGGCTTGCTCCTACACTATTGCACCTTGTAAGGCGCGCGGAGAGGTGATTTCGATCTCCGGCCTTGACGGATAGAGGCGCTTTCTGTGAAGCGTGCAGAACAGGTCTGGTGTTGACGTTCTGGAAAATCCGGATTGGAAATCTGCGCCATCATCGTCTGGGAGAGATGAGAATCATCGAGAGCTTCGCTGATAATGCCGGATGTAATAACCAATTGAAGTGGAAAACGGAAAAAATCGATGATAGGAAATTGAATGTCAAATTGGCTTGCAAATTCACCTTTGATATAGGATGAAGGATTTGAAAGGGTTGATAACGTTAAACAGCGTTGTAATCTTGAAGCGTCAAGAGATGATGATGATGATGACGATATTATTTAACGTCTAGGACGGGCATAACCACCTCAAGCCTCCCGTAGGGCATTGGAGACGTGCTAAGCTGAGGATTTTTGTATACAAGAGATCCTCGAGAAAGCAGTTATATAAAAGAAACGTTTGGCCAATAGGCCGCTATTTGAGCTTTTCCTTTACAGGCGGAATGGTTTTCCATGATATTTGTGAAATGGCTTTTAATATTTCCAAAAAAGAAAAATTACGTATGAAAATAATTAAACCTACGATTAGGAAATAATAATAATAATAATATTGTTTAACGTCAAGAAAAGCAAAGCTATTTCAGCCTTTCGTAAAGCATATAAGACGTACTAAGCTGAGGATTTTTATACATAAAAAACCCTCGAAAAAGCAGTTATATCGAAGAAACGTTTGGCCAATGGGCCGCTATTTAAGCCCTTTCCTTACAGGCGGGAGGGTTCTCCATTGTGTTTATGAAATGGCCTTTAATAATTCCAAAAAAAAAAACATAAAAAAAATACGTATAAAAACAGTAAAAACCACGATTAGGAAATAAAATTATAATATTGTTTAACGTCAAGAAGCGCAGAGCCATTTCAGCCTCCGGTAAAGCATATAGGACATGCTAAGCTGAGGATTTTATATACAAAAGACCTTCGAAAAAGCAGTTATATCGAAGAAACGTATGGCCAATGGCCGCTATTTGAGCCCTTTTTTTACAGGCGGTATGGTTCTCCATTGTGTTTGTGAAATGGCCTTTAATGTTTCCAAAAAACATAAAGTATATACGTATGAAAATAGTAAAAATCAGATTGGGGAAAAGCTCTTTTAATACGCATATCCCGGGTCTCTGATCCCGCGGTATCGCAGCTAAGCGTCAAGAGATAGGAATTCGCTTGAAGCCTAGGACATGGTGCTTGCTAACCTCGAGACGAGGGATCTTTTTGGGCCCAAGGAACGGATGAGAGACCAGAAATTCATCGCAGCGAGCCACAGCTCTCCACGTGCAATTCTACCGAGCAAGTTAGAAGTGATGACAAGACCCGAAGAGAACAAAAGACGGCTGGTCAGAAGCCGACTTGCGATTTCTCTCGCGCAAAGCGGTGTTTTCCAAACACGTATGCAGATGCCGACCCATCTTGCATCAAGACGTGCTCCCAAAAAAGAAGAAAGCACATGTTTCGAAACACGGCCCTAGGTATTCGGTTTCCAGACTTGCCCGGAGAAGAAGCTTCACTCCGTCGTTTCACGTTGGGATGCAGAACTCTACGAGTGCGAGGCTAAGCATGATCGAGCTAACGATCGGCGGCGCATGCGGTACATACCGGGCGGAAGAGTTCGTGCGCGGCGGCCAGAGGATTTCGGTTCCTGCATGTTCTCAGCACTGGCGGCTGGACGGGCCTGATGTGAACAGAAGTGGATTGGGGACGGTCACTCGGCCCGATATGTTCTGCAGCAGTGGAAGGGGGATGGGAAGGGGGCTCGAGACCATGCTTAACTCTATGCTTTGCGAGAACAAGACGCAGCGGCCCCCTTTTCGGCGCTCGGGCGATGCCAATCAGTAACGTAGGTATCGACTTGCTGTGCGGATGGGCAGGTTGGTTGCGTTTTCACGAGATTTACGATGCATGTTGTGTCGCGCACCGACGCGCCCAGGAGCTGCGCATTTTGGCGGCGGCTTTTGTGTGGCATATCTTGAACCATATACGGATGTATCGCACAACTAGCTTCCACAAGCAACGTTCAACCGCGTATCGGGCAAGAGGCACGATAGCTGACCTCAAGGCTGATGTTGTGATTTGGTCATGGATGCTCTTCGCCTTTCCGTTCCATAGGAAACCTGGATTTCGACGAAACGTAGGGAGAGGACGGGCTCCACAAAATCACGACCAGCCGCTTGATAACACTCAGGTTATGTAAGATGTACAGGCTGCTAAGAAACCAAGAAAAAGGCAAGGTAATCAATAAGTTAGTGTTCTTCGTCCAGGAGGCGAGTCAACGACCCTCGGAAACTCTGGATTTTTCTAGTCCAGAGCCTTGTTTCCAACCATCAGGGTGTAATTGTTTCACCTGGGAGGGAGCAGTAGCAATGTGCACGACTGATGGGATAGCGCTTCCGGCTTAGTATCTCAGCAAGATTTCACACGAACTATTAATGTTTGCGTTTTCGGCTTTTGAATATAGTAGGGCGCATGAAGTTTTTGGTTTCGGCTTACAAATACAGTGGAGTGCAATAAGTGTCTGCAGCCCCTCACCCATCCGCACTCCCATCCACCCTGGCTGCGAAAGTGTACTTACTCGATTTGGCATTGTTTACTTGGCAGCTTTTCCAAGTTAACAAACCCTTTCTAATATCTTGTATACTATCTGTTAGCCCGAATCACTGCTTTTGCGCTGTCTTCTTTAGCAACAGCTCGCTGATGCCAGATCCCAACATCAATATTGTGCCACGCTTCTTTTGCCTCTTCGATACAAATTTCTAGATTCGAGCTTGTCATTTCGTTTATCTTAACTAGCAGCCTGAATCACAAGACCAAATAGATTAAATACAGCCTATTAGCCAAGAGGGGGATGGGGGAGTCCAGACACTTTCCGCCTCTCACGGTAGCTTTGTGGTCCATCCAGGCTCGCTTCGCTATCTCGTGCTTGTCATGGAAAAGCTTTCAAGAGTTCTGAGGCAACTACTGAGGAATAAGGCGTGATGTTTTGGTTTCGTTCAGGCCCAAAGCACAGCATGTGGGTACCTATGTATGTATTACTCGCTTACGGAGGCTGGCTGTGCGATCCAAACCAGGCGTGCACATCGTATGGTCGTCCTGGCCAAAGTCTGTTTTCAGGCCAAATAGATGCACCTTCGCTCGAGGGCCGAGAATAAGAATTGCTTCGTGCCATGGGTATGCAATGCGGAATTTTCAGGAAGTACGATACTTACTGTACGAAGACCCTGGCTCTACTGACCGGAATAGCGTTCCGACCTAGGAGTAATGATGTTTCGCATATATACAGTACCATACAAACTTCGCAGTGCTGTACGTACTTACTCAGTAGTGTAGCGTATGCGATGAGACTTAGGTTCATCCGATCCTGGCTTTATTCGGCCTGGGAGAAATCGCCCAAGTTGTACATGCTGCCGCGCTTTGCGATTCTCTTTTCCCCCTTTCTGCGCTTATTTCCGTGATCGACATGGCATTGTGTATCGTAAGGCTTCCAGTGTCGGAGAATTCCTCGCCTTGCCAATTGCACGCAAAGGACAACAGCAAAGTTGTCGCGGCTCGCCCGAAAGGAAGAGACGTTTCTTTTCTTTCGATTCGTATTGTCTGGCCCGGACATACCGACTAGTACTGTATACCAAGACCCTGAACGCCGTCAGGATAAGGACATACTTGACGCGTGTTTATAAATAGGTGCACCCTGCTGAGAATAGCCCCGGAGGTTACTTCGTATTGAATGGACCGCACTACTCATTTGCTAGCGAGCCCCGAGCAAAACAGGGAGGTGAGTCGGCTACCGTGTAACCATTTATCATTCACGCAGGGAACATCTACATTTGGTAAATGCCCCCGCGCTGTGCTGCGAGTAACATTTCCAACGCGGCATAGAGAGATTTGCGTTAGTCATGAATGGGCAGTCGGAACATGTGCTACGGTGTTGCCGAAACTAGGATCGGGGGGAAGAAGGTCAGGTGACCCGAGGCCAGCACCTTCGGTTATGAGATCACGTGACCAATACTTTTGTTTACAAACGAGCATGTGAATACACGACGCTCCTTTTCTTTCACACATTCTCGCTCTTCGTGTTTCATTCTTGCAATTTTGCGTAGTCGGTAACGGTGGATCTCTGGATAGCCGTTACAATGTGTGATTTGGCCTGCTCTACTCTATTCTACTCTGATTGTGTTCGGCTCGCCCAGTGGGTCTAAGTTCTAGCATAAAGATCAAATTCACGGGGAAAGACTTGGTTTTGTACAAGAGAGAAGAAGTGACAAGAAGCAAGTAGGATGAATTTCCTTCTCGGGTTGCGGAAGGAGATACAGCATCGAGGAACCCGTGTTACAAATATACAGAGAAAGGTCTGGAATCAAGCTACCAGCCCACTCGCTTGTTGCCATGCACAGTGGCTCGCGCGGCCCGTACCCGATTCTTAGGTATGGCACTGAGCTTGAAGCCCGCCGGCGACTTCTTCTGGAAGACCTGGGCCGGATCGTATTTGGCCGAAACCTCTCTCATGAACTCGACGTTCTGCTCACCGTAGCTCGCCAGCGGATTCTGCGACGGGTCCGCATAATTCAAGTACTCCCAGGGCAGGTTCGCGGAGAGTGCGTTGGCATGACTTTGGAGCGCGGTATAGAATGACTGGAGGATCGGGTAGGCAATCTGCTCGTGCTCGGCGCTCTGGAAGGCGCCTGTCAACAGCCACAGCAGGGCGTTGTTCTCGAAGCGCTCAAGGCCCAAGACGTTACCGCCGTTGTGGTTCGCGATGTCCGCGAAGTACCGAGGAATTGGCTGGAACAGGGACTGGAGGGTGAAGGAATTCGTTCCTAGCGCCCGACGGAGACTATTGACGCAGTACTCGTTGATGGTCGCCGCGTGCTGCATGAGCAATTGATCGTTACGGAACGTGCGCGAGAACCAGATATTGTGCGTGCCTGCCGGCAGGACGTACGTCTCGGCCATGTTGGCCATGCTGCGCTTCTTCAGGTCCGTGAAGATGGTCGGAATCGCCAGGGCATCGTGAAAGGCGGGCGCCCTTTCCACCCCGTTCACGTCGGCCACGACGCTAGAGATGACCACCTCATCAAAGGACGCTGGATTGTAGGTAAAGTTGATGATGTAGGCGTCTTCGCGGTTGTGCTCGTTGCTGTCCGTGAAGGCGGCCATGGAGGCGATGCGTTCCTTCGCATACGTGCGGTTGGTGACCATCAAACCGCCCCAGAGATCTTGGTATGGGAACGTAGCCACATCGAAGCGGGTGACGATGCAAAAGTTCCCCGTCCCGCCTTTGATCGCCCTCAGCAGATCCGGGTGCGAGTCAGCACTTGTAGTCAGGATTGTCCCATTGGCAAGGACCACCTCCGCGCTCCGGACCGTGTCGCACCCCAGGCCCATCAGTCCGGAATAGTACGAGTTGCCGCCGCCCGTGAGGAATCCACCAACACCCACATTGGCATCTCTCCCACCCGCGACGCCCACGCCTTGGGCTTGAAGGGTGTGGTAGACGCTCCCCCACTTGGATCCAGGGCCAAGTTCTGCCAGGCCGGTGTCTTTGTTGTAGACCACGCTGTTGAGAAGTCCCAGGTCGATCGTTACTCCGACGTGTATGTTACTTCCGCCCGCCCAGTGGCTGTGGCCTCCAGATCTGACCGCAAAGTTGCCGGGAGCTTGGGACAAGATGGAGATGGCCGCGGATACTTCATTGGTGTTCCGTGGCTGGACGATACAAGAGGGAGACAGTCGCGCGTTGGCAGACCAGTACGAGCCTTCCCGGGCCTCATAATTACTGGTGTTGGGAAAGTAGACCTGACTCTTAAGGCCACCGGCAACGAGGGCCGAACACTGGAATGGCACGAAGATCAGCGTCTCAAGTTTCACAAGGAGGGTTCGGGACGGTATGCCACCACTCACCCCATTGGTGTCCGGGTGAGCTGCGGCAGCAAGCAACAGACATGGCGATAAGACTGACATAGCAGCCAGCAGTGCTGCGGGATATGGCATCTTTGGGGTCGATTGGCTCGTCCTTTCAACTCGAAACCGATGAGGCCAAGAATGTAAGATGCGGTTAGAGTTCTGGAATGTATCGACGGAGGTGCAGCTACGTTATACGGAGACGGAGTCTATTCTTTCAAGACAGAGAAGAGACCCTTCTGGTTGATGACCAGTGGCCATACCAACCCATTCTTACATAAAGGTAAAGATCCTTGTCAGCGAAAGCGTCGTTCACCAGGGACCTTCGACCAATGTAATCAACGTGTAATCCTCTAGAGTTCGGTGATTGCGATATTGGCACACGGCAGTGTTTACAGAGTATGGCATGTAAGGATTTCTACACGCAAGGATTTCGGACTTTATGCGTAGGACTGACACCTCCGCCGTTGGAGCTAGTCCAGTTTGGCGATCCAATTAAACTCTGCGAAATCAAAGTTCTTATTTTTGTAGCAGACCGGCGAATGCAGCAGCTGTCAGCGTCGGCTTTTTCGCGGCACAGGCTGATCGAGCCAAGATGGATGGGTTCCTGCATAAGGAAACGGCGGCGTAGGATTAATGTTTACTTAGAGTACAGTACAACCCCTCACATGACAGCTTACCTATTGCTTAGAGACAAAAATGCCATGTTTTAATGGACAAGGTTTTACTTCTAAGAAGCTACACTCGCATGATGGCAATGTTGACCGTCATAAGCGAGCAATCTTAACGCCCGCCGCTCCTCTCTCATCATTCTCCACTCAGAGTCAACTTTTATTATAGATCGAAAATTACAGCAAAACCGGAGCAAAATCTCAAACTTTTGTGTTTAGGATGCAGATCCAATAATATCACTCGATTTGCTTTCAAAAGTTTCCTGTTGTCTTTGAGCCCGTGCTTCGAACGTTCTTTTGAGGAGCGACAGAGTAACGTGGGATTTTGGGATTCGGACCAATCCTACAAGGCCAAATCCAGACATGAGGAGGGCAAATCCCTGGCAACACCACAAGTAGGCTTTGCTTTCCTCCTCATTGAGAGACTTCGGCAAGATGCGACAACTTGTGATAACTTGCAAGCTTGCTTACGGGTATGGCTCGCTAGCACACGAACCATTCTCTCAGCATCACGATGGTGAGCTGGCCTCTTTCGCAACCTGTCTTCCTGTTCCCAAGAGCATTGTGGAGCTCGTTCGTATACAGAGTATTATCTATGATAAGGCTTCCTTGTCAGCGACTTCTCTTCCTGTCATCGGTAAGTTGATGATTTCGCCCCTATGTACCATTCCCACTCACACTGGCCCATGCGTTGTTTCCGGAAGCAGTTATTCCGTTCCAGTGCGCAACGATCACCTCCAGCGGAGAGACTCCATGATAATCACTGTTCTCTGAAACTATCACGTCTCGGTCAATTGACGTCGAACAACCTTCACTTTTGCTTCATTGTGCTCACCAAAGCTTGACTGGTCAGGCTAGATGTTCGGAAACATAACCTAGCCCGTGAGTACTCGCACAACGCCTTTGCAACGCCCTCGACTGTGTACGACTGTTTGGGTCCGGTGGGAAGAGGATGGGGGGAGTCGGTGGGGTGGAGATCAAGGATCAGCTGTTGATATTCCGCCTTGGAGAAAGCCTCTAGCCAAAGGGAAGGTGGGCAGTCTGTTAAGCTCAGTTCGTCATGTGCGAACGATAACGACTCGCCCTACATACCAGAAGTCGATATCGGAAGACTTACATACTTCGAAGTGGGCCCTGCTGGGTAAAATCGAATACTAGCGCAGCCTTGGTTCAAAGCACCTCCCTCTAATTCCCGTTGTAGCCAACCCCACTTATTCGGTGTTTCGCATTACTGTACTTATGGGCTTCTATTGTGTTTGGCATACCGATGCGTGGGAGGGGACAGACCTCAAAATCATCAATGCGGTAAACACAAACGATCTTGCTCTCGCCGCTCCTGCTCCACTACCTACAGGCTTTGTACCCCGCGCAGTGATGCTGATGCTGATGATGATGATTTTGTTTAACGCCAGAAGGGGCAAAGCCACCTCAGCCTCTCGTAGGATATAGGCCGTGCTAAGCTGGGGATTTTTATATACCAGAGACCCTCGAGAAAAGCAGCTATACAAAACAAACGTTTGACCAATGGGCCCGCTATTCTCATGAGCCTTTCCCCTACAAGCGGGATGGTTCTCCGTGGTGTTTGTAAAGTGGCTTTTGATGGTTTCAAAAGATTACAAAGTAAATCCCCAGGCAGTGACGTGCATACGGAGACACGAGAACATGAACAAGCCAAGCGAGATCCAAGATATGTTAGATACGCTTGGATCCCTAAAACTCCTTGTCTCCACATGTACCCTCCTTCAGGATCGAGATACAAAGAGCGTGTCGTCTCGTCCTTTTTGGGGCTGAGAGATGGGTAGTTTGTCGTTTCACAGTCATAGCACATATCCGCGTTCCGGAACTTCAGGCTTGACGCTTCGACCTTCTTTGTAAAGGTGTTTCCGAGCAGAGCCCAAGACCAAGATGGCAAATGTCAGCGGCATCATCACCGCAATCCCAGCGCCCGAAGGCTACATCCTCAATTTCGATCAGCCGGCGCGGAATGGAAATATGGCAATCTATTTCACCGCGACAGTTGGAATGATCTTTGCTCTTCTGTGCTTGGCACAGCGCCTCTACGTGAGTGTAGTGGTCCGTCGCAGATTTGGCGTTGACGATGGTGAGTCTCCACCGTGTCCTATCCATCAATCGCCTCCTTCAGGGACTGACATCGTTCTTTAGTTCTTCTCATTCTTGCCTGGGTAAGCTTTGATCTCTCTCACCGACCACGCTTGGTACGGGCTGTACAAGGTTCAAGTGGTTAACATGCGGCATACGTAGATATTCTCTGTAGTCATCCAAGCCTTCATTATCCGTAAGTTTATCCTCCAGGAACCTTTACATTGAGCAGTACTGAGCTTTGAAATAGGCGGGGCGGCTAAGGTATTCATCGGTGTGCATGCGTGGGAGATTCCAGCTACTCGATTCGCCGAATTCGTCCGGGTAAGAGTCGAGTCCTGTAGTGAATATTGTATGATCCAGAGCTGAGAATCCGTACAGTATAGCGTCTACTTGAACCCGATCGTCTATTCAGTACCTTGCACGCTGTCGAAGATGGTCATCTTGATTTTCTATCTGCAGCTACAGAACCAGCATAAGTTCTTCACCTGGTCCATCTACACGACGATGTTCATCAACATTGGCTCTGGCGTCGGGATTTTTTTCAGCTCGATCTTTTCGTGCAGTCCCATTGCTATGGGCTGGGACATGTCTATCACAACGGGGAAGTGTATCGATCGCGTCGCCCTCTTTACGGCCACCGCCGCCCTGGGCGTCATCACCGACATCCTCATCATCTTGATCCCTATCCCCATGGTATTAGGGCTCCACATGTCGACGAGAAAGAAGGCCGGTCTCCTCGTTCTGTTCTCCATTGGATCAGCGTAGGCTACCCTTTCTCATCTGGAAACTATGCAATCCGTATCTAACGAGACTCGTAGAACCGTCATCACGTCTGTCATCCGGCTCTACCTGCTCATGACCGCACTTGGCGAGGTCGATCAGCCCTGGGGCGCCGGGCCCATCAGCGCCTGGATCTGCGTCGAGGCAAACCTGCTCATCGTCTGCGCCTCGATGCCGACGCTGCGCCAGTTCTTCCGGCACGTATCGCCGGGGCTTATGAGCTTGAGCGGCAAGACTTTGAATAGCGAGAGCGGGAGCCAGTCCCGTACCGCTAGGTCGCAGGCTCGTAGCCAAAGCCGTGCGATGCAAGGGTTTGGTGCAGGTAACGGGCGTCGGGGTTATGTGGACTTTGATGGTACTGATACTCTGTGCATGGAGACCAGAGTGACAGCCACTCAGATCGAGAAAGACGTGAATTCGGAGAAAGGTTATCTGGGAGAAACGAGAACGCCGAGCGAGATTGAAATAGCGACGGAGATTGCTAACAAGGATTGGAACGATGGTGGCGAAAGCGACAAGAGGATTATCCAGACGAAGACGACGCGGATTGCGTACGAAGAAGTGTAAGCGCTTTGTGGCTATCAGTTTGTTTTGCATCAAAAAGAACAGGCAGTTGCTGCTTGCTAGTAGAGGGCTTATGAAGGAGAATTGGATACCCAGGGTAGAATCGTGTATTGGTAATTATGATATCATTGCCGATTGGCAAAGTTAAGGAGTTACAAAAAGCCTTTTGTCTATTAGCAATACAACAAATTTTCATGTCGTTAAATTTCACTCTTTGTCCCCAGCACTCATTTCACGGCTCCCCTAAGCACGGCCGAGATGAGCTTGGAGGCAGATTACCATTTTCAAAGCTGATATATGTAACCAAGTAACTAGTTTGCTGTCACATACGACCATAGACTGAGGAGAATTGGGCATCCCGTCCGCTCTGCCATACACAAGCCTCAGATCGGCAGATTAGTAGTTGGGTGGGTGACCACCAGCGAATACCTGCTGTTGTATGTTTTTTGGCTTTTTTTTTTATGTGCAGGGGGATTGTGTGAGGGGTTTTTAATAGCTACCACCCATTACACTATCATATCGCACTTTGTCAATATCTTGTGTCGCTTGTAAGGAAAATGGCTTTTTCGTCGATGTTAGCTTCAATTACACGGCTCTACCTCAACACAAAGAATTTGGAAACGTACAAGAAATCCAAGTCAAGCAATATTTTAGGTCAAGAAATACCGCTGATAAGACATCTGCCACTCGAGCAGCCACCAAAGCTAGAGTTATTTAAAGAAAAAGCTGCAGGCTGACAATGTAAACGAGTACAACGATCATCCCATGCCTCCGGCGCCTCCACTTCCTGAACCTCCAACAGAACCCAACGTGCCTGTCGATCCGGCGAATCTTCTAGCCGCTGAATGGCTTCGCCAAATAAAGCTGAAGAGACATACCGCCGCAACATTTCAACACAAAAACGAAGAGCACCAAAGATGTGAAAGATAAAATGATCTTTCCCTATCGTTCGTAAGAAGCACGGGACACACGAAATTACTTATGTCCTTACTGATATCAGTTCAACGAATATTCCAAAAGAGGTAGTGGTTCACGGGTCTTTGACCAAGATATTGGCTTGCATTACGATAAACGGGTTTCTCGAAGAATGCTAGTATGCTCCGTGGTGCACCTACATGCTAAGTAATAGGTTTCGCTCCTTAAAATATCAATTCTTGAAATTCAAGAGTCGAGAGGAAAATCTGTATGTAACAGGTAAGACGGAATAGTTCTAGCCATGATAGACTGATGGTAATTCCCAGGTGGGTGGTGGTACGGTATTGTGTCCCGAGGGCAATGCCGGCAATACGCAAGGCCAATTGATGTTGATATCCCGAAAGACATTTTGAGGGCGGGCCGAGAACCATGGTTGTTCCTGTGATAGGCAGGCCATTCTCCATAACCTTCTTAAAAGGCAACAGCGCTAGTGTGAAGAGACGAGGCGATGACTTTTGATAGAGCTCTTTCTCGCGGTAATGGCGTGATCAGTAGTCTTTGTTCTCTCGCAAGAAAAATAATAGCAATCAAATTGTTCTCGTGCTCAATCTGACGAGATATAAAATCAATCAGCTGAGTTGCTTTTGGGTCGAATGAATAGTACTAATTTACCGGGGCAGGAAGGGGCGCGGAAGTTTGTAATCAAATCGTTGGTGTTTGTGAATTTAATCGTATATTATCCAAAACTTTCGTAAGACGTGTATATAGATTGTATCAGACATAATATCTCTGACTTTGATAAGCTGACATTGTTAATCCAGTAAGTGCGTAAGGGAGATACAAAGGACCAAATCATAATCGAGACATACCCTAGGTCGAATTCTAGTTCCAAAATCAATGAACACTTTGACAACGTGATTAATGCCAATAGTTTCTCAGGAGATGCTACGTCTTATAAAGTCGGTGTTTAGGAATGAGACGTGTATTCCTCCGCGCGAAGAAAACAGTAACGGAGATGGAATCCAGTTGGGATTCTCTTGGTGGAGCATCATCGATGTCTGGGGTTATCTTATTTTCGCAAATGAACTGGATATACTCGAATTGATCGAACCATAACCTGGGAGTACTTGTGTCTCCAAGAAGAAAGAGAGAAGTACATCAGTTTCGACGGGAAGTTGTTTGTGTTGATCCGAGTATCTGATTAGGTGTTTTTGAATCTTCGCATAGGTTGCCTTGAAGCATTCATTGCATTAATACTATCAATTAATTAGAAATGTAGACATTTTCTCTTGTTATTTTTACATTAGTATGAACTAAAATCTTTGATATCACATAACCGTATTGAAATATGTCGATAGCTTGATTCCCCCCCCCCCCCCCCTCTCCCTGATCCCACCCTCCCCTTCCCACGCGCGCGCTTCACATAAGAAAAACATGAACTCCAGAAGAAAAACATGTTTTCCTTCCCAGAAAGTAGAAGAAGTGTCGCTGGACATCAACATTAGCACCGTTAGTTCTTCCGCTGCCGATGCCTTGTTTTGTATCTTACTTCCATGCGGTATGCATACACCATGGACAGAGAAGAATCACGTAAAAAAAAGGTAAGAGTAAGTGAAAACAGCACGGGGGTTTTCCAATCTATTATACGTAGCCCACACCCCCAAAGAAGTACTTGATCTTGTGCTTGCTGACCAATCTAGGACGGGGGAATTATACACTCCCACTGATTGGTTTGAATCTGAGCTGATAAGGCTTCGTTGTTACAATTGGAAAGAAACGGGTTCTGAGATTCGCACCTGATACCTATGATGCGCAATGCGGTAAACCATAGTATACAAAAGAAGGATACATATCTAGGCAAGCAAACGTAAGTAACAAATTCCTCGGGGGCGGAATGCAGAACTCTTATCTTACACCTGTGATAGGAAAGTAAAGAAAACCCAGAGCTTAAAACGTGTTCTTTCGTTTTTGGCTTTTTTCTCTCTTTTGATATAGAATGCGATTATCGAATAGCCATTCCTTGCCAAAAATGATTCCCGACATATTTTGTTCTATCATATCTTCAAATTCCATCTCGAGCCTCGAGCCCAGAGTAATAATTATTAGTTTCTTTCGGAAAGCTTAGTTCTTTTTCTTCTTCTTTTTTCTATATTCTTCTTCTTCTTCTTCTTCTTCTTCTTCTTCTTCTTCTTCTTCTTCTTCTTCTTCTTCTTCTTCTTTCTTCTTCTTCTTCTTCTTCTTCTTCTTCTTCTTCTTCTTTCTTCTTCTTCTTCTTCTTCTTCTTCTTCTTCTTCTTCTTCTTCTTCTTCTTCTTCTTCTTCTTCTCTTTTCTTTCTTTCTTCTTCTTCTTCTTTTCTTCCTTCTTCATTCTTTCTCCTTCAATTACTTGCTAGCTAGCTATCTAAACCTTCCATCATAAACACCAAGCTCCCCCAAACAAAAACCTGCCTCTTCAGACCCATGATATTTTGGTAGATAAGGCACATCGTACCACCGGAAACAGCAACATCCTCCTCCCATCTTAGACCCAATCCCAAGTCAAACTCCAGAATCAGATGGTTAGCGGTTCTCCCCCTTTTTTCTCCATCTCATCCCTTTTCCTGATTCTCAAGAACCGCTAACGCTACATCTTTACTAATCTACCTACCTACATACGAAACTCGGTTCCTTAGATACGAGTTTTCAAATCAGCGTTGGAAATCCGACAGGAGGGAGTGACACACGAGGCTGAAGCCTAGCGGTATCTCATTCTTCCTCTTCTACCCATCTTGTCGTACCGAGTAATCGATTGTTTTTGGGGCGGAGTTTCCTCCTGGGGGTATGGGGTGACAGAATGAGATAGAGGAGAAAGAAGGTGTTGGCATCACAGGTTTGTGATACGTGGGTTGAAATCTGTATATCTCTCTACTAGCTATGCGAGTGCAGGAATATGGGGCAGTTTCGCGCGCGCACGCTAGTGAATGACCACGTGACCCCCTACTGGGGTATCTCTACAGAAGGGCCCGGAGATGTCTGTCTGTCTGTCGGTTGGCTGTTGGCCGCTCGTTGTTGGAATCCAAAGCGGTTCGTTCGTTTGTGTTCAAAGCTGGTCTGGTCTACATCAGCTAGATGGCTAAATGGACATCAGCCAAATTGGGTTGAAGTTATCCAAAATACTGTTTTGCTGGGCAGACTGGATTTCATCAACCACATTTACCTATCTCACGTACCGATGATTTTGGCTAATCGGGTGTAAAGATTTGCATAAGTTTTCTTCCCGAACCAGGGCAGAGCATCAGATTGTTTGTCTATCAGATAGTATTGTTAAGTGCTGGGGAAGCAATCTGTGCCCTCAGAACATATTGGGTTGACTTGTAGTAGTGTTGGAATAAATAGCACGTGCTAGGCACGGGGTGCCAAGGCTCCATTTGCGTACAACCTGCGTTTGCAACCTAGAATAGCTTGCTCCTGAGACAAGATACAACCAAATACGACTGCATTGCAATACAGCTATCTGACCTGTATCACCCCCCTCCCTGTGATAACAACAAGTGGTATTCTTCGGCTTTGGATGTCGTGCGTTATGCGCATGGAAACCTGTGCCAGTCACGTGACCAGTACATGCTACACTACTAAACCTCGCAAGACTTAGTCTGTTGGGTTGTTTACCTTGTTGTTTATTTGTTTACTAGACATCCATAATCTGATCGGTAAGAAATTTCTTTTACCGATTCCTACCGGCCGCTGAACACCGACAGGAAGTGGGCCTCGTATCGAGAAAGTGGATGGATGCGGAACCCTGTCGCTTAAGTAAATACAGTATTGGGTACGTCAATTTGGACCTGGATCTTGATCTACTTTACTGCGGGGCATCCATCCAAACATTTCTTCTTTTTTCATTCTTGTTTGTTGGTTTGGATTTGAATCTGAACTCGGATTTCGCCCCAGTGGACACACTGTTGATATGAATGGAGGGGTTCCGTCGTGATCAAAGATCCGCATCTCCATCCAACAAGCGAGAATTCGAAGGACGATGGGACGACAATCACTATGAAACCAAATTAGTTCCACTTGTGATAAACACGGCGGGGTCCTGCGAGATCTCCGTCAGGTGGTACGTTCATTTCATTTCACTCAAGATTCGAAGAATGCATTCCTGGGTCCTTCGGAGACCGGCTCGAGATCTGTTTGGTTTGTGGGTTATTTGTTTCGACTTCATCAGATGGCAATGGATCTCGGTACTACAGGCGAAAGGATCTGATGTCACCTCTAATATGATATGAGGTCATCCATCAATCCATCAATCGTGGAAGCTGTTTACGGAGCGGAGCGGAGCGGGAATACGCCTACGATGCACAGATGCGGCTCGCATGTTTGATTGATGTTGCGATGGAGTTGTGCTTTGGAGTCGTACACACGAAGTACAGTAGCAGTTGCAATTGCAAGTCTGTCTACCTTTGCTCTGTGATTGGCTGATGTTCAAACCCCAGTTCCCCACGGTGCGGTTTCGACTGGGCGAAGAGCTTGGCCTCGATTGCGGCTGACGGCTCGCTAGTGCACCATAGATAGTCAGGGACAGTCTGTACAATACTTCTGTTGCGTGACATGCGACGGCTTGAGAGCAGTACCGTAAGTACTATACTGTACTGTAGTATGTAAGTGCGAGTAGGGTACGGCACGGCACGGCATCTTAGCCGCCGTCGAGATGTCTGTACACCAAGCGTGTGTGTATTCTCGATCCCGGCCTCAGCGAAACGCCGCCGCACCAAAACAATCTATGGATACCCCGAAATAGAAGCACCACCACCCGGCGCCCCGGGCGCCGGCTTTAAAGATAAAGTGCTTTACTTTAGGAAGGATTTCATGACGATTCCTCGCATGCCGATGGAAAAAAAAGTCGCAGAAAGTGGGGAGAGAGGCTTTGGCTTGGCCTGGCGGGACCAGAGCAGAACAGAGCCAGATCCTTCCCATCTCGCTTAAATCATAATAATGGAATTTGGCAGCCCTGGCTGACATCGACGCTGGATCCTCCCCGGGTTTTGCGGCTTCTTTTAGCGCAAAGGATGGGAGCAGGATGCCATTACCCTCTGGCCCAACCCTGACGGCAGGGACTATGGAATCGAGAACCAGCACCAGCATCGAGCGGCACTGGGAGCCGATGAAGCACGTCGCCACGCCGTAAACGGTGGATGGAAGGATGGCTTGGCTCCTTTCCCCGCTGAGCCGGACAGGATATGGACATGGACATGGACATGGAAATGGGAATGGGAATGGGAATGGACATGGAAATGGAATGCAAATGGAACTCGGGGCCGGAACGAGGCCGGCCGTTGCTAGTTGTGCCTGCCTCTCTCAACGCCCGACAGTGCTAGCGGGCAAGCGGCGACTTTTCCACATAAAACGTTCTTCGTCCGCTTCTCATCTTCTCTTCTCTCTTCACTCTCATCAACACCTTCGTTTCGCTCCATCCCATCCCATCCCATCCTCGCCTCGCCTCGATTCGACTCGACTCGACTCGACCCGACTCGATTGGACTCGACCAGTGTATATCTTCAACCACCCCTCCCACCACTTACTCTCGCTACTGCTCAGACCAAAACGTCGTTCGTTGCCTCATTCCCCATGTTTTCCGCGCAGACGCTCGCTGTCCTCGGCTTTGTCGCCGGTGCCCGGGCTGGCTACGCCCAGGGTCCTGGGTACGGCTACAATGCTCACACTTTCCCCAACATCACCACGGAGGTAAGGCCTCGCTTTCAGTCGACTCGGGTCGACGTCACCGCCTAGCTGCTCACATTTGCGCAGGCCATCGAGTACACCACGGTGACGACCTCGATCTTCACCACCTACTGCCCTGAGCCCACCATCATTACCTATGGTGAGTTTCGCTCCTCGCGTGTACCCAAGATACCTACTAAGCCGCCTTCAGGTACCAAGACGTACACCGCGACCGCGAGTGAGTATATCACCATTACGGATTGCAACCCAAAGAGCCCATGCACGGGTAAGAGTTTGCCCCTTTTCTTGTCAACGTGCGTCGCCATCTGACCTAGAACAGCCAAGGTTCCGGTCCACTCCACCAAGCCAACCCCGACCGCGTATACCTCACTGGGTCCTCCTGTCTACTTCACCAAGCCTACGCCACATACCACCCTCCCTCCTCCGATCGTCTTCCCTCCTGCCGGAGGCTATGAGGCTCATCCCCCCCCAGGCTATGTGGCTCATCCTCCTCCAAGCTACGAGGCCCATCCTCCTCCAAGCTACCCCGCTCATCCTCCCCAAAGCTACGAAGCTCACCCTCCCCAAAGCTACGAGGCTCACCCTCCTCCAAGCTACCCTGTTCACCCTCCCCAAAACTACCCTGCTCACCCTCCTAACTACAACACCACCCGCCCTGTTGTGTATGTCACCACAACCCAGACCGTCTCGCAGTACATCACGTACTGCCCGGAGCCCACTATTGGTATGTTCCCATCTCACAAGAATCTCAACCATCCACTCTCGGACTCACTCGCTGACTTCTCATCTGTCAGTTACTTGCGGCGCTCACACCTATCCTGTCAACAAGCCAACCCATCTGACTGTCCCTCGTATGTAAAACCGATTCAATTAGTCGAACCTGCCGCGAGATAAAATGCTAATGCCTCTCAGAATGCGTACTCACCAAGACCTACCCGGCAGTCGTGCCAGCGCACCCAACCTACCCTGCTGATGCTCCTCCTACCTACCCTCAGGACCTTCCTCCTACTTACCCTCAAGATGCTCCTCCTACCTACCCTCAGGACCATCCTCCTACTTACCCTCAAGATGCTCCTCCTACCTACCCTGAGGACTTCCCTCCTACTTACCCTCAAGATGCTCCTCCTACCTACCCTGAGGACTTCCCTCCTACTTACCCCGAGGACGACTTTCCTCCTACCTACCCTGAGGACGAATTTCCTCCTACCTACCCTGAGGACGACTTTCCTACCTACCCTCAAGATGTTCCTCCTACCTACCCTCAAGATGTTCCTGCCACTTACCCTTACAATGCCCCTGCTACATACCCCCCTAGCGTTCCCACCCATCTTCCACCTTACCCAACTCGCAGCTGGGCTACCAGCGGATGCGCGTCGAGCACATCTACTCCTCCCAACAAGACCAGTACCTACATCGTCAGCGGTGCTGCCACCGTCAAGCAGGCTAGCTTCGGCGCCATGGTTGCTGGTCTCATCGCCTTGGTCTTGTAAACACCCTTTCTCAGTTCGCGCCAGACGATTTTAATGGACGATTCGGGTTTAGATTGTTGTTAGGAGTGTACACGGACGTTCAATTGGCACGCGGTATTGTTTCGGAAGAGCTCAAAAAGATCAGGACATTTTGGAAGACAACATTTGCACATGAGTTGCTCCCCCAAGCCAACCATTCTCACGTACATAGTTCGGATGTTGCTTGCAAGAATACCTTCACGTGGACAGGCATTTTGCTCGTTCAGCACGAACCTAGCAATCAATAGTACAAAAGATTAATCCTGCCTGTCTTCTCTTATTGTAGTGAGTGCGTGCCTGAATGCTTGTTGATATTGACTTGGTGCATTTTTCTCTTGAATTGATGTACGTGTGATGTTTCTCTCGAAGATGGTTATGCATGCTCGAGAGGGTGATTGGAGAAGCTTTACTTTGGTATTCGGTGCAGCGTCCCCTTTGAATGCCGGACCTTGCAGGTGCCGAGATGTCGTCTGATGTTCCTGTTGGCTGAGGTCGAATACCACCTACCTTTCTTTACCAGGCGAGGAGGGTCGCCGAGAATCAAATCCATCCAAGTCTGCCCTTCAAAATTGCACATTTTGGTCGACTCAGTGTGAGCGTAGTTCCGAACTTAAATTTGCGCTCTTTTACTTGTGCCACTTTCGCGTGTGGATAGTCGATGACGATGAAAACAAGCGGCCATTCTGATCTGTACTGGTCACGCCCACGTCTCCCCCTCGCACCACACAGCTAGACTTGCCCTTTTCCTAGACATCAGCAGTACAGTCAAAACAGCTGTATCGCCGCGTCTGCAGCTGTCTACAGTTCAGTGCCTACCGCTGGTAGTCGGTCGTTTCGAGGACGTCCTCGAGGATCTCGCTTATCTTCTTGAATAGCTGCCGACGGAGGACAGTGTCCGGAAAAGGCGGCAGGCACGTCAGGGACTGAGAGCGTCGAGAAGGGGGAATCTTGTAGGGTTGTACTATCGGCCTTTGAAATTTCCTGAGATTCCTGGACCATGTCCGGGGCATGCGGACTGGATTGAAAGCCGTCGGAAATACGAGGCTGGGTACAGTAAGATCTATTCCGGATCTGATCGTTTCTTATTGAGGGTTTCTCCCAGGGCATCATTTATCGCTAGATCGTCGTCTTTGCGGGAATCGGTGATAGACATCCTCTCTATGAGTTCGGATTGGAAACTCCTCGCCCACATGCGCAGATCTCGCTTACTATCTGTTGACAGCCCCTCGATAAACACGCACCTGCTGTACCACTCTGTAGGCGATAGATCTTCGCTATCATCTTGGCCATCTTGGCCACATCAGGAATGATGGAAATGCCAGAAAGTGGGATGTTTGACGTCAAATTACAACCTTTGTGTACTTCGGATTGCTTGCCGCGCCTGTATGTACGCTACACAATCTAGTGGCTAGCCAACATCTCGTCCGTACAGTACGATGACATTTCACAGAGGGCCACCCTCCGGGCTCTTGTCTGTCGAAGCCCATGGGGCGTGGATACGACCAACATTCAATCAAGCCGTCGAGATTACTCGCAGTGTGACCGAAACGCCTTAACCAGATACATACCTTGATGCGGCGAGGCCAAAGATTAAGGTTCGTCGCGCGGGGAGATGTGTCGGCGTTAAAGTATGTATGACAACGAATCGCTGACAGCTGAATGATATCCGCGTCTTGCGCTAGATGGACAGGTGTTGACAGCATGCTGACCACGTTTCTGAAGGACTCGGAAGAAAGCAGGCTGTTCACCCCTCACTCACCAGAGACGACAATCCCGCCTCTCGATTGACCCATATTGTGCCGTGGCCATTCTCACTCGGTACATCCTAAGACCTTGGTGCAGCCACGTGCGGTATGGCTTTCATGATTGATCTCTTCAAGCACGTGGGGGGCATGCTCTCGCCCATCCTAGACTGGAACCCGTATACTATACAGAGAGACCATTTGGCGTGTTTATCCGGGCCTTCTGAAGTGCGTGGTTGCGTCTCGAAAGTTTGGGGACAGAGTGTTGACCAGACTGTGAAAGCCACCCTTATTAGAAAAGACCATTGCTGAGCATTTTGCCGCGATATGTGCATCGTTCCCCTCCAGGACAGCAGTGAAGACTTCAGCCTCTGCACTCACATATCTTGAGCTTGATCAGCAGAGCGATGCGTTGGCGTTAGGTCTGCTCGATTTAGGTGTTAAGAATGGAGATACAATGGCTATAAGCCTCGGAAATTGTGCTGCATACGCTGTTGTGGGTTGAAAGTCATGTCCTGCGTTGTGATAACCTATTGACGAGTAGATGTCCAGATATCTTATGCCTGCTTCAAGATTGGGGCAGTGGTCGTACCACTCAACCCGGCTTATACTTCTGATCAGGTCATTTCGGCTCTGGATCATGTTGAAGCTGCATGCTTTGTGCTGAGCACAGAGATAGCGTTGCCATACAAGGAGCCCAAGTCGACTGCTCCTCTGCTAAAGTCAGTAATACACGAAAGGAAGGGGAAGGCTCCTCTTCCGAATGTCTTGCTCCTCGATAATTCCGCGGGACGTAAGTGAATTCAACTCGTGTCTTTGAAAGAATGCTCATCCAACCCACCCAGGAGCCAACAAGTCGGACTTTGAGTTCACAGCTGATTATGAGCGGCTACTCTCTTCCAACGCTAGCCGCAAACTGCCTTCTCAAGATCACTTGGGACACAACGACATAGCCACACTTCAGTTCACATCAGGAACGACGTCGAAGCCCAAAGCGGCATGCTTAACCCACAGAAATATCCTCAATAATGGCCTTCTCGTTGGAAGCGGCATGCAAATCACTGAACAGGACATTATCTGCTGTCCACCTCCTCTGTACCACTGCTTCGGTCTCGTCCTGGGCCTGTTGACAGCCATGGCTCACGGTATCTTCATGCCCAACCTCCGTACCTGACCTTGCTGACAGGGTTTTCGCAGGGGCATGCGTCGTTCTCCCCTCCGAAGCATTCGATCCCAGAGCGGTCTTGAGATCGATAGAACAAGAGCGCCCAACAGCTCTTTACGGCGTTCCGACCATGTTCCTCGCCGAGCTTGAGCTCCTAGCAAAAGGGTCCGCACTCCAGCCTTTCCTCCTTTAATGAACCAGCATTAAAGACCTCTAGATTTCTGAAGCCGCAAGATTTTTCGTACCTAAGAACGGGCATTGTGGGCGGGAGTCCCATCCCCGCCACTCTCCGCCAAACGTTACATGAAAAGCTCCATCTGGCAGACCTTGCCAACTGCTACGGCCTGACGGAGTCCTCGCCCATCGTCTGCATGACCCACCCGTCCGACAGCTTGCACCAGAAACTCAACACAGTAGGTCAAATGCTGCCGCACACCTCCCTGAAGATTGTGTCCCGCGATGAGCCTGCTAAGACCCTGCGCCGCGGAGAGCGAGGAGAGTTGTTGATTGCGGGGTACTGCGTGATGACGGGGTATTGGGAAGATCCCACACGCACTGCGGAAGCTTTCTTCGTCGAGAAGGAGAACGGGACTGAGAAGACGTGGCTGAGATCTGGAGACGAGGCGATGGTCGATGAGGAGGGGTATGTGCGAATCACGGGCAGGATCAAAGATATCATTATTCGCGGGGGCGAAAATATCTATCCGCCTGAGATCGAGAATGTGTTGCTGCAGCATCCGTTGGTGGGCAATGCTAGTGTGGTCGGGCTACCAGATGAGCGGTATGGGGAGATCATTGGGGCTTTCATCATGGTGAAAGATGGCGTTGTTACGGAAGTCGGCGATGTTGACGTATCAGATGGTCAACCGCCAAAGAGGTTGGGCGCGGCAGATCTGCAGCAGTGGGTTCGGGAGAAAATGGGCAGGATGATGGTGCCGAAGCACGTATTCTTTGTGGAGAAGATGCCACTGACTGCGAGTGGGAAAGTAGAGAAGTACAAGTTGCGGGATTTGGGTATCTCAATGCTTCAGACATGACTTGAGCCCGTGGAAGCACAACACGAACAGAATAGAGAAGAATTTAGAAATAGATCTCATTGACTTTCGAGAGATTTTGACATCGGGACAATCGACCCCGGGCTATCAATCATTCAGCAGGGGAAGACGAGTCACAAGAAACTAAACAGAAACCTCCTCCAGCGCCATGGAAAAAGGGAGGGAAAGGACATCAACTGTAGGGATGACTTCGAAGGTTGTTTCTTCGTCTGCTCCGGACAGGATAAGTCGAGACTGTTCGAAACCACCTGCTCGATAGCACACTCGGTTTGAATCTTTCTCGGTGGTCGTGGTGATAGCTCCAGGCTTGTAAATGGGCAGATGAAGAGGAAGTCGTTCAGCGATAAGACACATACACAGGACGAATCTCTTACTCTGCAAAGGTGAACCAAGCCTTTGCATGGCACTGCCAACATCACAAGTCTGATAGATTGGAACTTAGCTCTTGGGCTGGAAAGCTGTTGGCTGTGCCCTCCAATGCATCTCACTTATTGCAGTGTTTCTTGTATGGCATGGAAGCAGGGGACCGATCCACGGCCTACCGGAATGGATCCCAATATCATAGATGAATCTAAGAAGGCCTTAGAAATGCCAATCTCGTTTGCAACACTGCTTGGCGAACTTCGCGGCCTTCCGCGCTCAATGAAATTTGCACTCCGACTTTCTCTGGGATATCATCCAAGATCGTCGTAGCTGTCAGCTTCCCCATCTCCGTGGCCAAGAAATCAGGCATTGCGGTCACGGATCGATCTCACGTCCTATCGAGCTATCATATCTCGAGTGTAGCAAATGCCTCTCGTCCGAGGAGTTGCATCTTTACTTTTCAGGAGGACAATCAGCAGCGGTGGAGCTACTTTGATGTGAGGACTAGACACTAGCTGTCTGAAGAACGCGATAAGTTCCCCCGAAGATTGTTTCTATAAATTGATGCCACTCGTGAGGTTCGGAAGGAAAAAAACTCTTCTTCGAAGCCTCTCTGGCAGGTATTGTTCCTTGAATTAAGCCTTTGTGCTGATTTAGGGATGGGGGCGAACCAGGAAGCAACGACTCTCGGAATCCTTCGCTGTATCCCCCATCTGGATTATGTCTACAGGTCTAAGCTAAGATTTTCTCCGAATTTTAGTTAGCGGTAAAATTTCTGGTCAGAAGACATCCACGAATTCAAGATCGACCACTCGACAAGCATTGTCATAATTTTGCCTCGGATCTATCTAGGATGCGGTTCTGCATTAGCTACGCAATGTTTCATTCCAGCGAATTCATCTTGCATAGATTGTCAATCTCCCTGGAACTGGATATTAGGAATTGAGTAAGAGCAGATTACAAAGGGCTAGATGTGCACTTTAAGAATGAAGTATTGTCGTACGGCTAAATATTCGTGAAATTTGTATTCTGAAGTGGCATTTTCTACGTAATGCTTGGAACGGCGATATCCGGGGAAGAGCTATCTTCGCAAGTTAAGCGCTGAGGAGATTTTGTATCTTTTGATTTTGATAAGAGAGAAATCAACAAACTGTTCTAGTCTACCAGCTCTTAGCATTCGATCATTGGAAAACGATTTCGAGTTTTTGCGAGCATCTTATAGCGATATTTCACAATCCACAGTTCTGAGTAGCACTTCCGGTTTAGTTCGCAGACTAGGGCATCCTCTCGCACAGTGACAAACTAGAAATAGAAAGAAAAAGCACTGAAAGAAAACCCTAAGAGGTCCATTTGGGGCGTGGAATCAAAGCCAAAGAAGACTCGGCATGATAAGAGTCTGCATGAGGAGTCAAATATTTCAACAACCAGTATGCCTACAGTAACATTCTGAAATGAAGAAGGATCGCAGCAGTGTTTGACATCTACGCGCGTTCTCCTTGTGCGGGTGAATGACGGCGTGGTGGTATATTTAGCCCTCGAGACCAAATTTAGCGAGCGGCCTATCCGCATTGGGCTTGAGTGAGTGGATATGAACAATCAATACCCACCCACCCGGACTGCTTTACCTGGGCCTGAATAGCCGTTTAAGGGTAGACGTCCGTTCTTGTTAGTAATGAGTTCTATATGGGGACCCTAAGGGACGTTATTATTGTGGGTAGGGCTGCACTGTTGGTTGTGAAAATTTTCGCTAGCAGATAGATATATATGTGACGTATGGAATCATGGCGATGTCTGATAGCTTTCGCAATGCCCTATAGCTAGTTCATTGCCGAGTTAAACTATACCTGGGCTAATGAGGTTTACTAGCTCTGAGGATTGACTCCACCGGCCTTTCGTCACTGTTTTTGCAAATGAAAGGCCATTTGTATATGCTATATTCACATCTCCCAGTCGACGCCAACTTCACCATCAAAAGCGTCCCAAAACCACCGTCAGAACTCTATAACGGTCTTCTATAATCAGAAAGCGATCTGCAAATCGTTACTTCGTCAAAATGGCTGTCACTGTCACCATGCCAGTCGACAGACTCAGGTCCCAGCTCAATCAGCTAGCCATCCAGACCAACAATAGCACAAGGGAAAGTCAAGTATTCGACGACACAACCCCAGAAGAGAGAAGCGAGACCCCATCCCCAACGACATCGCTCCCCTCGATGCCACGCACAGATTTGCAGCTCCACTTCCGCGTCTCCGCCCACGACAAATCCCAGCACTTCTCACGGCGCTACGAAGTCTGGGCTCTCAGCAACGGCCGTGAAGCCGGGCAAGCACAAGCGCGCTACATCGACCGGCCGCGCCTGGGAAAGATGAAGAGCAAGTGTCTGGCCAAGTCGCTCGAGGCTTTCAACGCGTGCGACTCGGACGGTCTGGCGCTGGCGCTACACCTCTTCAACAGCGACGGCTCGCTGCAGACCAAACACAGGGCGTTTCCCTGGGGCAACGAGCTGAGCAAGGGTCCGATGCTGGTGCTGGGGTTCTTGCTGGTGGAGAGGGAGTTTAGACGGCGGGGGGTCGCCGGACTGCTGATGAGTGCCGTGATTGAGAAGGCGAGAAGGACGAAGGGGGGACTGGGTTGGGTGTTTGTGAAGCCGAATGTTGTGAAGGCTGACTTTGGGGAGGAGTACTCGACCGAGAACGAGCTGTTGAGGAGGGCGATTGAGAAGAGGGCTTATGAGACGGCGGTTGGTTTCTATCGGTCGTTTGGATTTCGGAGGGTGGGCGAGTCGATGTGGTATTGCTTGGCGCTTGATCCGGAGCATGTATCTCGTAATACTTAGTTAGGTTGAGAACAACTTTACCTGGAGAGAAAATGGTTGTCGGAGTGCAGCGTGATGTAGATGCTAAAGAAATGGCCTGTAAAGCACGTGGGCGCTGGGTTAGCTTTCTAAAATAAAGACAACATGCTAATGCAATTATTTTATTTCAACAGTACAGTAGATGGAGTGACCAAACATGGGAAGGATACCGTGTGCAGACGAGGAATCTTAGGCACTGATATGCCCAGCTCTTCTATCACTGTTATACCTGACCATGTTACATATCTTAAAAACCCACCGCAGGCTTAATTTAATACAAGTAGAAGGTTGTGCTAGATCTTGGCCACCAAAGTGATTGTGTTATCGTGTCCTAAGCCACTTTTTCAGTCCTGCTCATACCATTGGATTGGAAGGGTTCAAATCACCAGAGAACAGTAGCACTGGAAACCTGCATGGTAATATATTATAAAGCGTCCACACATCTCACTTCATGTGATTCAGTCCTTAAACCAACAGAAAAATCACGGCCTTGGAACACTGGGCAATCGTGATATCTTCGACTTAGTAGTGTACAAGAGCACGAGTGGTATCCTTTTTGACACGTTTAAATGAATTTTAATTAAACAAGGTTGAACAGGCCCAGGGCCGTGTAAGATCTAGATATAAACCGTATGCTTTATAAATATTTTAACACAATGTTACGCCCCAACAAAAGAGCTAGCAAGCTTTAATCCTCCAACCAATTTATAAATCCAAATAAACAAACAGAAATCTTCTATCCATTTTTACAAACCCAGCTTTTGCCACATCGAGAAAAAAAATCACCTACAGGCCTCTTCGACGTTTCGATTCCATTCCCTCCGATCCTTCCCGTGCGCACTGACCGGACCTGCCATTGTCTGTATAACTCACTTACAGTGAGTACCTTACCAATAAAGTTCCCGAGATTCACCCACCACAAAGAAAATTTTTAGCCATCATATACCTGTTACCCCACTTTCATCACCATCAACCAAGACACTCACCCAGCTAGTCAGCTGGTTTAGTGGTAAGCAATTTGGCGCAGAGGAAGCGCGCGGGGCTCATAACCCTGAGGTCCCAAGATCGAAACTTGGAATTGCTATATTTTTTTTCTTCTTTTTTTCCTCTCTGTCTCATTTTCCTTATGTCTCTTATTGGTGGGGAGGCCGGCATTTTTTGGGCATTTTTTTCTCCTAATCAATTCTCCAAAGTCGCAGATGCACGCGGGAGCCCAAGGAAAAGCAAGTTTTGGTAATGAATGGCCTCGTTTGATACTGTACAGCACAGCATAGTACGGTCAGTACATTTCGAGTCTACAGGCTGAGAAGCTACTACTTTCCATCATCATCATCATGATCAATCACTGAATTTTTATTTTTTTCCCCCTTTGAGAAAGGGGCGCGTAAAGCACAGTCCTTCTTCCAAAGCAAACAACCCAACGCCCCTCGAAATTTGGCACGATCAGATGCACACTGCGTACCTACTGTAGGATAGGATTTCTCCACACAGTTGAGCCAAACAGGGGAAACGAGAGGGCACATCTCGAGTTGCTGCAATTGCCATCTTCAAAGATGCGAGGATTTTGGGCGGGTGGTGCAAGTGCAGCTTGGCCTCCTGCCTGGGCTGCGAGCCACAACATCTGGTGTGACATTGGATCGCGTCGGCGGGAGGCAAGACATGCTTGCTTGCTGAAAGATCCATTGATTGAACTGTGCTTCTCCGGGGGTATACCTACATACAAAGGAGATCGAGAAGAAGAAGAGGCGAACAAAGAAAATCCCGGCCACCACCTCCCACCCGCCTTCTTCTCTCGCTCGATAGAGAGAAAGGCCGGGGAACCTCCGTTATACATACACGCATCGCCAATAGCATATCAACATCCCCCCATCTCTTTTCCCGTTCAAACTCCGAAAAGAAGCATCTGATGTATGTACCCCATCCCCAGCCCTCAAGTCTAGCCCCGTCCTCATCAACGCCACATATCATACTGGCTGCCTCTCTTCCGCTCGCCCGCCGAGCTGCTGGGCCGCCCGCCATCTGCAGGCACGGCCAGGAAGCCGCCGAAGCCGTTGCCGACGATGACGCTTTGCCGAGCGCCGCCGCTGGCTGAGTTCCACCCGCGGCCCATGCTGTCCGTGAGGCCGTAGCTGCTGACGGGTCGCGGGGTGGACACGCTGCCGCGGCGGCGGCCGTTGGCCGGCGGTTGCACTCGGGAAAAGTTCCATTCCATCTCGTCGAGGCCTTTGCTGTAGACTTGGAGTTCTTGCTTGAGACCGAGACTGACACGGGTTAGTTATCATTTTTGATGTGGGATTGATGGTTGTGGGCTTACCCTTTGGGCGACGGGGCAAAGGGGTTGTTGGAGCTGAGTCGGCTCTGATGGTGACCGGCAAATGGCTTGGGAGGAGTGAAATTGTCGGGGTCGAGTGCGAAATTTGGTCGAGGCGGTGCGAGGTCGAGAAGGGTCTCGGCGAAGTTGGGGTCTTGTCACAGTTAGCAGTAATACTGTACCGATTCTCCTGAAATCCTTACCTCGAACGTACAGCTCCTTCAAAGACGGGAGCCCGCCAGAAATGAGCGATTTAGTGAGGTATGCATAGTGACTAGCCGTGGTGTTTGCATAGGCAGTGGCAGAAGTGCCAGACGTAATTTCGTAGTGAAAGGTTTCCAGCGATTTAGACGAGAGGGGAGGAACATCGATAGCTGGAAAGGAGGTGAGGACGGATTCCGTGATCGAGAGGCTCTTCAGTTTTGGCGCCACAGCGAGAATTTGGTGTAACGAGTCGGGGTGGATCCCTGTTGCTGTCAATGACAAGGTCTTGAGGGTTTCCTGTACGTCGGGGCGAGATAGGTATCCAGCCATGCCATCTGCCGTCAGGTTGGCGATGTTATCGAAGATCATTTCGTTGAGAGCGGGGAAGGGAGGGAGGTATTCGTTCTGTTGGAGGAGTTTGTCGTGGAAAGACATCATGTCGGTGACCTTGAGGGCGCGAAGATTCGGCAGAGATCCTAGGGCGTGTCGAAGGACCGTCGGATCGATGTTCAACTTCCCCAGCTCCAGAACCTCTAGATGGTGCCACAGATGCCCCGTGGCCAGCGCCTCGAGACCCTTCTCCGAGCCCCGGATATATGCCATCTTTCTCAGCTCGGGACATCTGCCCTGGATCTCCTGCTTCAACGTGGCGCACGAGGCATCGTCCTGGAAGACGCCCTCGGGGAGATCGAGATATCGAAGATTGGGGCAACATGAGACTGCGCGCGCCAGGTCGGGCTTGCACGTCTCCCTGGTCATGTACGGCGTCTTGAGGTATCGCACGTTCAAGGCAAAGCCGCCCTTGTTGTCGTGAAGGGTCCGCGCCAGAAACTTCAGCCGTGCGGCCGCCGTGTCTTCGGGTTCCTGGTTATGGCGCATGAAGGATTTCCGTTTGCGCTTCTCGGCCAGGTCGTCTTCGAGCGGGCAGTAGTGGACGGCATCGATGCGAATACTGTAGTATCTACGTCGCCGCGTGTCAGCCGCGGCCCCCATGAGGCTGCTGCCCGCGAGGGCTACTTACAAGACGTTGACGGCGGCGGCCCTCCACCTCTTCGAGACTTGGGCGCAATGCGACAGGTCGCGCAGGTCGCATAGCATGCAGGTATCCTCGACGCCGGAGTCCTCGCAGCTCTCGTAGGTCTCATCCTGGGCGTGCGGGCACACGAAGGCGAAGATGCGCTCGAGGATGGAATCGGGAAGCTTTGCTAAGGTGCGGCGCGACACGGGGGGGGCACAGGCGTACTGCGCGTAGATCTGGAAATCCTCGATGGTGCCCCTGGAGACATTGTTCTTGCTCTTCTTCTTCTTGAACCACTTCACGATGCTCATGGTGGCGGGGTGGGGGGATCGAAGTCTCTCCACCCTCTGGGAGTGGAGGAGTTGAGCGGTAAGGGACTCGGGCCTTCAGTTCGGCTGAAGGGAGATGGGGAGTCGAGTTGAGTAAGGGAGGTCGAGGTCGAAGTCGAAGTTGGAGTTGAAAGTTGAAGTTGAAGTCAAAGTCGAAGTCGAGGTCGAAGTCGAAGAGAAGCAAAGCAAAGCAAAACAAAGCGGGGGGGTGGGGAGGGGGGGTGTTGGAGCTTCGCTTGGCTGTGGCTTTTGCAACCGTCAGCTTTCAGGGGAAACTGGCGAATCTTATATCTGCCCAACGACGCTGCGGTAGCACGGTCTGCCTGTGATTCAATAGAGCCAGCCAGCGAGTTGCGTGAGTATGGACTGATTGACTTTCCATCGTCGAATGGCCGGCTCCCCTTTGTCGCGCAGGAAACAAAGAGACGACCGCAAAGCTGCCTCCGCGCTGAATGGTGAATGCTTTCCTCCCAAACGGCTTGTTTCAGCAAACTTCGAGCGCGGGGCGGCAGGACAAAAGACAAAGACTGACCAACATGGATTCTATCGAGTCAGACAATCAACGGTTTGTTAGGTCCACGAGTCTCGTAACGTTGCAACTTGCAAGCGGCTAGCAAGCGCCGCTGTAGCATTCTTGCCAGACTTCTGTGTATATACAGTACCCAAGTACACACACAAGGGTACATGTGAGTAGGTACTATGTACTGTACATACAGTACATGTACTGTAGGTGAAAACCGACTATGGACCATCTGCGGTGGAGCTCGGTAACCCGACTGACTTCCAGTGCTTGCAGGTTGCGCCAGGAGCCCCCAGCCCCCTATCATGAATGAAACGCTCTGAAATTGCCGCCCAGCGGTCCATATTGGCTGGCTCCTTGTTCTTCCTCGTCTGTGCTGTCTGTGCTGGTCAGCAGTACGAAGATCTAAAGCTTCCTCGAGGCTTCGCCCAGAACGTTCGGCGATCCCTAGGCATATATAATAGTGCACTGCTGTGCTTTCCCGTCTTTGTTGCCATACAGAGCATATCCTTCGATCGGTGCCGACAAAGATGTTATTGTATGCCCATACTCCTATCGCAAGATAGGTAGTGTGAATGCTCCGCTCGCCTTTCTCGAACGGATTCCGACTTCGTGCTCGTCGTCGATCTCTCAAACACGATTGATCCCAACCCGAGAGCAGTACAGTACATACCTATGATCCTCAAGTCTAGACACGATCGTTTCTCCTGAACACGGTTGGAGCAACTACGGCGTCCAAGGATTCTCCTTTGCTCTCTCCAGTCGTGGAGCAACCGGCATCTCTCATTTCCATCCTCATGAGCATGCCCATCTCCATACCTGGGATCCGTCAAGTGTAGCTATGTACATACTGTACAGTATGTTCCGAACTTCAAACCCAGCTCTTGTCACTTCACACGTTACGCTTTCTCCCAAGTCTCAGCTTACACCCAATCGGGCTTGGTGATGGCTGTCCCAAAGTCAAACGATATAAAAACTGGACCCCAACGTGGGAGCGCAGCATTTTAAGCTTTCACCCAGAAAATCCCGCGTTACCGGGTCCGTTTTTTGACCGTGTTTCAGTTCGTGTTCCCCTTCCACGGCTGCTCTCATCACAAGCGCTTTACGAGGGTACGAAGAAAAACAAAAAAGCCAAAAAAAATCCGTTGTTTTCGAAATCCCCGAGGCCTGGTCCTCAGCTGGGTCCATTCACAGAGGACACTCGCTTGCTGTTAGCGCGAGGAGTAAATGCTGCAGCGTTTTCCAGACCTGTACAGTGTGCTGACTAGATCGTACGTACACACTCGAACTATTGTTGATTCTCGGTCTAAACGCTATTCTGATTCACTCTCAAAATTTGATTGCCAGGGGGCTTTTGGAAAAGCACGACCCAATGATAAAAAGCAGCGTGGCCAAGTATCTATCTGATCGGCACCAGTAGAGCCGGGGTTTATGTACTGACTAGAATTCTACATAACTTTTCCATTATACGAAGTACTGTAAGTAGTCGGCGAGGTCTGACGGCCCACCCTGTAGATCATTTTGGTGGCAAGTTTTACCGAATCCTTGGACTTCGTTCGCTGCTCTGGATGGTGGCAGACAGTGTCTAGACTTTAACTTCCTGCCTGAATATTTGATATACTGTACCTCTTCTCACATTCTTTGTCTCTAAATTGTGATCTGAGATCAGCTGTGGTTATCTTGTCAGGGAAGTTGACCGTGGTAGATTTGAGGACAGAGATCACGAGGGACCGACCATGTTTGGCAGGATCTGGTAGTTGCTCGATGGCTTTCAATTGCCCCTCAAGTCCATGTTTTGGTGTTTTCTACTCTTCTCGAGACCTGTCCGTTTTCCTCTACGTGGATATGCACAGTACTTGTGTTTGAATATTCGTTGTTTCCCGCTCGCAAGTCGTCACCTCTCTTCCTCGCGGCCTAGAGCAAAGCAGAGAACATTCGAGTCTCGATCGGGCTTTACCATGTGAGCAATTCTGTCACCCAGCACTGTGTGTCTCCTCCCCCTCCCACAAAGCTGGGCACGTCAGACACGCCCACAGCTAGTCTACATCCCTCCACAAAGGACCGAGGTGCCCGCCAGTCTGGCCTTCTCGTGCACCTAATACTTTCGGGATGGCAACCTTCTCGCAAAAGTCATCACACTCCTTCCATCCCTCCTCAGCCACCCTCCTCAGCCATCCTCGTGTGGACGTCGGCCCAAGTCCGCGGGTGGTCCGCCGAATCCGAGTACTGCTTCTTACACGTGAAGTAGCTCAGCTCGTCTCTCACATTCCGAAGGGGCATCTTGTCCATGAGGCGCCCATTGGTGTTGAACAGCGTGATTCTAGTATACAGCCAGATGCCTCTCCTCTCCTGGCGGTTCGGCATGCGATGCTCGACAATCTTCCTCCACGACGTCGTGTCGGAGATAAACAATCACAGTTGGCATACGGTTCTCCGACCAGTATGCTGTGAACTTTGGATTGGTGGATCGAAGCCAGCACGCACGTATCGCAAAGCTGGCCCCAGGACTGTTGACGAGGAGGCAGAGGGAGATTTGTGTGCGTGTGTGCGTGTATGCGTGACGGTGGAAGTGGTGGGTGGGAGGGGTGATCAGCGTATCGTTGCCGAAGCGAGGCGATTGTTTGGGGAGAGAAGCTGTTGCTGTGCAGAGGAAGTCCGAAGAAGATTGAGAGGTGCAACACTCACATGGTACACACAAACAACCTACCGCTCCCCAAAAAACCTCCCTCCTCCCTCCTCAAGGAGAAAATGCCATGGGGCGTGAAGGGGAGGCCGAATTGAATGGCGAATGTTCGTGAGCTATGGGGGAAGTATGAGTTTCTTTTGAGAGTGATTAATTATCTGTTAGGAGTTATGTAACGTATATGATTACGTTTATAGAAGCTAGAAGTCTGATTATGCCATGTTTTGAATAGTGCGGTTTGATACGTGGTTGGAGAGAGGTCATTTCTTTTGGGTCTGTTTTGGGCAGAACCTTTTAAGCATTTCATTGAGAAACCATAACTTCCTCAGTGCGGAAATGAATCTAGATTCTGCCTGACTTTGAGATAGAATGGTGGCATTGAGAATTGTGCTTAATTGCAATGATTTCCGAAGCGGGCTTGGCTTCGAGATTTAGTTGCTGAAATTACTTTTGAAAATGCCCAGTACTTGCTAAAAAACAACTCCTGTTGCTTGAGATAACGTATATGGAAAGCATCTATTTGGATACATGCTATAGCCATAAAGCGGATGTTGTTCAGGATTGAGAATTCGAAGATAGTCGAAGGGAACATGCACTCGCTTAGAATAACCGACGCATGTCAGACCCACCTGAGAATCAAAACAAGTAACACTGCAAGGAGACTACCAGCCAAAACATATTGCTCGACTTGAGAAACACCCAAAGCAACGCGATATACAAGAAATCCACAAAACCACTTTTCGCCACGCTTTCATCACTTCATCCAGTTCATAACAACCTTACACATCCTGCTCAGTCAGCCTTTTCAAGATCCTGAGCATCAGTCGTATACGCCACACTGCCCAGTCCCGGATCTGCAGCGCCGCGCGACTTGTCCGCAACGGACTGACTCTCGATATCAATCGGCTTTTTCTCCTCTCCCGCGCCCTCCCCGTTGACCGTAGTATACTCGAGCGCCTTGATGAGCTTGAACATCAGCGTCGCGAGGATCGAGCCGGCGAACGGCCCGACCCAGTAGATCCAATGCGTGTCTTCGAAAGAGCGGATGATGACTGCGGGCCCGAACGATCGCGCGGGATTGAGCGAGCCGCCAGTCCAGAAAACGCCTTTGTTTACCACTTTCAGCTTGGGATGCACTGCTTCATCAAAGAGGAAGTTGGGAATGAAGCCAGCTTACCGGTGAGCTCTGCGACGAAAAGGCAGAGGCCAATGCCCACGGGCGCAATGAAGTTGCCCGCGTGTTTCTCAGCCGCGAGCATGAAGATGGTGAAGACGAGGGCCATGGTCAGGATCATCTCGATGATGACGCCCTGCGCGACCGTGGTCGTCGTGCTGAGCGTCGTGCTCACGTTCAACCCACCCGTGAACAGGCCCGACACGATCGCTGCCGCGGCGATAGCAGCTACGATCTGCGTCACGAAGAGCAGGACGGCGCGGAGAAAATCAATGGCGCCAATAAGGTACATTCCCACCGTGACGGCGGGATCTGCGAGGTGGACATCAGCCTCGCTACTTTGAACACACGTTGAGGTTTCGCCCATTGGATCGGGCAGCGAGCGACTTACTGAACAGGCCGCCGGAGATTCGGAAGAACGTCCACGCGTTGATGGCGAGGGAAAAGCCGAACGCGAGACTGATGTACAGCAGTTGCTGGGGCGTCTTCTGCGCAGTGGTGGTGATGACCGTGTCGCCCGTGTTGGGGTTCGACGACACGTTCGCGACCTGGGTCCCGGCAAAGGCGAAGAAGAGGAAGAGCAATGTACCGACGAACTCGCCGATCACGGCCACGACATGGCCGCGGATTTTGACTGGAAGCGCCTTGAGAGAGCCTCGGATGCCATTGGCGACTGCTTTCGCAACCTGGCTCTCGTTGTGGTGCCCTGGATGAGCGGACAGCATGGTGCTGAGGATGTTGTTAGAATTTCTAAGTAGGCTGTAATATCATGGATATTGCAAGGATGAGGGACAGGTGTGTGTGTCACTTTGTATTTCACAGTTGTTCTAGAATCTATAAGCCATCATGGCAAGGGTTGATGACGACGGCTGATCTCTTTCGAGGAACAAGTTTCCGGGCAAGTTGATCAGCCACATCCAGCTAGGGTCTCGGGGATTTGGAGCTTCTACATGCTGCTAATGTGAACCAACGTCACGACGGTAGGATTTGAAAAGGACCCTAGATGGCGCTTAACCCCGCATCGAGAGTCATGCACTGCCTGAAGGAAATCTCTCTTGACAACGAGCCGTCGCGAAAGATTACTATTCGAAGCGACCAGTCGAGAGGCAGAGTTCACTGCGAATAAGAATGGAATGAAGGCAATTCAGAGTATGGTAGCCTTTGTCCAGCTTTGTTTTGGTTAACCTAACAAAGGAGTGTAACCGAGAACATTCAACGTCGAACCGAGGCCAGGTTAAAAAGGTCCGCACTTCACACTATGAGATAAATGGCTTGATAAATGGCTCATAGGTAGAAAAAGGAAGAGTAGCCCAATTCATCTACATCGAACACATGCCAATTTCTTATACAGAGGCTGGGAAAAGAGGTAATTCGGGTGAGCTACTCTTGCCAACCATGTCAAGAAAGGTCTGGTGCTTAGATCTCGCTGGTGTCTACAGTTATACTCGATAGTCAACGCATAGCCAGCTTGATATTGTGCTCCTGTGCCCGTAAAAGCCCGCTTCAACTTCGGCGGTTTTCTACTTGAAGCTTATGATATCTCGCGAGGCACTCACACTGAACAACCCCAGTTCGGTTTATCAAACGCCCATCTCACAAGTAGTTGGCTCACCCCCAAGTTGGCTTACCCTCAACTGGGAGCCATATCAAAGTTTGAGGTCACACATGCATCACTTTTTGTACAAACCATATCCATCGGAGTCAAATACCGGGATAGAAAATCCTCTCAATTCCTGCTATTAAGGACTTCGGGTCCAGCCCTTAGCCATACTTACCTTCCATACTTGCCCAATCTAGTCTGTCGTCATGATAACATCCCCATCCATATCCACCTGACTCACTTTCTGCAAGTACTGCACCAAAGGGACCAGGGCATTGTAGAGCACAGTGTAGCTGTTGCTGTCCACGCATCCATAGCGACGGAAAAATTCGCCGTGGTCGAACTCCTCCTCGATGTCGTAGGCTGCGTTCCAGAGTGACTTCGTCGGCTCAGCGGGCATCGCGAATCGGTTGTTAGCGTAGTTTTGGCCTCCGCAGTGTCTGCACGCAAGATCGAAGTGCGACTTTCTGAACACGTCCTCCATGGGGCTGTCCTCGTAGGGGGCACTGCCTCCGCCGTTAACATAGCCCTTCGTAGGACAGTCGTTGTCCCTGTGCATCTGAAAGCAGTGCCGGCATGGTCTCGTACTGCCTCTGGATGTAGCGTGGAAGGTTGGTTGGGTTGAATTCTTCCTGGTGCAGTTAGCTGTGATGTGGTTGTTCATGTTGCAATTGGTGCAGGAGAAAGTCTTCCCGAAGCCACCTCGGCCGCTCCTACAATCAGAAGCGAAATGACCGTTCTTGCCACATTTAGTGCACTTCTTTGGGATGGTCCCTCTTGTAGAACGACAGTCTGCTGCCAAATGCCCAACCTTATGGCAATTGTTGCACGATTTACCTATGGCGCCTGCGCCGGCTACTCTTCCTCGACCGCCTCCGTAGCTTTTATGTACTCGTCCAGCCATCTTTTAAGCCTGATAAAGAATTCGGATCTTGGAAGCAAATATCAAATATCTTGTAGAAGAATGTAAGGATTGAAGTGGATAGCAAACAAGCAAGAACGCGACGAAAAGCAAAGTTGAAGCAGAGAAGTGGTTGTGCGGATTGGATCTGATCTGGCTCTAGGCACTTGGAAACGTACTGCTATTTATACAGCAAGTTGAGGCCCCTTTTGACAAGAGCCCTTTGTTTTTTGCCCACTCTTGAATGAAAGTGTCGAAGAAAGACAACCTGTGTGTACCAAAGAAAGTTGCAAGAATTGTTGATTTCAAGCTTGAATGCCATTGTACAGGAACAATGGAATCGAATCAAGAAAACAAAAACATTCAAACGATTTACTCTTTAAAACTGTTGAGAACTGAAAATAGCCGTGTGGAAGCTTACCTACCGTTCGGTCTGCTTGCAAAACTCGAATCAAAAATAGGCCAGCGACAAAGAGATGCTGTACAACAAAGACCGGTTACTGCGACTTCGATCATTTTCGGTCTTTAACCAACCATCTTATATATGAAATGGACCCACAATAAGTTCTGGATCAAGTCATCGCTAAACTTAGTGCTTCGTGACTAGCGAGCGAAAAGTCGAAGCATGGCAAGTGACAATGCTTTATGTGTTCGTTTGACGTGGGTCTCGCCGGAATCATCAGAAGGTCAGATAATCCACCTTCAATGTAGAGAGAGACCTATAGTACAAGCCTCTGGCTATATACGAGTGCCGAGTTTAAGTGTTGGTGCCATGTCGTCAAGTGTTGAACTTGTGAATTGTTTCTAAACTCGTTTAAGTAACCATGACGACGATTTTCCTAAGGACCCGCCCCCGTCCAGATCCCCTCTTTCGCTATAAGGACTTCGAAAGTCATGGTGCATCTATTTTGAGCGTAACCATGGACCACTAGCGTGTCCGCTCTGCTGTTTGATCGAGCGAGGGGTTTAAGTGTATCAACAAGATACAGCACCCAAAGCCGGAACCGATAAAAATTATTCAGCAATGTAATCTTCCATTAACAGTTAGAGATATACGCAATGGCGGACACTGTCGCACAGTTCTTTCACGCAACTGCTTTTTCTCGAGGGCTTCATTTCTTTAATAGCAAAATCATCACCATCATCATCATATATAGGCAAAGACGCTGGGAACATCATCGATTCGCTCTCCTCTTCTACTGTACAGCAGACAGTAACGATCGGCTCCACGCTCGCGACCCTTTCGCCCCCCCACTCAATATGTATGCAAATATAAACGTCAACGTAGCCCCTAGTTTATTCCCAATTCCCCTGCTCCGCCTCACGCTCAACCTCACCCCCCCCCCCCCCCCTCTCGCCTCAACACTCGCTCCTTCCGTTTCAGAAGTCCTCTATTCCACAATATTCACACCTCGAATGGCCACAAGACCTGCAGAACGCGCGCAAGACCGGCCAGGTAGTGTACCACGAGTACCGGGCGCAGTAGCAGCAGATCCACCTTCTAACCGACCCCATTCTCGGCGGAATGCGTTGGAGTTGAGACATAGGCCTGGGTTGAAGATGAGGTGGGTGGTGGCGGCGGTAGGAAGTGTGTATGTTTAAGAGGTTTGGTTTGGTTTGGCTCTGGGATGTTTAGGTGAAGTAACTGTGGTAGAGATAGTTGGTAGTTGGGGTTAGAGATTGTGGATGTATGATTATCGAGATGGTGGAAGTGGCTGGGGAGTTTGAAAACGGAGAAGAAATACGGGCTTTTGTAGGAAAGGGAGGGGGGGGGGCTGGGTGGACTGGTGAGTGAAGAAGCGCAGTGAATCGAAGGCAGTGAATCAAAGGCAGCCGAGGGTCTTACGATTTGATGAATTAAGAGGAGAAGACCAAGAATAATTTGATTCATTGGGATTCACGCACCCGCTATTGCTTTTCCAAAAGCGAGGAAAGCAGAATGGACGAGATGAGTTAAGTCTCGAGGCAAGTAGATAGCTTTTCACAAGGCAAAAAGTGTTTGAATCATAGGATTCGTCTATCAAAGACCAAAAATAATGCAGAGTCATGACACTTCATATCCATCCCGTGAGCTAGATGGTATGAAGAGGAAATGCTATCTGGATATTAAAGGGACTTCTGACAAGAAGGGTCACGGCCATTCGATGCATGATAGCGACAAACAAACGCAATTAAAACCCCAAAAAAGGAGAATTAACCAAGCGAAACTAAAGCCCGAAAATCTTTCATTCCTCAAACTAATGAGAAATTTGACGCTGGAAAAACAAGTATAAGCTTGCTGAACGACAGATTTCACTTAACAACTCCAAGTCCCCAGAATCAAAAGACGTAGCCGGACGTAGGACTGCAAGAACAATCAATAACCAGATGTTTCCTTTTCATTTTACCTACAATACAAACCACCCACTCATCAGCCTAGCACACAACGTACACAATCCTAGCACCCCTCTCCTCTGTCCGGACATCTCTCCGATGGCAGACAACGTTATTTCACCACATACGCTTTCATACGTGCATATACCGGTACACGCACGCCACTCAACGCCGTGCAACAGTGGGATGGGGATCACGATTCAGGAAGCGATGCAGATGCAGATAAGTACGACCGCGCGTCGCCCGCGCTGTTCGTCGATCGGCCTGATCGGATCGGTCGGCTATGTCTGTGGACCCAGTATCGTACCGCAGCATGAACCGGAGAATTGGGAGAGCTGTCGGCCAATAATGTCAGGCAAAGGCGCTTGCCGCCATACACCCTGTCATGGAGAAGGGTTGGCTCAACTCTTTATTCCTACACAGTATGTACATCATACTGTACAGTAAATCGTGCGCGTTACTCATGTACAGGGTTCTCCGCTTCTGCGAGATAATGCCGTCCGCCTGCACCTCCACGCTAGAGTCGCGAGGATGTGTGAGCTGCATGCCAGGTAGTTGGGGCATTGAAGCCACGGCCCAGGTCTCTTTACCAGCCTCGTCCTCGGTACCCTCCTCGTCCTCCGCGTTGATTGGGGTGCCATGCATTGTTGTTATGGTTGTTGTAACCCGTGCCATTGCCTTGCTGCCAGCCGCCCGGCCCGGTGGGCGAGTATTGCTGTTGCTGGTGACCTCCTTGCTGGAAATTGGGTTGCTGGTAATTGCTTTGTTGCGGGAAGTCCGTTAGCTGTTGATAGTTCGTGGGAGGATTTCCAGGAGGCGGACCAGGAGGAGGGGGCGGAACAGGCCATGAGCCCATTTGCTGATGTGAAGGGTTGAAGTTCATATTCGTTGATGGCGGTGGAGGTGGGGGCCACTGTCCGAATTGCTGTTGACCGTTGAAAGACATGTTGTGAATCGGCGGAGGCGGTGGCGGGTAATTGGGGTTGAAGCCTTGCTGGAAAGGTGGTTGTGGCATGGGCGGAATGGGAGATTGTGATGGAAGGTTATCGCGCGGAGGAGGCGGGGGTGGTTGATATCTCGACTCGGGCGGGAGGTTGCGAGAAGTGGATCGACTTCTTGATCTTGACCGGGAGTGACTGTTGCGCTTGCCAGCCGGTGTCGGTGAGCGGGACGAGCTGTACGAGCGTCGTCGTCGTCGTGTAGGCCTGTAGTCTCCTCGATCTGACCCGCTGTCTGAGTTACTGTACCGCCTCTTTCTCACACTAGGACTTGAGCTTCTGCTTTGGCTTCGCCGATTTCGATCCTCTTCCCGACTGGGCAAATCTAGTCCCATCTTTCTCCTCTTCATTTTCTCGCAAAAGGTCCGGGACCATCCGTAATATCCTTCTCCCTCGATCACTTCTCCCGTGATCTCATCCACGACTACCGATTGTCCTAGCTCATCGATGTCTAACAAAGGTTTCTCGTCTAGATCTGCCTGCCTTCCAAAGATAGTCTCTACATCATCGAGAAGCGCTTTCACTGCGATAGTTAACCCTTCTTCTGCTGGGCCTGCCACAAATCGGAGAGGCTTGATCATATCTGGGTTGATTGGGCGCGTAGAATTAGGGACGATATGTGGCAGTAGATTTCCGGCTGGCAAATCGAACCATGGAGTAGACGCGTCACCATGCATCGCCGGCATGACATAGGGTGTAGATTTTGACGTCCTCGTAGCAAGGCCTTGCTCCTTCCCTCCGGTGCTTCCTTCGACATGTTCTCCGGCCTCAGATGCATTCTTGACCGTTTCGCGGAGCTTTTCAATATAGTCCTTGGAGTAGTAGCCTTTTTCCTCCCAGATCTCGAGCAAATCTGCAATTTTCCGCTGATGTTTCGGACAACCTTTGAAAGATGCTGTGCTTCCAAATAGGCTCACAAGAATAGGTTGCATCTTTCCGCACATCGACGCGTCGTTCAAGCGGTGCCTGGAATGGAAGAGCATATCGTTGACTAGATATAACACATGGAGACGTCTTCTCTTAGTCGAAGGTTCGCGCTTTTTCGTCTCCGTGTGCCCCTCCGTTTGGGAAAATGATGCCGTCAACGACGTCAAGTATTTTCCCATTGCTGCGAATCTTGCCGCAGATTGGACGATGTTGTCCAAGATCCATTGCTTGCATTTCTACCCTCAGGGACCATTTAGCCATCGCGTTGAAGCAGCTGCAAGAGTGTATGATCAAACCTGGACGTTTCTTGGCGAGCATTGCACGACGACTGCGTTTAATAGAGAGTGAAAGTGCGCAATGTCTTCGCGCGAGAGAGAGGTTGGATTTGGTCGCAGGAGGCCCGCAGAAAAAGAGGCCTTTGCAATGGCGACCTGATGAGATGACATCTTAGGATAAGTATCACGGTTCCGTTCTTTAGATCGCGATGATTGTCATTGGTGAAATTAGAGGGGTGGAGGTGTGAAGGGGTGAAGGGGTGAAAATGATGTTAGTTGTTGGTTCGAAAAGCTGGTCAGGATGGAGCTTTGAAGCTTTGACTTGTCCCACCGTAATGGTTCAGCCTCGCCGCTAGTTGAAACCAACAAGACATTAGAGTCTTCGGACGGCCTTGAATCGTAGTGCTAAAGTTTCAATATCATAGAGAGTAGTGGTGTGAAAGAGGAGGAAAATTTCCTCGTTCAAATTCGAATTTCCCTCGAAAAGGTTTGTACGCGTGTGCCACCCTGTCGCACAGATACAAGCTGCCAAACTACGGATCCTGAACGCCGTAAGAAGAGTAATCTGGTGTATACACTGTGTGATGGACATCATATCCTTCCATGTTTCTCCAGCCATGCTCTAGGCTCCCCATGACTTCCATTTTCATGCCAACCTCCCTAGCTTCATGCGAACATTCCTGACTGGGCACTTCAACTAAATCTGTCACCCTTTTTGGCCCTGAAAGGTTCGCTCGTCTCGTATTTGCTCTTCTCTCGGACCCTCTGCCCCTCGCTATCGGGCGCGTGTCGTGTCGCTGCTGGGTCTAATGTTGCCTCTGAGCTGGGCGAGCCGGAGTGATCTGCCCTCGGTGGTCCTCCATTAGATCCTGCCTTCGATGCATGCGTTGCCGAGTATTCGAGAGCCTCTTGCTCAACGCGCTTCTTCTGAACAGCGTCGAACTTGGCTTGACGATCGGCGTTGATGGATTTCTTTGCAAAATAGTATGCGCCGCCACCAGCTGTTCCCCATCAGCTCTGATCCTTGATTGAGACCCAATAAGGGCAGCTTACCAACGCAGAGAGAGCCCCATCCAACCCTGTGATAGACAGTTAGCCTCAAGAACTGTGTCTTTGTAGAGTTGAGTGAATCCCATACCAGAAAGATTTAACCTGGGGCTGTTAGTCAAGCAGCTGGGAGGGGCAACAAGTGATTGCTTACAGTGTTCATGTCGAACTTTGTACTTGACCCCAGTAAGGCAAGCTTCAGGGGATATTTTTGGAGGGTGAGATGACCTTCGATTGAAGTTCTGGAAAAATTAATGGGAAAGTTCTGTCGGTTCTCTGGAATGGTCTGATCTGATGGCAACTCGTCGGTATAACTCCGGCTCGGGCGTCTCTAGGGCCAATCTGGCGGGAAGTTGGTTGAACATCAAGAATAGACTCGAGCTCGACATTTGCGCTGAACGCAACAACCAAGAGGATACGGTGCGCGAGTAATCCTATGGGTCCGCAAAGATACCAGTGACTGCCATCCTTCTCGTCACTCCTGTGATGAATTCTGCCTCACGCTGCGGTGCACCCCATCACACCCAGGACGAGGGGCTCAGGAATCACCCCGGACTGTCAGCATCTCGAACACGCTTTCATGAGGCTACTTGGATGGTACTTGATGGTCAAACACGATCAACAAAAGCGACAATCTATCCAGACTTCTATGCCGTGATCCGAATAAGATCCTTCCAGATGGGCATGCGACTGTCGCGAATCTACCTGGAATAGCCCCTCTTGGTATCAGCCACGTTCGACCATGGAGGAACCCCCAGAGAGCCTCGATGGCTCTTCAATCGTTCGTAGAAAGGCTCCGG